>JAMJFZ010000189.1:2500-602500 GCA_026225945.1 Cricetomys ansorgei
AAAACATTATTGTTCTGCAGTTAACCACAAAGCCATCATGCTGCTTTGTGAGATTAAGAAGGAAGGTCTCCTTAAGTAATCTTTGACTTTCCTGAAACAAGGGGCCTCTGAGCTTGTCTTTTTTAACAACTTAGCCTTGCTCAAAAGCTGCCCCAAATGAGATTTAGCCGAAGGCACACAGCAATCTTTGAGGTCAAGGTCAGGGGGCTCGCCACAAAAAAGTGGACAGCAGGCTGGGTGGTTTGTTCTAATTCATTAATTTCCTAATTCCCGAGGTCACATACTTTACTAGGCATGCTAAAAAATACTGTTGATGCCCTTTAAGCACTAAGATATTCAACTACTAAACCAGTATTATTTGTTTTGGTAAGCTGTAAAGTTTTTCCTCAAGATTGGAAGGGAGCTGTCCAAATGAACTTGGTATCACAGCTGAGTGTGATCACACACCCTAGCAATCCATTACTTAGAAAGGATCTAGGAAAAGGTAGCCTCAATGTGAGTTCAAGGCCAATGTGGGCTGTATGGCCAGTTCTACAGCCTACAGAGGAAAACAAAAGTTCACAAAGCAAGCAAACAAAGATTCTGTTTTGGTAAACACTAGTTTTTCAATCTGAACATTGCTCTTCCAGTTAAAAGAAGGCTATTTCCAATCCACTAATGTACCAATAAAGTCTACACAGAAGACTCTTAATAAGCCAATCATAAATTTCTTAGATTTACATAGCCTGAATCTCTATTTCTTTTAGGAATTATAACTTGGGATTCTGCAGGAAGCAGAGTCTACATCAGGGTTCTGTGCTGGAGAGCTCTGCCCCCTACCCCTGACCACAGACATAGCCCACAGCCCAGGGCTCCATTTTGGGGGGGGTTCTGCCCCAACACCACAGACAACAGCGTAGGACTCCCACTTCTGTGAGGAGCTCTGACACGCCTCTCCCCATTCATCTATGATCAGCTTCCACAGCCCTATGAAGGAAGCTTTGCCTTAGCTCCGCCCGCTTGCCAGGCCCAACCACAAGCTATCTGTCAAACAGAAGGAGGACCTGATTGAGGACTGTGCTTGCTCCTGGATGACACCCCCCCCCATGGAACCTAACAACCTTCTGTGTTTCTTCCAAGAGGAAAAGTCACCTTTACCAGCAAACCTGGCCCTTCCTGCTATCCAACTGCTATTCAAGACTAACGGTTGAGTCCCTCACCACCCTGCTGGGGACTCTGGGGGCCCAGAGTACATTCCTTGTACCCACCAGGAACCCCAAATGGTGCCAAACACCATTGAAGAGTCAGTATATTTCCCTTTTGGGGGAGTCTAGCTATGCAAGGCTGGGGAACTCTGGGACTTGAAAACCCTCATAAGAAAGTACACCCCTGAGACTATGAGGAACACCACTGCCATCTGGCTATGGGGCTCCCCAACCTGACAGCACAGGACAGAAGGGGACCCAAGTAACACAAATGACCCTGGGCAGGGACCCCCAACCCTCTCTGGACTGCGAATTCCACCAATCACAGGCCATGTTGATAGTTCCACCACCTCCAGAACCTTTTAGAAAGAACTGAGCAACCCTCAGTTTTCGCTGTTTCTCCTCTGAGCGGAAGCAGTCACTGGCCTGCTGAGATCATTGGACAGGAGAAAGAAGAAAAGCTCTCCTGGGATATTTCCCTACAGAGCTGCAACACCGGGGACACCTGGCCAGAAGCTCCTCGGTCCTATTGGGAAATTCTCCCTTCAGGACCGTACCACCTCTACATGGAGGTTGCTCCCTTTGGGGTTGTGTGGTCCCCAGGCCATCACAAAAGAGCGTCACTTCTCCATCAATCTTCTATCTCTGCTCTATCTCTTTACATTCCATGTTTTGAATAAAGGTAAAAAATTAAAAAAAAAACATTCACAACAAGTGGTGCAAAAACCAGGGATAGGTTGCCCTGGTGTGTGTGCTCCCCCCTACTTTGGCAATTAGAGCTGCACCAGGACCCTATCTCCAGTCCATCTGAAGCAGACTTACCTTCCAGATCACAGATAGCTCAACTTTCACATCCATCAATTCAAGGCAATTAGGCAAGATTTCCCTGAGTACGAGGAAGTGACCGTTGAGTGTCCAGCACCCATCTGGTACTCTTGGAGGTGGAGGTAACCCCAGACATGGTCTTTAAGGCTACGGCTGGCATTCTTCACCTGACCTCATTCTACTATCTTTGGAGCTGCAATCCTAAAGTTTCCTTAGGAACAACTGGACTATTGCATCCCTTCCTGCCATTTTTCTCACCTCCCCTCTGGAGCCATCTATAGTCCATAGCTCCTCTAGGCCCTGGTGGTTTTTCTGACCCTCTTCGGTGGATGAGACCCCCACCTCCTAGAGCTCGGTTTTTCTCACCTTCTGGCCTTCTCAAAAGCCCCGGTACCAGGCACTAAGTCTCCCAGGGCTTAGCCAGGCTAAGCTCTGACACCCCCCCCCCAGTAGAGTGATGACCCACTGAGCGGCTTGTGTCATTTTTCCCATCCTCCCTGAGTCTAGGGAATGCACTTGACTGCAGGCAGCAAGGACATCTTCTCACCACTTCTCATCCATGGGAAAAGTGTCATCCATACCCTCTCATTCCCCCTTGGAATGAATTTTAGAAAACCTCAAGCCTCTCTACCTGGCACCTGACCTAAAGGGCCATAAACTTATTAAGCTTTGTAACAAAATTTGGTCTCAATATCCTTAATCAGTCAAAATGGCTGCTTACCAGCACATTAGATCCAAATATTATTCGGGATCTTCACAAATACTGCGAGCAATCAGGGGAATGGAAAGAGATCCTCTACATCCAGGACTTCTCCCAGCGTTGTGCCCCTCTAGTTTCTCCTTTCTCCTTCCTCAGCAAGAGGTCCTCCAAATATTCCACAGGCAGAAGTCTTAAATCTGGCCTTTAAGGTTTACTATGAGAGAAGATGATAAGGCACAGAAAAAGTACCTGATGCTAGCTCAGGACATGGCCAAGAACAAATACCCAGCCTCCAGAAGCTCAAGAACCTCTAGGTCCATGTTTTAAATGTAGACAAGAGGATCACTGGGCCCAGAACTATCTTAACCCTTGTAAGCTAACTCAACTGTGTCCAAAGTGTCATCAAGAGGGACATTGGGCCACTGACTGTCCTCAAACCCCTCCAGATGCAAGGGCACCAGGCAAAGAAAAACCCTCAGGTGATTTCCTAGCACTGGTGATGGTTGAGCTACCAGGCCCCCATTACCACTATTTCTGACAGGGAGCTTCAAGTAAACATCATAGTATCAGGGCTACACATCTCCTTCCTTTTGGATGCCGGGGCCAATTTCTCTGTCTTGACAGAGTTTTGGGGGACCCACCTCTCCCTCTTGTTCTCCTGTTCTCGGAGTAGGAGGACAACCTTATAAACCTCATAGAACCCCATAGAACATAGCTGTATGTTTAGGGGTATTCCCCTTACCCACTCCTAGTAATACCAACATGTCCCACCCCTTTATTAGGAAGGGACCTCTTTCAATGGGAGCCTCTATTACTTTTGCTCCACCCATCCATCTGATCCAAGTCTCACCAGCTGTTCCTCTCCTCCTCCTTCTCCAAACCACACAAGCTGATATACCTTTTCCCTTACCAGCTTCCCAGATGGATCCCCAGGCATAGGATCTAACATCCATCATATCTGATCATATCATATCTGGTTTCAAAAACTACAGTCCATCTCTTCAGCCATTTTTGCTTCTCCACCTCCCCTAACTTTCCATCTCTCCCTTACTTACCTAGTAAGTGTCCCCTCTCTGGCTCTGTTGGGAGCCGTCCCTCTGGACATGCTGGCTTGATTCAAGGCATTCCATTTTGCCTAAAAGGCTCCGTTTTTCTCTGATCCTAACGGACAGAATTCGATGAAGGTCAGATAGCCTGAAGCCACCCAGTTCTGGGAGACCACCGCTAAACTAACTCAATTTTATTGCTTCCTTATCCCCCAGGTCTTTCTGCTCCTATGGATTAGATAAACAGCGCTGTTATTTTATCTCCAAAATTCTCTGAGTCATGAGAAGAAGAGCTGAGTTTGGATGGGGAAGCTTAATGTTTCTTGACCTTGAGCACATTGCTTGCTTGCAAGGTCTTTTGGAGCAGTTGGTCAGCTGTCTGATCTGTTAACTCCTGGGAAAATACGCCTAGGGCTCAGAGCTGGGACCTGAATGTTCCTTCTAGCCTTAGGAAAGGAGGGTCTCTAGATTACAAGAATTGTGTGCAGAACTGTAGGTTCTGTTTCTCTAAAATCTAACTGTTTCTCAGATTACGTGTAGCCTCTCCTTGCCAAGGACACTAACCTCCCCATTCCACCACCCTATAAAAGCTTGTAATTGATTTCAATAAACTAAGGCTTGCCTCCAATCTCTCTGGCGTCTCCTTGTTTCCCCCAATCCTCGCTCCCTCTCCTAGGGCAATTGTTGCAGAAACCTGCAGACCAGGACATGGCTCCAGGAGCCTGCTAGGCCCTATGGTGCACCCACCACATGGACAACTCTCTAGTTACCAAGACACTTACTATCTTCCTCTCTATGCCCTCCTGGCCTTCTCCATTACCTCTCAGATCCCACTTGGAGCTTATTGAAACTACCTTTGATTTAGTTTGTTTTGCAACCCTTCCACTCTTCCTGCATGGACTCAGATTTTATTATAACATCACTGTATCGCTACTAATAATGTGGTCTCAGTACAGCTCAATAGCCAAAATGGCTTGCTCCATTTTCCATGGTGGCAACTCCTGCCAATGCACAAATGGTCCAAAAATCCCTTAATGTCCAAGAGGCCCTCCAACCAATTGACAGCTTTAACTTCTGTCTCTAGTCTATATTTGTTTCAGCAGATTTCCACACTGCTACCAGATGCTGTCCAGAAATCAGCTGCAGACTGCAAGTCCTGGATTGTCTGAAGGCTGATGGGGACCAGGCCAGGCGATGTTATTGCTCCCTGTCTCTTCAGTTGGGTCAACTAACCAAACTGACTTAGAAACCCCCTTTCAGCAGGAACTAAGCTAGTGATGACATTGCCCCATTTCTAATCTCCAGCTGTTTATCAGAACTGAAGAAAAAAAGGGGGAATGTTAGGATTCTGCAACAAACAGAGTCCACAGCATGGCTCTGCGCTGGAGAGCTCTGCTGTGGACTCTGCTTGTTGCAGAATCCTAACAATAATATTTACTTGGCCTGCCTCTCTGTCCCACACTTAAGTAATTAGTTCTCTCTCAGAGCCTATTTACTAACCCTCTACTCCGAAGCTGGCATAAGAGGGAAAGGGTGATAAATGAAATAGGGTGGTGTGCAGTTGAAGTGAAGCAGTCACCTGGGAGCCAGGAGCAGCAGGTAAGCCTACTCTCAAGCCCCAAAGATGGGAATGCCTATCTCTCCCTCCCCCCCCCCCCACACACACAGCTGGAAGGACTAAATTGCCAGATGCCTTTACCCTGAGGTCAAGATAGCAAACCTGGATAGCAAACCAAATAGCATTCTTCAGTGAGGCTGATACAAACGCTGGTGAACCAGGAGAGAGGGAGGGCAGAGACTTAAGGATGTTGCTGACATTGCATCCTAGGCACTAGTGGCAGAAAGAAGGCACTGACATGTGTCTTCAATTGGTGCCTACCATGGTCTACCAGCCTCCAGAAATAGCTGTCACACCCCACTGCCTTTTGGTTGGTCAGATCCCTGTCTCTTGCCAGCCAAGCTTCTGTGTTTCTGTCTGCAGTACAGCTCCATGTACACTCTCAACAAGCTTTTTACTACAATGGACAGTTTTCTCTGTGATTCTAATGGATAATTTTTAAACTCTGTGACAGTACAGCCTTTTAATTTAAAAAATTTTGGAAATATAATTGGGAAGACCGCAAGGTTGTTGCTCTGTGGAGATGCAGACTATGATCAAGGACACCTAACACAATATAAGAGAGGTTGTATCTGATACAATTTTCTAAAAAGGCTGGATATGCAGTTGTTCTAGAATCAATATGCCTTTTCAGGGAGAACTTACACCACATACTTGAGAGAAGAATACTAATATTATCCCTTTAATAGCATGCAGCCATTCTGGCTAAAGCTCAAAAAAAGCCAGCCTAGAACAGATTTTCAATTCCACATATGCTATCATCAAGAGCCTTTTAGATTCAGGCCATGGGTTATACTTTGAACAATGTAAATAGGGGACACTGAAAGTCTAACCACTTAGGCAGATGGGAGATTTACTCAACAAAGATATTCCCAGAATTATTGTTTAATTACACCAGTAATTAAACCTAAAACAGCAGGTCGTTCTTCAGTGACAGGGTCAAATGGGGTAGTACCAGGGAATGAGGAAACTGGAAAAGCAGAAGCTAGGAAACACAAAAACTGGGGTATGTGGGTCTTGGACAAGTCCTAAGCTATGTCTAAGATCTATGTCTTTGCTATGCCAAGCAAGCTTCTTGGGAAGAATAACATCTTGTATGCTACTTCCAGGGGAAAAATGGAAGGAAATGAGACTTCTATCAAGTCAACAGAAACGATCATCAATAAGACAAACGCAGGAAGAGAAAGATCAAACATTGCTGAACAAGAGAAACACGAGTATCTCAAGAACAGTAACGACCAAGCATCACAGTGAACTTGGAACTGGTAATCATAGCTCCAAGTGGTGAGAAGTGTTTGCTTCTCATTATCTGAAGCAATCCCCTCTCATACACAAGGCTCTGGCCCCTGACCATTAGCAGCTCTCATAAGCATGTTGTTCAGTTTGAGAAGGAGCTGTGTTCCTTCTTTGTAGTGGATAGCTACGGTGTAGCTCACCAAGGAAGACAAAGAGGCATTTCTCATAGGTGCAAACCCTGCTAGACTTCAGTAGAGGAAACAACATGTCAAGGAAACCACCATACTTGATAGTGTAACCTCCATCTTCTCATCTCAGGGGTTTTAATAGACACGGAAGTTCCTTAGGTGTTTTATTAGTAGCACATGTGATCATGAGGATTCAAACATCTTTACATAAAGCCAACACCTACAAACCATACTGTAAGGACAAGACCAAAGCAGCCAAACTTTAGTTAGGCTTCTAAGAGCACCAAAACTGTGTAGGGCCAAGTCAGGGGGAAGGTGACTCAGAACAGTTTCTGGAACTTGAATAAGAAAGAGAGCTTCTGGGACAAACAAGCTATGGATCGATGACTGACGGGCCTTGGGCTAGGAGGTTCCCCCAACCCGCGTCGACTAAAACCCTGAGCTTGCATTTTCTAGGAGCCAGCAAGCTTGCTGTATGCCAGCACCAATCCATTTGAGGGTTGGTACCCATATGACTATGTAGCCAATAGAATGCGCCTGGTACTCTATTGCTGGGCTCTGCCTTTGAAAAGTTTATATAAACCATGCTTTGAGTGTGCTGGTGGTCACTCCCACCTACCTCGCTTGAGGAATCTGTGGGAGCGGACCCCAACGCGTTGGAAATAAACCTCTTGCTTTTGCATCAATCTCAACTCCTGGTGATTTCTCGGATGTCTCCTTCCATCTGCCCCTAACATCTATACAAAACACCAAGGCCTAGGCAGCAATTCCTGAAACAATGTACACAACAACCATTTTAAATATACCCCCCCCCCCAAAAAAAAAAAACTTCTACAGCACTCCTCCATGAGGTCCTCACAGAAAGCCTTGTTTGATCAGGCCAGCGCTCAAGACACCAGTGTTTTGCCTTTTCAAATAATTTTCACCTGGGGTCGTCTTGCCCATCTGGTAGAACTATGCTTTCCTCAAGAAAAAATCTGGATCTTTATGGTACATATGGACTCAATGTTGTTTGTGACCATGTAATGACCCATTGAGCAGTTCCTTAGAGGTCTATACTTTGAGATGGGGATGTAACTGATGGCTGGTTGTAAATCAGATTTTCTTTTTTGTTATAGATTGGAGCCACATGTCTGGACAGTCCTGGTGAATAAGCATGTGTATCCTAGCATCCTAATCTCTAACCTGCCTGGTTAACATGCTTTATACTAGCATGTTTTAGAGGCAGCCTGCCTTTGCTAAATTTTACTTTGTGTGACTCACTATCTCCTATGCATTTTTTAATTCTTCAAGTAATTAAGTCTACTCTTTTATATCACAGCTTGGTAAAGGAGTGCTATCCAATACCTGAAATGCCATTCCAACTGTCACAAATGCAAATGGACCTTACACCTAAACGTTAAAAGCGAAGTGTGTAAATCCTAGAAGATACTAGAGAACCTAGGCCACTCCGCCTTTGGCAACATATATGAGTCGGATGCACCAAAAGCACGATGCTGTATAAGGATATTTCTAAACAAAGTGCCCTGTTCCCAATGGTCTGAGCAGATGAAGCCCGGGTAGAGAAGTTAGTAAGCCGTAGCTGCTCCAGCCATGGAGTTTCGTTTCAAGGACCTCACCTGACGCCATCTTGGCTGCCAGCTCGCAATGTGCCGGGTATAAGACCTACCACCCCAGCTCCCGCAGCTCAGCCTCCCCCCACCACCAACCCCCGCTCTTCCCCCTTTGGGTACAACGGCCCTTTGCTCACCATTTTGTTGCTACAGAGACTGTCCGTGCTCTTCTCACAATTCCTGTTAGAAACGCTCACAGCACAACAAACCAAACCACTAGGTCAAAGTGAGCCATGGATCTGAGCCTGCAACATGGCACCTACAGGATCTCTCCACCCATTCTTACTGGCGGGTCCGCCTGAATGCTCTGATTGGCTAGTGAGACCTGAGTGACAGGAACACTTCCCTTAGGATTATGATGTGCTCAAGGAAGGTTGCACAGTGGTACCTGGCCCACGCTTCCACTCCAGGCCCAGACTTTCCCCAAATCTCCAGAGATGGCCATTTCTGTAGCATTTATGCTACTTGGAGATCAGCTTCCAATAGCTGACCCTTCTGTTTTCCTGCGCTCAGTAGCCACTTCTCCTAGGAAACAAGGCGACTAGCTTGCATAGTCCATTCCACAACTTGCAGTGGAGTGATACCCAAGTCCCAGGGATGGAAGCATGCCCAAAACATTAGTGATTTAAGGGAGATTTTAGGGAACAGGAATTTTCCCCCCATGGCTTCATGCTGAGGTTTGGTGAACTGAAGCTACTAGATGACAAAGATTCTCCTTCCACCAGAAGGCTGGATGATGGCTCCATTCCTTTAGGATCTTTCTTCCTGAAATTCAGGTCGATATCTACATAAATTAATAATAAGGAAAAGTGAAGTCTCCATGGTAACTTGAATACTTAGCGAGAAAAGGAGAGAGGAAGAATGCCTTAAAGGAGCATATTGTTAGCCAGCACATCTTTCTGAGTGCTAAAGTGAAAAAAAAACACAGCAGTATTTGTCAGGGTTTGCTAGATGACCAAATCTAATAGAATGAATCTCTCTATGAATGTAGAAAGTGGATGTAGTAGAATATCATAGGCTCTGGTCCAGATAGGATATCAATGGCTGTCTACCAAGAGAAAGTTAAAGAATCCAGTTGTTGTTCATTGCATAAGGCTGTTGTCTCAGCTGGTCTTCAGTTACACCAGAATTCTGAAGAAGTAGGCTCTCATGTTCTTGCCAGGCACAGCTAGGACAAGCAGGCAAAGAGCAAGTTTCCATCTTCCATAGCCTGTATGTAGGCTGGCAGCATAAGGTGTGGATCAGACTAAAGGTGGATCTTTCAACATCAAAATATCCTGATTTAAAGTGGATCTTCCCATGTCAAATGATTTAATATTTAAAAATATCCCTCACAGGTGTACCTACCTGTGTTAGCTAATTCCAGACGTAGTCAGTTTTACTTCCAAGAATAATTGTAATGATAGAAGAGCTGGGCAAGGAAAGCATGGGAGTCATTTCCAAAGCAATGATTTTCCTCCAAAAAGGAAGCATGTGCACAATATAACAGATGCAGAAACAGATGTGTAAATTATGAAAATGATGGAAAGAAATGGCAGTGGTAGTGAACATCTTATGACAAAAATTCTGAGCTGAAAATCAAGTAAATGATACTGTAAAAGTAGATTTATTAGGAGATAATGCTAAATGATACTCATGATGCATGATCTAAGACATAGAAGTACGAACGCCACAATTCTCACAAACACAAAGGGCACAAATACAGAAAACATCAATGTAAAGTCACCTATGAATAGTGTTGATGCACTTCTTAGATAGACAGCTATGCTGAGTTATTTTATCATCAGGACTAGGCTGATTATTCTTCTGATCAGGCTGCCTAAAAAGAAAGTCACAGCTGCTTCCATGCAATACCACAAAGAGCTGACTGCTGTTTGTTTCAGGGCTGTGATCTTAGTATAAAGAATTGCATTACTTCTTGTTGTTGTTGTTGTTGTTGTTGTTTAACCTTTAGTTATATGGGTGTTTGCCAGCATGCATATGTGTGCAGTACCTTCAGAAGACAGAAGAGGGCATCAGATCCCCTGGGATGGGCATTACAGCAGATTGTTATATAATATATGGGATCTCCAAATGGAAAAGGTTCCCCTAAAAAACACCAGTGTCCTTAACTTCTGAGCCATCATTATTATCCCTCTTTTTTTGTTTGCTTTTTTTCTCGGTTGTTGTTATTGTTTTGTTGTTTTCAAGAAAGGTTCTCTTTTTTAACTCTGGCTGTACTGGGATTCACACTATGTACCAGGCTGGCCTTGAACTCACAGAGATCTGCCTGCATCTGCCTCCTAAGTGCTGGAATTAAAGGCATGCATCACCACTGAACAACTTTTTAATTTAAAATTTAATTTATACATTTATAATTTATTTTTCTTCTTTCCTATAATACATATCAACACTTCTCCCACCCTCCCTCTATTCCTCCCAGCTCTCCCCATCCTCCCTCTCCTCCTAATATATTTCCTCCCAACAGCCAACAGTTAAGTCCCTGGGTAGGAAAGGGCAGGGCATGTGTTAAGCCTTCCTAGCGGGTCCCATATCTGAGTAATAATAGCAGACAAGAGCAAACCAGACTCTCAGGAGAGACTGTCAGAGGAGCATATCTCTCAATTATTAAAGCAACTCTTGTTATGTTTATAGAGTACAGGCAGGGGAGGTCTTTGGTACCCAGGTTTGGGATCCATTCTTTAAGAAAAGTATATTGGAGTAGCTTCATTTGCATGTGGAGCTGGGCTAAGCATCCAAGATCTTGCAAGGGCACCTTCTGCATAAAGTATGGTTCCACAGAGGAAAAGAAAAAGGTACCTTATCAGCAAATGGAATCATCCCTATGCTTCAAGCTACAGCTGAGATAAACACCAACCAAGCCACATTCCTTTGCTAAAGACCTTCTGTGTAGCAGCCAATATTTAATATTTACCTGGGCTCTGGCCAGGGCTAAAAAGTAAGGAGCACCCATATTCCTACAGGCCTCAGGATGAGCAATGTGGGGTTCAAGCCAGCATTGACTCACTGTTATCTCTAGGACAGCCCCACAGATTTTCTCCCTTGGCATGGGGCTCTGCCCATTCATTGTCCCAGTGTGTCTTGTAGGGAGGTTGGATTACAAGTCTAAGGTTTTGTGGCAGGGGTGGTGTCCCAGTCCCTCCCCTGGGAGTCCTGTTGGGACCTCTTTATGTTCCCCATCCCCCATTACTAAAGGTCCTTGCCAAGATCTCCACCATAGCATTCAGTGAGTTTCCACTGCCCTTAGTCCCCAGATCACCACTTCAATGTCCCCTAGTTCCTGCTGTCCCTCCATACACTCCCTCTTTCCATACCTCTACCCACATCTGGACTCCCCTTCTCCCATTCTCATCCTCCCCAGTCCAACCATGCTGTCCATTGCACCTCCCTCCCACCAGGAAGATCCCCAGGTTACAACAGGGCCACTACTTGTTGTTCAGTCTCTCTGGATCTGTGGTTTGCAGACCTTTGTCCTCATCTTAATAGTTAATAACTACTTTTAAGTGAGTACATGACAGAGTTTGTCTCGCTGGGACTGGGTTAACTCACATAGAATGGTTTTCTCTAGTTTCATCCATGTGCCTGAAAAATTCATGTAGTCATTTTTTTAAGTAGCTGAGTTGTATAAATGTACCACAATTTATTTATCCATTCTTCATTTGAGAGGCATCAAAGTTGTTTATAATTTCTGGCCATTATGAAAAAGCTGCTGTGAGCATAGTTGAGCAAGCATCCTTCTAGGAGGATGGAATGTTCTTATAATATATGCCCAGGAGGGATCTAACTGGGTCTTGAGGTAGGTTGATTTCCAATTTCCTGAGGAATGGCCTTATTGCTTTCCATAATGGCCGTACAATGTTTACTATCAAAGAATATTTGACTCAATAACCCATTAATGGTTGAATGTTACTGTTAGCTGAAAATTATCTCCATCTGCCTCAAACAGACATTTGCCTCAAACAGAGCAGGGTGTCATGCAGGTGCCAAAGAAAGATTTTTTTATGTGTTTTTTTAGCTTTTTGGTGCATATTTATGTTTCTCTCTATCTAGGCCAACACCCACTCTAGGAATGCATAGGTAGTTCCTACACATGCCAGGACTTAGAAGGCCTGCAAAGTGACTTCAATTACAATTAGTTTTAAGTAAAATGACTGGATTCCTTTCTCAGCCAACAATAGCCAGCTGAGAACTAGGCCATGCAGACAGAAGGCTTTTTTGTCACCATTACAGCAAAGAGGAGAAGGAAGCAAAATGGCTGGTGAGCTGAAATTCTCTGGCCAGAGAGTCTGGAACTTCATCATGCAGACTTCATCCATGTTACCAGGGTATTGGGGCTCCCAAAACCTTATTCCTCAGTGTATAAATTACAGAATTCAGCATGGGGGTGACAACACTATACAGCACTGAGATCAATCTGTCCTTCTCTAATGAGTAAGATGAGATGGGCTGCACATATGTGAAGATGGCACTTCTGTAATAGAGAAGGACAATGAGCAGGTGGGAGGCACAGGTGGAAAAGGCTTTGTGCCTCCTCTCAGAGGAGCAGATGATGACAAGTATACAAAACAATAAACGGAAGTATAAGATAGATATGCCATGTTAAAAAGCAAAAAGTTAAATAAATTACAGGGATTGAATAATTTTCTTAAAATGATATGATTAAAATGGCAATATTGAGAGGCACATTTCAGTCAGTTTGAAGCTATAATAAATATACTATGCTCCTAGTTTAACAAATGGTCCATGGAATTTCTCAATAAAACAAAGACATCAAAGAAGCAGTCTAGAGCTGAGGCATGTTTGAGATATCCAAGAAGATTTTTTTTAAGAAAATTGGTACTTGAGTTCCAGAAGAAATATATGTACTAGAGAGATAAATTATCATATATCAACATGTATGTGAATGGGAGAGGCTAGGTAGAAGAAAGAAAAGAACTTGGAACTGAACATTTTTTAAGATCTCAATTAATTTGCCATACTGGTTAACTAAACAAAAAGACTGACAAGGAAAAATAATAGAATAAAGAAATCCAGGGAAGCACTGGATCAGAGTTGAAGTATAAAGCCTGGTGCAAATAAGCTGTTTGTAAATACAAGAAAAGCCCAAGTGACCTCACTGGACTGCTTCTCATGAGAAGCTTTTTCTGCTGATGACTGTCCCTTCACAGGCAGACCCCATGACATGACAACAGCAATCTACCTAAGAGAGTCAGAGGATGCAACTGAGTCACAGTTCCACCTCCATCTTCAGTGTCTGCTTCACACTGCTTTCTCCCAGTAAGGCCCTGAGGCACATGTTTTGACACCTAGGATCATATCCAAGTTAAATGTGCCCTGAGATCTTTTCTCTTCCGATTGTTCCAGTCCATCAGCAAGCTCTCACATGAAAAAGCAGCTTATCTAAAACTATGAATGTTTCTCCACTAGGGTTACTTGCCTGAAACAAGAATAAAATCTTCCCAGCACAGGCTTTGTAAGTTTAGTATTTACATACAATCAACTTGTATGTTTCTTCCTGGTCCTATTTCTGTTTGTCAATTTCTATTTGTTCAAACATCAGTTTAAATGCCACCTTCCTGTTCAATTACAAAAGATGTTTCTCCCATCCTGGAAACTCTAGGGCCCTTTGTTTTGATCTCAGCTATGAAACTTTAAATTGATCCATTTATTTTTCTGACTTTTATCACCTCATCTATCCATAAATTTTTTCAGAGTAGATACTCTGTTTTATATATGTCCTATTAGAACAATGAACATATGTGTTAAGCCATTTAGCAATAGCACAAACCTGTTGGAATGTCAGACATGATAGTAAAATTTCAAAAAAGAAAAATAAAGAGAAAGAAAGAAACAAACAAAGAAACAAAGAAACAAAGAAAAACAAAGAAAGAAAGAAAGAAAGAAAGAAAGAAAGAAAGAAAGAAAGAAAGAAAGAAAGAAAGAAAAAGAAAGAAAGAAAGAAGTGTACTTCATACTTCTCTTTTACATGGTCAGAATGCTGAAGCACTTAAGGGAAAGCTCTTAACAAGCATATCACTACTCTCACAGAAACTGAAGGAGTTAAGGAACTTATTATAAAGCATTACTAAGGTCACACAGTTAACAAATTTACACTAAAACTAGATAATCTAGAAGAAAATTCTCTAAGTGGTCCCAGATAAAGTAGGATAACTTAACACCATTATTCCCAAAGGCACAACTCCAAAGGTCATAATCCCAAATATTTCAATCTCAAAAGAACAAAATCCCAAGAGTACATTTTTTTAAATTTAGCCAAAGACATTAAGACACATTTAAAGAGACATTTACAAAAACAGAAAATAAAAACAAATAAAATCATGACAGAACAGGGGCTGCTTTACTCAATAAAATCAGTAATAGCATACACATTTGCATTAGTATGGACTCAGATACACTAATAAAAGTCACACTGATATAGCATTATGAGCAGATGTGTTATAGTCACAAAGACCTAGGAGGACAAGCAAAATGTATAAATGCATATCTCTATGGCTGTCAGTTGTGTATAAGGAGCATTACACCTGCAGTTGTCTGAAATGCTATGACAGTATAAGTCTTCTGGGAAAGTTAATCAAAATCCACAGTGGAATATCACCAATATCCAATCACCAAAAGACCCAAGATGTTGATAAACTTTACATTACACACATGCAGGCATACAAAAAAGACCTCGCTTATTGAGGACATTTTAATCTTGCATACTTGCACCATGCTCACAAAGTCCACATTATAACACTTTTTCACAGACTCAGTTTTGCAAAAAATGTAAATTGAATTAGAATCATTAGAAAAAACTTTACACAATTTGAACCTTCATAGTTAGAAATGATGTAAGAAAGAAATATAAAACACTTTTTTTACATAATGCTGAGGATTTTAAATAAAACTAAGACAACTAAATTGATGTAGGGGAAATGTATTATAGGACTAGATTAGGGACAATTCATGGATACAGTCCACAGAGCTGGTGGGCTTTAGTGATTGTCAATTATACTTTGAAGAATTGCATCATAATGTTTGCGAGTCCATGTAAGAAATCTGTGAAATTACTGTGAACAATGGCAGAGTGCAGAATGTTCTTCCCATAAGGTGGCCTTCTAGAAAGAATTTCATAAACTATGATAAGTGAACATGCTTGAAAACCAGGACATGAAGACAATGCCCTGGCATGTCCACATTATCTCTGTGGAACAGGCAAAGGCCTGGGAGGAATATTCTTGACTCTTTTCACATGATCAAAGATGATAATACATAACACTAGGTGTATTCCCTCATTGTACTTGTATTTGCATATACTAACTGTAAACATCACAGTATGTTTTGCTTATTTTAATAGCAAAAAGGAGAAGTGTATTGTTCTTGTTACTCTTGAGTGCAAGCACCTGGAGTCTCCTAGTTCCCCACACAGGTCTTTGTAATATCCTTTGGTCCTAAGAGATTTAGCCTCTTAGTCTTGGGAAAAGTAAACAATAATGAAAACTAGCTTTTTCTTCTTTGATCTGGCTGCCCTAAGAAAATATGTTCACATTTACTTCCATGTGGTACTGCTCAGTTTCAAGTGCTTATATGATTTGATATACCTTGAGCTGAGCATTTGCTGTTATATTTGCCAATTTGTTGCGCCAAACTTCTACATATGTAGAAATCCATACTGCATGCATTCATATATACTCGACAAGTCAGCATAAAGAGCCTGGTAGTACAGGGGCATCACTGTTCCATATTTTCTTTCTTATCCTCTGTTTTAGTTAGAGTTTCTATTGCTGTGATGAAACACTATGACCAAAAGCAACCTGGGGAGGAAGGGATTTGTTTCACTCACACTTCTATATAACAGTTCATCATTGAAAGCAGTTAGGGCAAGAATTCAAGTGGGGCATGTAAGAGGAAAATACATAGACCATGGAGTAGTGCTGCTTACTGGCTTGCTCCGGATGGCTTGCTCAATCATCTTTCTTATACCATCTAAGACCACCAGACCAGGGGTGGCACCACCCACCATGGGCTTGGCCCTCCCCTATCAATCATTCATTTTAAAAATGCCTCCCCCCTCTTGGAGCTTCATGGGAACCCCATGAATGAAGAGGAGAAAGGATCATAAGAATCAGAGGGTAAAAGCCATCAGGAGAACATGGCCCACAGAATCAACTAAGCAGGGCTCATAGGAGCTCACAGAGACTGTGGTGACAATCACAGAGCCTGCATAGGTCTACACTTGGTTCCCTGATTATATGTTAGGCTAACTGTTTTTATGGAATTCCTAGCAATAGGAGTGGATGTGCCTCTGACCCATTTACCTGCTCTTGGAACCCTTTTCTTCCTACTGTGTTGCCTTGTCTAGCCTTGATATAAGGGTTGGTGTCTAGCCTGATTGCATCCTGTTGTGTCAGGTATGGCTGATATCCTTGGGAGGACTGTTCCTTTCTAAAGGGAAGTGGAGGAGGAGAGAAACTGGGGGAAAGGGATAGGCAGAATGGAGGGAAGGGAAATGCGTTGGGATGTGATGTAAGAGAGAAGAATAAATTTTAAAAAATGTAATAAAAATAAAGAAAAGAGAGAAAGAAAGAGAGAAAAGAGACAGAGACAGGAAGGAAGGAAGGAAAGAAAGAAAGAAAGAAAGAAAGAAAGAAAGAAAGAAAGAAAGAAAGAAAGAAAGAAAGAAAGAAGGAAAGAAAGAAAAAGAAAGAAAATGCCCTACAGACTTACCTATGGCCAGACCTTATGGAAGCCAATATTCATAAATTGGGATGGTTAAGAAAAGCAATAAATGATAACACATCAGTTATGAGAACTTTTAGTTAATGAAACCTTATTATAATTAAGAACTCAAATTTCGGAAGGAGAGCCCTCTAAATTTTGTTGTTATTCCATACTGGTAACTAAAATTAGGGCTTTAAGCATGCTAGGAAAGCACTCTACTAATGAGATACATGTCCGGTGTTCTTTTTTACATTTTATTTTAATATAGGATCTCACAAAGATGTCCAGGTTAGCCTTGAACTTTCTCTGTATCCCAAGCAAGCCTTGAACTTAAAATCATCCTGCCTCAGCCTCTTCAATAGCTAGGATTCCAGGTCTGCATCACCAGGCCCAGATTACTCTGACCTCTTTAATTTTATATTTTCTGTATATTCATCTTAATCCTTTTTTAGTAGATATAACAGAACATCCGGAGTCATTAGTGGAGAAAAAAAGGATTGTTTTGCTCAGAGTTCTGGGGGTTTGGAGGTTTAAGAGCATAATTTTAGCTTCTGCTTGGATTCTGTAAGGGCTGCATGGCAAAAGGCAAGCCAGCTTATGCAGACAGGTGGCATGGTAAGAGAGAAAGCTTAAAAATTCTACTGTTTCCAACAATTTGCAATTTTAATAATGGATTCAATATCTGTGAGGGTGAGGACTCACTCCTGTGGGTCAGGGTTTATTAATCACGAGAGCTTAGCCAGTACAATCCAACCACCTTCCACTAGGCTCTACTGCTCAATACTGAGGAATTAAATTTCAGTGTGGGTTTAGATCTCCTTTGGCAGAGACAAAGCATATTTGAATGACTGTGTGTTACAACATTAATTTTGATGTTCCTTCAGGCTATTTAAATGCATCTACTTGCTTAAAAAATAAAGAAAAACTAAACAAGATTGATTTCCACCATTTGCTGGTGCTTAAGTAACTTGGAATTTTCTGCTAAATGTGCACTTCAACTTTGTATATTCAGTGTAGCAATTTAAAAACAGAGATAAGCATAACACCGGTGTAAATGAGTTCTACTGAAGTGCCTCAGTGTAACAATGCCCTTGTGGCTCTGTCTCTAGCTTTTAGCTTTATTTTTGGAATGTGTTTCTGATAACTGCTGTTATTGATCATATAGTGTGGAATACCCAGACTACATTCCATAGACCCTTAGAACAGTAAGATCATCTACAGTTTTGTTCAAGTAGTTTCAGGAAAGGTTGCTTGTACTCCTTTCTCTTGGAGTATATACTGGCAGCTTTTGTGTTTCTAAGGGGTCTATCACTAAAGTCCCTTGCAAAAAAAAAAAAAAAAAAAAAAAGAAGAAGAAGAAGAAAGAAAGAAAGGAAGGAAGGAAGGAAGGAAGGAAGGAAGGAAGAATAAAATAAAATACAATAAAATAGGGCTGGAGAGATGGTTTCATGAGAAAAGTACTTGTAAAGTGCTTGTTATACAAGCATGAGGACTTCAATCAACATCACTCATATGAAAAGTAACCCCTATGCTGGGGGCAGGGACAGGCAGATCCCTGATACTAGCTGGCCAGTCAGTCTAGCTATGTCAGCAAGGTCCAGATTCGGAGAAATCTTGTCTCAAAAGAATAAGGTAGAGAACAACACATGGAGATGACAGTATTGACTCTGGTCTCCACATGTGCATACATGTTCATGTGTATTAATTATATATTAATTATATTGGTAAATTGACATGCTCTCTAAAAATCTGGCTTTGGTGGGATTGCTCCCAAGATCCCATGTAAGTTTGTGTCAAAAAAACCCTGGCTGCTCCCCTGATTCTATAATGAGGAAATATAAAAGCAGCATACAGCTACAAGTATTAAAAACTGTGTCTTTGAGAACAGCAAGAAGGTAAACTTTTTCCGGCCATGGTTGCTATTGTTTATCACATAAAATTAAAATGCTTGCAGGACATTTGGAAGCTTGTCCATGAAGAGGACAGAAAAGACTATTTGCCCAGGATCTTTCAGTCTGGAAGTCATGCTGACTGCCTCAGCTTCCCCAGGTGTTTTCTGCCGCATGTTGTAAGTGCCTATTAGATGGTATTTTGTTATTTAGCTGATAGTTTTACCTATTGCCTATTTCTCATTTAGTCTTTTACTTTTGCTTCCTATATATTTATTGCTGGTTTCCTCCTCTTCTTCTCCTTCTTCTCCTTCTTCTTCTCCTTCTCCTTCTCCTTCTTCTTCTTCTTCTTCTCCTCCTCCTCCTCCTCCTCCTCCTCCTCCTCCTCCTCCTCCTCCTCCTCCTCCTCCTCCTTTGTCAATTTGATACAAAGTAGAGTTATCTGGGAGAAAATGTCTCCATTAGATTACTTGTAGATGAAACCGTGGGGTGTTTTCTTGAATAATGATAGATGTGGGAGCGTATAGCACACTGAGGATGGTGCTATCCTTTAGCAGGTAGTCCTGGGTATTAAAAGAAAGCAGGATAAGCAAACCAAGGAGAGCAAGCCAGTAAGCATTCTCCAATGGCCTCTGCTTCAACCACTGCCTTAAGTTCCTGCTCTGACTTCTTTTCATGATGGACTTAAAATGAAATAAGTCCTTCTTATCCTTCTCAAATTATATTTGGTGAGGTGTTTATCACATAAATGGAAAGCAAACTAGGATAATACTTAATAAACTCTCTTGTTTAAAACTAAAAGTATGGCCATCATAGATTGCTCTCCAGATGATACAGAATGGTGCACACTTGCACCTAGATGTGCACACACACACACTGAACACACACACACACAAATAATAATAAAAAACTTTCCAACTTGTCTAAATTAGTACTTCCTCAACTTATCATTCTACAGAGATCTCCATATCCTTTTGACCACTCCAGTACTTTTTAACATCTTGGGATACACATTCATAAAATTCTGCTTGAGGTTCACAAACCTAAAAATAGGTGGAGTCACCACACGTTTTGGTTTGCTTAATTTTTCTCTCTACTTTATGTCATCCCTCTCTGAAAAATATCTGTTTGGACATATAAATAGCATCCATGAAAATTGCTTCTGATAAGAAAGGGTTTCAGAGCCAGATAGAAGTAGTATGAGGCTTTTCTACTCTGAAAGCCTGCCCTCCTTCCTCCAACAGTGACATTCTTCTTCCAACAAGTCTCTACTTCCTAAATTTCTCCAAACAGGGCCACCAGCTAGGAACCAACTATTATATAATATATGAGTCTATGTCTCTTCCTGACTCTCTGCTCTGTCTCTGTCTCCCTCTCACCCTTCTCTTTCTCACTCTCACCACCCCTCTCTCTTTCATATGCTATGTGTGAGAACTCAACTTCCTGCCCCCACCACCATGCCTGTGCTTGCTGCTATGCATACTTACTTATGGAGGGACTCTTGCCTCTCTAGAACCATAAGTACAAACAAACTCTTCCTTCTATAAGTTGCTTTGGTCATGGTATTTTATTGCAGTAGCAGAAAAATAACCAATACAACTCAAGGAAGGGTCTTGGGGGTACAATCTACCATGGAGAGGAAGGTGTATCAAAAAGTGGTGTTCTAGTAGCAAGAGTGACAAGTTAAGAATCTTACCTACTCACGTTAGTGCAACAGGAAGCAGAAAACAGATAGGAAGAAGAGTCAGACTATAAAACCTCAGGGCTATGCACAAGTGACTCATTGCCTCTGGCAAGCCTCCATCTTTTAAAAAAAGTTTCATAACCTTCCAAAATAGCACCTTATCTGGCAACTAAGTGTTCAAACAATGATCCAATGGGAGGCATTTTACATTCAAAACACAACTTTGAGTCATTCCATGTTCCTCAACAAAAATTGGCTTTCATAAACTGTCTTCATCTGAGTATCAGAAATTAAGGCTGGCACTCATCTGTCACCTGACTATCCCAATCACTAGATTTTGGGTGGCTCAGACTCTCTTTTCCCCATAGTCTCATCCTCACTGCCTGTTTCTCTCACCCCACCACACACTTGGGGAATGGCTTTGCTTTTTGGCTCAGATTCTTTTTATAAATAATTATTGCTGGGGAAAACTGATTTGCTGCACAGAGTTAAAGGTGGAAGTTCTCTTTATGTTATTATTTTCTATAATATTTGGTCCATGTCTTCTGCTCTACTGGGACTTAGAAATACATTTTTTTTTTCAATAAAACTATGTAACACTGAGTTTGTAGAATTTAATAGCACAAACATTTAACATTAGAATAGGATAAGCAATTTATGGTAACATTTGAAACCAATGCCTGTAGCCAAAGCAAACTCATTTAGGCCAACATATAAAACATGCTTTACAAAACAACATCAACATTGCCTCAGCCCACCTTTTTGAAAAAGTGGATTAAAGGACAGGGAAGGCTAGAGTTGTATCAACTTGAAGTAATGCTTTCAGGTCATGAGGTTTGTATATATTCAGGACTTAGGGAAATCTTCTCTGGGACAAGCTATGTAGACAAAATGAAGATAGAATCCAGTAATTACCTAGTGATTTTTATTTTATTTTTTTTATTTTAGATGTATCTGACCAAACTATAGACTGAAAATTTTCTGCTTCCTCAGTGGCTAGGCAGAACTTGCTAGTGACCATCTTGGCCTGACTGCTATCATTGCTGAATCAATAAAGAAAAGATAAAATAAGATGATGACTTAACCTGTCAAGTAGCCAGTAAAAGAATGAGCGATATCTTTGGAGTCATCCAGTCACATTCACATTTTGGTCCTGCTGTGAAACTAGTCCTGTGCCCTCCAGCATTTCAGTTAACTTTCTTGAGAGTCATTTCCTCACCTATGAAATAACAGCTACCTCACACCCACATAAGAGAATTCAAAGACAAAAGGAAGCATCTAGAAAAGTTTTGCTTCATGTTTTCTTCTGATGCAGAGGTTACTTTATTTTTGTTGTTGTTTTTTAAAGGAAGAGAACCATTCTCCAGCATTTTTTGCTGATAAGCCTAGAAGAAGAAACATTGCCTAACGTATTTTTATGAATTCAAGCAGCGTTTGAGCATCTTTTGTGGCAACAAAAGCAGTGCTTTGTGTCTTTAAAAATGGAATAAAAGAAATATAGCTAAGAGAGGCCACAGAAAGGAGAGACTATTGATCTAAAAGGCCATTGAGTACTCTTACAAAGAGGGATTCCTTCTTACTTTCCTGCTATACATCAGGAGCAGTCATGAACCATTCCATTCTCACATAGATCCCTTCCCTTTGATGTAGGCTAAAACAATTGAACTTAAAGGGGGCCTTGTGGAAGACCACTTCTAAGCTACCTTGAGAATATGCATATGCTCTGTAGCTTATATAGCCTTTGATTTCAACTCTGTGAGCCCCACAACCTCATGGGGGGTCAAGGTAAGACTGAGTTCTAAATTCACACCTACTGTAGAACAACATTCTCATCATACTTTTGCTTATTTTCTCATGCTTTTTTAACTTTTTTTCACACTAAAAATAAATTGAAAATTATATTAAAATGATCCTGAATCTTATTACTAGGATGTAACTATTTACAGCAGTAGTTTGTCTTCTAAATATTTCCTGTCTATGGCAACATATATGGTTTGCATAGCAAGAGTATATACAGAAGAAATGCAAATATTTGTTTCAAACAATAAATTATGACTGTTTAAACCTAATTTTTATAATAATATGAATATATCATAAAATTAAAATGTGATTGTTTTTCTATGATACTATATTTGTATTTTCAAAGAGTCTTATATGGCTTTTTGAAACGACCTGCTTTAACAAATTGTTGTTTCCAATTATTTTCTATACTTTTTCTCTCTCAATGAAATGAGGTCTCTGTAAGTTTTAACATATTCATTATTTGTAAAAATTTATGACTGTGCCCAGAGATTTTCTTTTAGTTAAATTTTTATTATCAGTGGAGACACTAAATAAATAAAAAGAATTTCATACTATAAGAATCAAACTATAAACAAAACTTCAAAGAGTCATAATATGATATGTATTAAGATGTCTCCTCATGGCTAATTACATACATATTATACTTAAGGAAATATAGATGTGTCTTATGAGTTTGTGTGTCTGCCTGGTATTCTGGAGGCTCGATCTTGGTCTTTTCCTGACCTTTGGATATTACAGAAATGCTTCAAGGAGGAAAGGTTATTTTGGCAACTAGGGTGTGATTAGGGATGGAGTGAAGGTAGATAAAAGGCGAAACTGTGGCTTATAGAGAATCTACTGTAAGTTATGGTTTTCAAAGAGTTTCAGCATTGTCAGTGATTGAAGCCCACTAGAAAGCATGGAGAGCAGAGGATTTCCACTTTACAACACACTGCTGAAGTAAAATTGTTCTGTGAAAATATTGGAAAGTCCTCTGATGATAGGCATTTCCTTCTTAAACCTCACTAGAATCAGTTATTATAGTACAGGATGGGAGTTACTTGCTTGTTTTGAAAAGGACTAAAGGAAGCTTTTATTTTCAGCCCCTTCTAGGCTGGCTTTTCCTGCCACAGATGAACTCTCATCTCATTTGCAGTCAGCTCTGGGATGGCCACCTTGAATCTAGATACCCTAGATATACCTTGAGTCCTTTCCTGATCTCCCTCCATAAGCTTGGTCTTTGGCATCCCAGGGACATGGAAGCTTCTAATCTCTTTTTGAAATGTCTCCTCTCTCTTTAGCTGCCAAAGATATTTGTCTTTTCAGCTTGTCTGCCTGGAGGAGAATGAAGAAGTCAAAGAAATGATGACTACATGGACTATGCAGAAAACAATCCCACTGGTGGTTGTTGAACAAGATGGGCATTGACTCAGGCTACAACATCAGAGCTTCCTAAAGGGGCTTTTCAAAGAGGGCCTTGAATGGAGAGCCCTGCAGGAAAGGTGACAGCTTTTCTTCTCTTGATTTGGCTTGCTCATCTCAATTTGTTCATTATTATGTTAGCTTTCTTTCATGTCCTCTGGAAACTCTGTAGGATACCATTTCTATGCAGGAATCAGAGGCCTGAATGAGACTTAGCAAGGAGTATAAATAGCTTCACATGCACCAGTTAGTTTGTTGAACAATCTCATTCTTAACAATTCATGTAGCTTTCAGAGCCTCTATTCTGATACAGAGCATGGTTAGTTATGTTTTGATTTTATTATACTGATGTATGGATCTTAATTTATGTAACTGGCCTTCACCTAGGAAGTTTTTATGAAATTTACAGGACAAAAATATCATTAGGGAAAAAAATACCACTATGTAATAACTCGGATGCTAAGGTCTCCTGTTGCCCTTTAAAAACTTCAATAGATTCCAAATGCAAGTCTGAAAACACATAATGTTCTTGATAACAATCAGAGAAAATACAGCTAGCCATACTGTCACCTTGTTCTTCCTCCTATCCTGAGGAAACTTTCTAAAGTACTAAACTCAAGAAATAACACTTTCCACATTTGTCTGAGCTATTACCTCTATTAATAAGAAGATTGAGATTAATTTAAAATGAAATAGTCTAAGTGAACTTGTGCTTGCTCTTATGATTGTTATTTCATTTTCTAAGAGCTTAAATGTCTAATAATTTTATAATTAATCTGAAAGTTGGAAGGAAATCAAGGTTTTTAACAAAGACAATGTGTTATATCTTTTAATCAGTTGCATATTCTCAACCTAAGAGCAATTTTTATGGAACTTTTCTACACACATACATCTTTCCTCTTTTCCTCTGTGTCCTTCTGCAATCTGTACCAGAGAACTTATAACCCAATAATGCAATCTAGTAAATTTAACATCTGGCTCAATGTTGTGAAAGCAGAACTCATAATTCTGTAATATAAACAAAATGTGTTCAAAACTATAAATGACTCATAATCAAAATACCACCTATAATAATCTATATTCCCCTCTATCTGGGGCAGTTTTAAAAAAAACCTCAAATGACTACCTTATAATTATGATTGGCGGTCATATCGGAGATGTGCATATTTTTTAAAAAAACACTTTTTTTTTCTAGAGTCAATACTTGTCCATGAATCTTAATCCATTAAGTTCTGGCAATAAAAAAAGTCCTGGTGGTCAGCTACCTTTCTGTGTAAAGATTATACATTTTCTTCTTATTTGTACTTTGTAGAGTCACATGTCAATTACTTATCTTAGTAGGTGGATTCAATAGTGTTATTACCTTTCATTCAACATTTTTAGGACAAATAAGTATGACCTGCTTTACTCTTTGTGTTCTATATCCTCCAGGGTGGTCAAACATATTTTTACATGTTTGGGATTATTGAAAGTAATGTATTTTAATTTAATAAAGTTTATGTATTCTATAAGCTACTAGAAGAAAATTAGTTAGAAAAAATCCAATTTTTGATATTTATTACAGTAGGGTCATGGAAAAGGAACTGAGGCTCTGTCCTACAGTCCATACTGTTCTCTGCCCAGTTCTCCTGAACTGGCTAAGGGACCACTTGCAATGTTCAGCAATTGGAAAGTAGTTCTGCTGAACAAGAAAGGTGAAAACTCATACTGGAATTAGTTCTCATCTTAAGGATTTTTCCTACAGCTTTTGTTTAGTTACATAAATCAATATCAAGCTGTCAGAGGTTTGAAAGTATAAAAAGAATTGTAGTAGTATGCTACTGTGTTGGTCTGCAAGGATGACAAAGAAGCATTCTCATAGGTGCATGAGTGTGTATGCATGTGTGAGTGTGTGTGTAAATTTCAATATGGCCAATGCTTTTATTTTTATGTGTACTTTCTTTGTATAAAGAAATCCTTGACTGTTGGGATCCATGTTACCCAGACTATGGACGCTTTAGCTTGACAACTACTTTGCCCCTTTCTTATCTTTACTATATAGTGACATACGTTTCTCATCAATAATAAGGTCTGCATAGCCTAATAGTAATATCCAAATTAATCCCTTAGCTGGCCACTGTGAGCTGGAATGGAACACAGCCATGCTATTCAAAAGTAAGTACCTCTGGACTTCCAAGTCCTGGCATGTAAGAACTACTCAGGTTTACTGCAAGTGCATCATAAAGCTATTCCTGGAGTAAATGCTGATATTCCCAGAAAGAGATAAGCCTTAATAGATAGAAGCCAGGGAGCTTAGTTAGAGAATTAGAACACCTGAAGAAACAGATAGTTCATCCTTAACTTGTTCCCCCAGTTAATGAAGAACATAGCAGACTTGCACTGACATAAAAGCAAACTTCCCAGGACTTACAAAAGAAAGCTTCCAGAGCCATTAACAACCAATAGATAGGATCAAAAGTTTATACCTGTGACTCAGGAGAAATAAATACGTCCAAGGACCTAAAACCAAAATAAAACTTTACTCTGGTGTCTACATGTCCTTGCCCTATTTGACCTAGGTAATTGGAAGTTACCTAGGAAATTCAGCCAGCATGACATCCAGAAGTCCCTAAGTGACCATTATGTCATGTTATGTGATCTCTGTTGATAATTACAAACTTTAAAGCTTGCAGCTACAGAAGAAAGGACACCGCTTTCTACACCAGCTTCTTCTGAGATGCGCCTGACTGTTAGAGAAGCATTTCTGCAGTTTGCTACTTAAGCTACAAAAAAGTCTTGGTCAGATTGAAGAGAAGAAGAGACAGAGACAGACAGACAGGAGAGATGAGGTGAACTAACTGAGGAAAATAGATTGTATGGCCTAGAGAATTGAATTGCTAGCTTAGAGAAACTTTGTTTTATTCCCTTAATGTACACATTGTTATTTTCCTTGATTTTATTCTTTATTTTTCTTTATCTTTCTTTATTCTACTATTAAAGAAGCGCTCCTGCATGTCATAGTCATCATAAGGCATATTCTATGTGTTTCATTAAGGTCCATTAAGCGTGACAACTAAAAGTCCCATAAAAGAATAAGGTACTGCGCTCACTTGTCATAGCTTACAGTTGTTTATCCTTCTTCGGGGAGACTGAGGAACCCATCTCAGGGACTAGAGCTGGAGTCGACCTCCCACACTTGACTTTGGTATTACATAGATAAACCAAATATGTCCTTCAAAATCTTGTGAAGTGTTCTCCTGTAGCAGCATGCTATTGCATGACTTCAGCAAAAAAGACAAGGAGACATTTTCATAGATACGAACTTGCCAGACCTCAGCAGAGAGAACCACCAGTTATGGGAAGCACCATACTGGACAGGGGAACCCTGATCATCTGATTTTGGGAGTTTTCATTGATAAAGAAACTCTTCAGGTGTCCTATTGATACAAAACTCTGCCCCTTCATGCAAGGTATATTTGCATAATGAAGGAAACCAGTAATCTTGTTTCATCCCACAATCCTTTAGCAGCCGAGCTATGTCACCCTTACAGTGGGGGAACTCAAGGCCCAAGAGAAGTGTTCTCTCCTTGTTGCCAGAGACTGTGGAAGATAAACTACAAGAATTCCTTCACAACAATTTTGTTATTCCACAATGGCTCTGCCAGAGAGCAGTGATCAGGTGCAGATCATGAGAAAGCAACCATCTTAATCACAGATTTGCATAAAGCAGACAATATAAACTGCCAAGGTTTAGGCAGCCCTTCCCTCAACAATGTACAAAACAATTATTATAAACATAACTAGAAGTAAACTTCTCCAACAAAGAATACTGCATATTTTTCTGAATATTTTTCCATTGTAAAAAATAGAATTTGTTACAAGATTTGGGCAAGCAAATGACATGCATGAGTTTTGAGGTAGAATCCAGCTACATAATTATCATAAAAGAAAAAACTACCTGTTCAAGGTTACTCTAGTCTGAGCCCATATAATTCATATATATCACCAATAATGTAAAGGTACTTAGGTGCCTTCTACAACCTGTTCAGTCTGGAATTGCCATGTATTCATTCTGTTACCTTCTTTACTCTTTAATGAAAGTAACTGTGCATATCCCATTGACCTACTGAATAAGTACCTCAAATAAGATTCACAGACACATTCTAAAGATCTAAGACAGGTAATGAACTAATATCCAAATATATATTTCAGCCCTAAAATTAAGCATGATTTGAACTATTTGGAGGGTAGATTATATAAACAAAACTAATGATAAAAGATTTTTGTTTGAGAGTTTTTATTTGCCTATTACTTGTTGCAATGACCCTTAAGTTATAAAGTGTATTTTTCATTAAATGAATAGCTCTCCTGTTCTTTTAATATTTGGACATTTTTTATGTCAATGAACGATAAATTCCTATATTATGTCATTTAATCCCAGTAATGCATTTTCATAGATTGAAGCAAAAGAATTTACTGGGAAAAGCACACACTTCAGAATTGATTGGTCTGGGTTCAAATCCTCAATCTGTCACCTATTAGATATGTGATATTCAGAAACCTTAAAATTTCTTCAGAACTTCAATTTTCTCATCTTATTTTTAATGATTACTGTGCTTCACAGAGTGGTTGAAACACTAATAAATTTTATAGTTTACTATAATGATTAGCATGATGAAAATACATGATAACATGTTATAATCTTGAGTATTTTTTAAAGATGGTTTCAAATATCTTAGGATAGCCTTGACCTCATTATTTAGCTGAATTCCTCACACTTCTGTCTTCACCTCCCAAGTTTTGAAATTTCAAGTGTGTGCACCCATTCCTGCCATATAATATAATTTAAATTTCACCTCTCAGTACCAATAAAATTTGAAATGTTTTATACCACAATTTCGTGCTCAAACTGAGTCATTCACTGTAATAAAAACTGGACAAACAGGTCACATATTTACACTTAAAAAAGTACTTTGAAGGACTTTGCCCCAAAAGAACAACAAAACCATATATATATATATATATATATATATATATTATTTATTTATTTATTTTTTTAAACTCACCAGTTTTGAAGATGGTTCTTGTTGTGGGATATTTTATAGTTATAGAATCATACTCTTGTATGCTGGTTAGGGGTAAGGGTGCTTCCTGATGCTTTGCAGCATGTAAAGGATTAGCTTCTTACCTGTTCACACCTCTGTGCTAAAAACAATGGAGTAGTCACCCAGGCCATTTGTTTACCTTAATGTAGATGAAGGTTCCTTATCACCATCAATGGTTTGCAGCCTGGTGATCAGAGAAGACTCTGACTCACCCCTAGCTTGGACACCCAGGTGGGATAGGCAACATGTCTGCTGGCAGACCTTGAGAAGTGTTAGGTTCCATTCATTAGTATAATGAAGGCCTATGTGGATAGAGGGAGGAATTTTGAATGAATAAAGCACCTAGGCACTGGAGCAGAGAGGGATGATTAGAGAGGAGGAAGGATGGGCTAGAGAACTGGGGTGAGCAGTGTGAGGACACTATGGAGTGAGCTCTCTGCCTATGCCACCTAGTTATTGTAGCCCTTAGAGTTGTCATGGATTGTTACTAATATATTGACGGTGAATTAAAAAATAATACTTTAACAGGTTCTGATGTATATTTTAATAGTGAGATGCCTAATCTATTTTCTTCTTCTTAGATACTCTGGATTCACCTGAAGGGACCTATTGGGTAAAATTCAACATGTATGCACATGGCTACTACCTTGCTCACTACTCAGGGAAAGGATTGGGACCAGTTGATTGCACAGCTGAACCAGAACTACACACTTCTAAGTCCTAAGGACAGAGTACTTCTGATTCATGGTGACTTCCAGCTGGTTAGGTAATACAAAATGTCATCTGATCTCATAAGAAACAGCTATCACATGATTAAATATACTGAATTTCAAAATCAAATATTCAATATTGATCTTCTTACAAAGTCAAATCCTACTTAATAATGAGATATTTTTGGCAAACATAATGTTTACATATATTTAACCCAACATTTTAAAATTTATAACACTTTATATATAAATCATAACTTCTGGGGTACCTCTAAAAAAGAAATTTGACAACTGTTAGTGTTCATTCCCACAGGCAACACAGACAGATATGTAATGGACCAGCAACCCTTCCGGCTAGGCACGCAGTTTCCTATGCACAGAAGTCCCAATGCATAATGACCTGTCTCACTCACCTTATAGTCGTATGAGGTTGACCCCAAATAGAAAAAAAGTATACTAGTAACCTTCACATTAGATACCAAGCTAATGTAAGAGGAATAGATTACAGTGCTGTTGTTTATGATCTTAAATAAGCTGTTAGCCTAAAACATAAGCCATTATTGTTTTACTTAAGGTTGTAGGAAATGGAGCAAGAAATGGGTGTTTGTATTTGTTCCTCTTTAGACTTTCGGGGTAATAAAATGTTTTCTTTCTTTTTTTAGCTTATTATAAGCACAATAATATATAGAATAAATCAGGTTTAAGATTTCCAATGGGAGAAAAATTGAAGATCTGATTGTATATTGAGCACTATAAACTATTTCCATTTGAGAATTCTGTAATGTACTCATTTTATTCAGAGTGATTCATTATTTCCTTTTCTATCCTTTTTAAGGTCAAATTGAATGAAAGTAGTTGGCAGGACACCTCTCAGTCAAGACTTATCAGCACAATAGGATTTCCTAGCTAGAAGGCAGAGAGGAATGAGTCTTCATCCTCAGTCCCACATGCCTAAAAACAACATGGTGTCACTTGGAGCCTGAGATGAGGAAAAAAACCATCTTACATAAGAACGTATGGCATGGTGGGCTGAGTAGGAATTAGGCTTGGTAGATTTAAATTTCAAGACTTGGGAAAAAACCAAAGAATATTGACAAATCTGCCGATGGAATCCAATTTTTAAAGCAGTATGAAATTTCCTTTTGTGTTTTCAGTCTAAATGTATGTTAAGTTTAATTATCAGGAAGAACACTATAGTTTTTAATGATTCTGTAGCAAAATAGCCTTTCCTCTATGAAACAGATAGATTAAAAGAATAAAAGTTTAGAGTTGAAGCAGAAGTGAATAAATACTACCTCTTCTCTTGTTGCCTGAGCTTGGGCAAGTTATTGCACTATTTTATCCAAAACATCTTTAAAACTCCAGTAATAATAATGCCTAACAGACAAAGTTGTTTGAAAGACAGCATTAGATAAAATGTGAAGTTTTACTTCACTTTTACCTAACTTGCCCAATAAACATGGGGTATTATTCTTATATACATTATCTACTACAAAGTGTTGAAAATATCATGTACTGAAGAGAAAGAGTGGTGACAACATAGAAAAGTTCATTGCCAGTATTCAACTCTCAATTAAATACTACTGTATGATATAAAAACAGGCCACAGATCACAGACTATAATGCCATTCCTGCTTTGAACTTGTAAAATCTTAAGTTATTGTCAAAAAAGAGGAAATGGAAGCTAGAAAAAAGTACTAAGCTGTGTTGTGGCCTTATACTTCTAAAACACACTGACATACTACTTTGGTACAGACTTAGGGAAATTTCTCCAAAAACTTCATCTGAAGACAGAGGGCTCAACCATATGCTCTGTGAGTCTGTAGTCTGCCATATTTTTAAAAAACAAATGCAAAAATGCCATTTGAGAACCATTTTATAAGGAGATAATGGTTTATTTCCTCCACAAAAGACACTACAGCATTTTAATTCTGAGAATATTAGTCCTCCTATTCATTCTCTTTATTAAAAGAAAATATGCAGACTTCATAATGTTAGAATCTAAGTACCAAAATCATTTATTTTGTCCTCACATGATCATGACTTTTCTAGTAGAATTAATGTGTTAACAAACGAGGCCTGTTTTTTCTACTGCAAAGCACTGAAACTGAAACAGGTTTTGCAAAAAACAAAGAATTTATTTCAAGCGATGGTATTGGAGACAAGCTTACCTCCTGGAATATTAGATTAGGGAATACTGGTGGGATAGAAAGGCAGGGAAAAGGTGATCATGATGAAGAAGTTAGTGGCCCATGTAAGCACAATCAAACCTCTTATCTCTCCATGGGACACATGTTTAGAAAATGGCAATGCTAACATGATATGAGTAAATTTTTCAGCCTCCTAATCTACAAATGGCACCTAAAAAGGCCCAGGTGAGAATTCTATGGTTCAACAAAAATGTCATTCAACTCTCTAAAAAGTAACCAGGCAGCAATTATCACCATAATTCATAAGTCAAGGGCATTATCTACAACAAAGCCAGGGAAGCTAACATACTGTTTAACTGAGTGATTTCCCAAATGAAGGATTTTTAAGTCTACTAAGCAAGTAACTAAAAGCTAGTGAAGCTAGAGGGTTTAGTCAGATTCTTTCCCTGTTTTATATGGACAACTATCAGGGGTAGGGGAAGTGACATCTGTCCTCAAAGTTCTAAATTTGCTTATAGGAATAGTTCAAACCTACAAATGAAACAAGAAGGAAAGAATATGAAAATTTTTCATCTTGCTTGGTACTAAATGTTAAAACTAGGCAGTGCTTGTTGTTGTTGTTTTCTAACTTCTTACTACTTACTGTGCTCAATGTCATTAAATTAAATTAAATTAAATTTAAAATATTAACTAATTTAATTTCCACAACAATCTTATGGAGATGCTCCCAACTGATACTCCTTGTTTAGGGGAGACAATAGAGGCCACAAAAGATTAGGTAATTTGCCCAAGATCACATAGGTAGTCAGTAACAAACAAAGATGATTTAAACTGAATAGTCTGCTTATGATGAATTATGTCTGTTATTGCTCTATGTATAAATACTTCAAGACTAAGAATATTAAGAACTGTATGAATATGTACAAACCACCTACATGTTTTTAACTTCAGTTGAAACAGTACAAGAAAGTTGACCCTAGACAAAAAACTTTATCTGACTTGCTATCTCCAGCATAAAACAAGTAGTCCTGGCTACTCAAAGGTCTGAACTACTTAGAGATATTTTATCTTATGATGGACAGCGGAACATTTCACTGAAAACCTCATCATTTGTATAACTATCAAAATATTTGTTAAGCAAATACACAGTGCCGAGACAATTGGCAAGAGTCCATATGTTCTGTATAAACTCCTTGGAGATATCACAGTGTTTGAAATTCATGGTATTCAAAATATGATGAGGAAGTGTACAAGACACTATATTAGAATACAGACAGAAAATATTAACATATATTGTTTACCTCCTGCTTTTAACTTTGCATTAACTTTAAACACAAGTACATATGAATAAAATGGAAAGACCATTTATTACATTATTCCTTATTTTGTGATTAGCAGTCCTCTTCATCATACCATAATATGCACAGATAATTCAGGAACAAAAGCATGTTTATTGGGAGTTGGGCATATAGTTCAGTGGTAGAGCACTTACTTAGTGTATGTAAGGCCCAGAGTCTGATTCTTGATATATATACACACAAAGAAATTTCTTGCTTAAAAAACTTTTTTGTCAGGTTACATAAAAATAGAGAATACTATTTTTAAATATAACAAATGTAAGCAGAAATACTTCTGAATAATCTAATCATATTTCTCAAAAACCTTTCATCTATATTTTCATTTTATCATCAGATTTGATAAATTTCATAAATTCAGGATTATATCTAATAAGTGTTATTTTATATTAAGTAATAGTATTTATTGTAGTGTTTAACTTAAGTACTTATTAGTACTGCATACATATAATATAATATATTATAAAATAGCATAAGGCCAATGTTTCTGTTACTTAAATCTGTAAGATTACTTTTTCAGATTTGACTTGGGTTCATTTTCCATGGGAACCATCATCCCTTGCACAACATCTTATTTTTCTTCCAAGGATTAGTTGGAAGAAGTTTGTGACTTTCTATTCAAATTGTAGAACTAAAAGTAAATTTACGTTCAACCTAGTTCAAGGTTTTCATTTTATTTGAAGAAAAAAGTTGATTGTCAAATGCCATACAAGAACATGGAACAGATAGATTACAACTTCTTAAATATGTATTCATAGCATTACAAGTGAAAGTATATGACATAATGAAGGAATGCTTTTGTGTTTCATTCACATTATACACAATGCAAGGATGATCGTATTAAAGTTTAATATATTTGTTTTTCAGGCAGAATTGCTATAGTTGATAATTCTAGTTGTCTTCTTTTTAAAAAGTTGTCTGTGTTTGTATCTTCTCACACTCTAATATATTAGATACTCTTTATATCTTGAAATCCTGTGAGCGAATTTGAAATTCCAGATCTAAAATCCCAGCTTTTCATATATTCTGCAGCTTAAATAAATAAACCACTTCACTTCTTCATGCACAGTGCTCATTTGTAAGATAGCAATCTATATTTTTAATGTGCAAAAATAAAGTGAAATAGAAACCAATTCTGTAAAGGTCGGTACAAAATTGCTTGTACTAGTGTGGATAATTTTCAAGCTGTTCTGAAATCTTTTGGAAGAAGTTGTGTTTTCTAAAACATGGTAGCAATTTTTAAATTTTTTTTCAGGTGAAAGTTTTTTGAATCTCTTATAGTACAAGGCTCACATATGGATATCTTCCAAATTGTTCTAGAAATCATAACCCAAAATATCAAATGTCTAGAGAAGCATGTTCCCATTCTAAAGAATTGGCTCCAGGTTAGTATTTAAGTTAGTATTTGGTTAGTATAGAACATGCCAGCCATGCTATGGCAGACTTCTGAATGCTTTGTCTAGTCAATAAGGAGTCTCAAAACAAACAAACAAACAAACAAGGACAAAAAACCAGCCAGCTCAACTGCCTGGGCACAGATATCCTGCACATAGTCAGTGTAGGAAGGCAAGTTCAATAGTCCCTTTCAAAATCTGCAAAATAATGGAGCTGAGTAGATTTAGATAAATACAATTGTTTACCCCATGAAATTTTCTCTACACTGTGCCACACTTTCCTGATTGTAATTGATTTTTAACCTTGCTTAGTATCCTAGAGTTTTCCCAATCACTTTACTGCCAAAGAAAAGTAGATAAATAAATGTGCAAATCTCTGTGTGTGTGTGTGTGTGTGTGTGTGTGTGTGTGTCTGTCTGTCTGTGTCTGTCTGTCTGTCTGTCTGTGTAGGAAAAGATACATAGTTAAATAGATATGGATATTTAAATTCTTCTCACATTAAACTCAGCCTTTACTGGTTAATTTTTTATCATATATAAAAATTCTGATAGAAAAGATCAAGAAATCAAAGACTTTGTCACCACATCTAAAATTTCTAGAAATAAAATGTCAACTTTATCAAGAAAGCCCCAAGGACTTTTTGGCTTAAGTCTCACAGTTGTGAAGAGACCCACGAATGAACTTTTGAAGCTGTCTCTAAAGCAATTGAACCATCATTCATGGAAACAGAGAAGACAAAGAAGATACCCACCATATCACTTTAATTCATAAACTATTGCCTTTTAACAAATCTTTTGAAGGTTACAGTTAGACTGCACTATATATTCTAGGTTAAATCATTGAATAATGTAGATATTTAAATGTAGCATCGCATTTTGCAGATTAGTTTTAGCATTTTTTCATATTTTCAGGGAACCTTTTGTTCTCTGATATACTCTTCTAGATGTTTCTCTTAATTTTTTAATATTGAATCAATTTAAAAAATGAATTTAGTTTGAATAAAACCTTAAACTTATTTTACCAGCTCATTTTTATGTAAACTACTAGAAAAATTAATATATACTAGATCATATTATATTTCTATTTAACAGTGATGTTCTGGGTTCTCTATTATTAAATGAGGATTCAAATAGATCCAAATTATTAACTGTGGATTCAAATTACTAATTGTGGATACAAGGAAAATGACAAAGAAACACAATTTTCCTAAATGAAAAATAACAGCTAATGTTTGAAAAATTACTCCTTTTTGTCAGAATTTTTTTATTTTAAAAGAATATATTTCCTTATTCTTTGACAACTTCATACATGTAAATAGTGCATCTTGATTATATGAAACCCTAACCCACATTTTCCTTAGTACCCTTTAACTAACTCCTCTTTCTTGCCTCAGATCCAAGAACCCTTGACGCATCCCCTTTCCTCTCTCATGCCTTTCCCCTTTTCTGTTAATAAGCCACAGAATTCAATTAGTACTGCTTCTTGAAATGTTGACTAATTTTGTGGCTTTGAGCTTGTGCAGGTAACCATAGCTACAGTGAATTCATGAGTGCAATGACTATATCCTGGAGGTAGGATTTCATAACACTCCTTCCCATCTTCTGCTTACATTTTCTTTTCTGTTCCTCTTCCAGAATGTTCGCTGAGCCTGGTGTATGTGGGGAGAGGAGCAGTTTAATATTGATGTCCCATTTAAAGCTGAGCACTCAATACTCCTCTTAACTTTTTTAATAAGATGGATCTTAATAAAGTCCATATATAAATACATGTAGAAAACTTAACAAATCAGTATGTTCAGAGGAACATATAATCCTTTAATACAGCAGCATGGCTGCTCTAGGGTAGAAATGTTAGCTCACATCTTTAATTTCAATTCAGAAGGCAGTGGAGGTGCACACTTTAATCCCAGCATTTGAGAGACAGAGGCAGAGCTCAGAGAGAAGCAGAGATAGAGGCAGAGTTCAGAGCTCAGAGAAAGAAGCAAGGTAAAAGCAGAGATGGAAACAAAGCTCAGAAAGAGGTGGAAGCAGACAAGAATCAGTGAGAGTGCAGAGAGCAAAGGCAATCAGAGAATCAGTCAGATAAGACACAGAAGCAGTTCAAAAGAAGGAGAATGACTTTGGGAGCATCAACTAACAGGGAGAGTCAATTTGAAACCTAGAAGAGCAGTTCAGCCAGAGAAGTTGCTGGAGTCAGCCAGAGTCAGAAGAGTTCAGTCAGAAATAGTCAGTGGGCTCAGAAGGTCTGTTTGAACCAGCCAGCTTGGAGGAGAGTTTGAGCCAGAACAGCAAATGAGTTGAAATAAGCTAACCAGAAAGGTCAGTTAAATTTGGTACAGTTCTGAGTTCAGAAGGAGCTAGTCAGAGTGAGTCAGTCAGCAGTACGTCTCGGAGGCTGAAACATTCTAGCATCTTGAAGATTAGGTTGTACAAAGGCTACATCTACAAGTATGATATAAATTAGTTTCATAAAAAATGAATCAATACACTGTTGACTATATTTGGACATCCAGGGCAATGGGATATCAGGGCAGAGATGGAAGGTGTTATTCAATCTGTTTTGAATCTCTGCTAGTGTTGATTATATTGGACAATGAGGGAAATATCAGGGCAGAAGTGAAGGGTGTTATCCAATCTGATTTGAATCTATGCATCTGAGTACTCTCAGAGATCTGGGAACTAATCCCCCCAGGGATAGAGAATGATTGTTTTATGTTGTCTGCTTCCTGATACCTTGATCTACTCTCAACATCAGGGAAAAAGAGAACAGGATCACAGAAAAACTGTTTTTGTATGTCATAGTATATGTGTATTTTATGTAATCTTATATTTTAATAGGTTGTGCTGTATTCTTTCCCAAGAGTGGTGTTCACTCACTTTCTTTGTTTTCTTAGACTCTATACTTACCAACACCAGATGTTGTTACATTTGGCATGCAAAGTTCTGCTTCCTCTGATGTACCTATACTTATGCCATTAGTCACTTTGACCTTTGACACCTCCTGTGTCCGTTAGTTTTATACAAGTCTATTGTAAGCAGACTTATTATACCTCAGTTTCATTTCCTATTATAGCCCCCAACTTGGTCAGGAACTGCAATATAACATCTATCCCCAGCATTCTCAGAGGCATAAAAACTAAAGTTTCATATCACTCAAGGCAAGAGTTGCCCTCTGGCTTTGGCTCCCTCTCTCCCCATTCCAGTGTTGTTTGACCGACAGGGATTCTATACTAATAGTTCAGAGCATCAGTACATCGAAACAAATTTTAATTTATACTTCATTTTAAGCAAAAAATTCTTTCAGGGAACCTAGTCTAGAATATGCCCAGAAGCCATCATAATGTATATTTTAATTTATATATGCTTAAAATCTTTACATAAGAAGTTCCTTGGGATAGAAATTGGTTCACAGCGTTGACAACATTGCATCATAGAAAGGAAGCTGAGAGTAAAAAACAGGTCATTTGCTGAGAATTTAAGTCAAGTGATTTCCTAATAATCACAGGGATAAATGCTTGAGTGTGAGAAATATGAACTTAATTAAAATACAGAAAAATTACTATATATCACTTTCCGCAAATTTTACTTCCCAGCTGTAAGTTCCAGATCTTTCACTAATTTGTCCTCCTACCCTCAGATGTTTCAATTATCTCCCATGTTTTTGGGTTGATAACTAGTTTTCTACTTTCAATACAAGACTCAGTAATTCTGATCTTTAGATATCAATCACATAATTTCCCATCTCACTCTTGAATTATGCCATTTTTAAAAGTTCAATATAATATTTCATATGCATTCTTCAATAACAACACTATAAAAGATATTTCTGTATTTAAACAAACAATAACTCAGTTTTCACTCTAAACTCATTATAAAGTCGTAGTCAGAAAAGATGTAAAGAACTTATTTTTCAGACTATATTCCCCTTTAAAACCTGTTTTGTAGGATATTGAATTTGCAAAGTCTATCCTATCACTAATGTTTTGAGTTAAATTTTGGAAAAAACACTTCTTTATGACTCAAAAATTGAGAAAGGCTGAAATAAGGTTAGAGAATTCTGGCTAGAGGACATTCCTAAAAAAAAAAATGTTTTTATATTTTCTAACCTTTGTCCTATGATTTATTTTTATGGCCAAAACTGGTCTCATTGTTCTGGTCACTCCCTATATTACCTAGGACCCCTCTAGAGTGGGTCAAGTTTCACTGAAGATCTGATACCAATTCAATACCCAAACTTGGATTCCTAGGGACACCATTTCAAATAACCAGTTTGAAGCAACTTGCTGAGCCACACAGGTTGGAAGTGGCAGAGGCATAATTTGACCTTTGTGTGCTGGCCTCTGGAAACCAGCTTCCACTTCAGCCCTGTGCTGTCCCTTGTGTCCCCAAGAATATAACTGTATGTAGATAATTGAACTCTACCTTCATACTCACCATCAATAAAAGTGCAGATTATTGTTTGATAGCCTATCTCATCTGGGAGAGGAATTATCTCTCTGCAAAGCATAACTCCATATAAATGCTTGAGATGTATAAATGTATATATTTTAGGAAGCTTAAATAGTATATTTCTATATGGCCTTTCTAAAAATCTTTAGTATTATTTATCTTTTCTTATGCCTCTTCCTGTATCCTCCACATCACTTAACCCTTCCTGCCCTATTATTACACTTTCCCTGCTTCAAATCCCTTTGTTCTACTATCACCTGCCCTTGAAACCTTCATTCTATGGTTCTTTTGTAGTTTTCTGACTTGTACATATGCTCCAATTTAAAGAACTATATCTAAAGACTAAAAGATTGAATTTACATAGGAGAGAGAATGTGAGACATTTTTTTCTCAGTCATAATTATTATTTCTAGTTCCAATCACCTGAGAATTTCATAATTTTATTTTTTACAACTGGGTAAGATTTTATTGTATGTATTATTACATTTTCATAATTCATTCATCAGATGGACATCTAGGCTGTTTCCATTTTCTGGTCATTGTGAATAGAGCATCCGTGAACATAGATGAGCAAATATCTCTGTAATAGTATATAGAGTCTTTGGGGAATGTGTTCAGAAGTTACAGTATGCTGAGTCATATGATAGTTCTATTTCTGCTTTTTAAGGAACCTCCATACTGATTTCCATAGTTGTTGCACTAGTTTACACTCCCACCAGCAGTGACTAAATGTTTCCCTTTTCCCCACATCCACACCGGCATTTGTCATTATTTGTTTTCTTGATCTTAGCTATTTTGACTGGAGTAATGTGCAAGGTTATCTCCCTCTGAGTTGATAGTCATTGGTGTCCCATAGACTCCCAAGAAAATATAGACTATTGTCATTTCTTTTGTTCATCCTCTAGAACTTGATGGTAAGACCCTATTGCTGAAGACACCATATACTTGAGTCATAGAACACGGGGAAATCAAGCTGCTATTGACCTGGAAGTGTCATCGCTACTGACTATGCTTCATGGTGTTGGAAAGTGGAAGGTGTCATGCACATCATTGGGGACGTAAGGTAATCATTAGTGTTGTCCAGCTATGGACCTTTTGAGTTACAATAACAATCCTGACAAGATATGCCCACTGGTGCAATAGTGGCAATAATGTTTTGAGAGTAAACAACTACTTTCTGATTGTATTTAAGGCTAGCTCCACAAGATGGACCTCATACCTGTTAATTGGCCAAGAATTCATGGCCCTTTAGTACATAGGCTCTACTGGCATTTTGCTAGATGAGTATAGCAGAAATTGCTCCATGTAGATCAATGTAGCTCTCAACTCATATCAAAGAAGCTTTATTCCTTATTTTCTATACTGATTAATATAGAGATTCACAACTGATAAAAGTACAGAAAATAAGAGATTATGGAGTGCTTATCCCTAAGTGGGACATCTATAATCATACTCCTTTCTTATAAGACTCAAAGATCATCAGAAGGGTGAAAGAATGTAAGAGCCAGAAGTAGTGGAGAATTGCTGAGAAACAGTATTGTCTAGGCATGACAGGGCACACATGAATTAACAGGGCCTGTGACTGCTTGCACAAGGCCTGCATAAGGCTTACACAAAAATCAAGCCTGCTCAAAACCCACCTTGTATGGGGAAAAGCTCACAAAGTCCCTACCCTAGATCAAGAGCTAAGGCAATTGAAGGCTATCGCAGGAAGGAGAGTCAGTTTTCTTAGTTATGTGACCTTTGAGAGGCTGCACATTCTCTAATGGATAGCTTTATACCCATGCACATACTGGCAGCATTATGTTGCTTCAGTGGTTTAGAAATAAATACAAGATTATTTTTATTATGGAATTTTTAAGAGTTATTTATATATTTTAGATACAAGTTCACAAGTTCATTGTGAAGCATATGATTTGCAAACATGTTCTCCCATTCTGTGGGTTGTTTACTTATGGCTTAATGCTATTCTTTGAAGTAAAATCTATCTTGATACTTAACTTTACCTTTATGTCTCTTATAAAGATGGCAGTAGTTGAATAGTTTCCTCCCATTTTTTTTATACTATAGTCATAATTCTCAGTATCTCAGAACGTGATCCCATTTGGAAATAGAATTGGCGAAGATTAAAATGATTTAAGACCAGAGTGGAACAGATTTGTACTCTAGCCTAATGTGACTGGAATCTTTCTAAGAAGGGGGAAATATGGACACATGTGCATTCAGGGAGAATGTGAACACAGAGGTTATCCTATCACAAGTCAAGAAACTGCCAGTATGTAGAAAACAGTCCTGAAACATATCTTCCTCTAGTGCCTTCCAAGGCCTTCTGTCCTACACAATACCTTGAACTTGGACTTATATCCTCTAGAAATATGATACCATAAATTCCACAAAGTCACACAGATTTTAGTGGTCTTTATGGTAGTCCTAGCAAACTAGTACTGATACTTCAAATGAATGTTAGATTTACTTTTCATTTTTATTAGTTACATTATATCAAAATTCAAGATCAAGTCATATAGTTTTTCTGGTTTGTAATCTTAATTATATATATTATGTGGATTTACATTGCATTTGAGGAGCTCTATTTTTTCCAGCACAAATATCATGGGACATAAAAATTATCACAGTAGTATTAAAATATATCTACCTTTAGCAGAAATACAATTTAAATTTATATTCAAATCACCTCAGCCTTCCCTTACATGAAACAAAGTAGGTAAACTCTAACCTCAGCCCTTCAAGATTGTTTGTCTAAGAAACCCTTTTTTTTTCTTTAGAAATGCACAAAATACAGTTTTAGAAAATGAGACATAAGAATTCTGAGGGTTTTCCGTGGAAAGTTTTCTTGTTCTCAAGAGACATGAAAGAGAAAGTCCCTTCTTCTGCCTGCCCTCTTGCAGCTTCTGCCTTTTGCACCACATGACAGTCAGACTTTCAGAAAATCAATCAAGATGACTGGATGGCAGAAATGAGCAGCTGAGCTCTTGATGAGGTTGCAGTACTATAACTGAGGATCACCATGTCTCTGAAATTGTTCTGTGTAATGACAGATTTTCCTATAATTTGAACTATTTTGGTTCAGGGGCTTAGATTTCGTAGTCCAAAGGAGCTGAACCAGTAAGTAGCTATTCCTTCCTAATAAAAGCCTTTTTAAATTTCGATGAATCTTCTTGCTAATATTAGAGCTCTACAAGAGTGATTTTGGATTTTTTTCTGCTTTTATAAATATTTAAAAATTTTATATAACTTCAAACATCACCAAAGTCTATGCTTGTATTGAAGAATAGCAGAGATAAGAGGCAAGAGGCTAGCAAAGAAAGAGCCTCCTTGTCAAAGAAATCTCCCCCAAACTTACTGCAAATTGTGAAACCATTGACCACAATGTCTTCAGAGTGGAAAACTTTAAAACAAAACCCAAGAAAATGTGATTCACACTTAAAAGCATGATAGACTGAGCTTACAGATGAGGTGAGATGAAGTGATTTAACAAACTGTAAAGTTTTAAATATCTCTGCTACTAAGCGCCCTGGCAGCAAAAATAATACCAAAAAACATAAAAATGACCTAGAGGGGTTTATTATCTAAGCATCAATGTGAACCAGGCTTATTTGAACAAAATCCATTAATATAAGTGTTCGTATGGTTCACTCTCTATTTTTTGGTTTTGAATTGCTCTGAGATGGGGGCCAGCCTAAGGGCTCAGCCTATCTTTTACCCAGTGAAAAGACAGCAGCAGCCCTGAGATACAATGTGATGAACATTTTTCTCTGTATTGAGCACAAACAGACCGATTCAACTCAATATAAAGACATTCTCTGGAAATGTTTCAATGGGAAGTAAATTAGAACTTTAAACATTATATTGTACTTATTCAAAATATTGTACAATGATTTAGGAATTAAGACATAGCCCTAAAAAAGCCGGCAGATGCCTTCCCCAAGGAACTTGCATTCTTAAGAGGAAGGCTGATAATCAAATGATAAGTCTTTTACCGCTACAAATGCTCTGAAGAGAACTGTAGGAGAAATCTTTATACAGCCAGCTGTGCTTGTTGCTATTTTAGGTGTGTGGTCAAAGTATTCTCTGTAGGGGTGACATTTGAGCTAAGAAATGACAGGAAGAAATAAGCAAACAAAATACCAAGCTGTGGAGCAGTTTTGCAAGGAACTTTCATAAAGGAATGATTAACAATGCTGAATGAAATTGAAAACTTCTAGGAACCTCATGAAGGCCTCAGAGGCAGCAAAGGACCAGTAGATCTATGAGGCCCCAGAATTAGGTAAGGAGTTTAGCAGTTACTCCAAGTACAGTTTGTATTCATTGGGCTTGTAAATCAGGAGTGGAGAGTAAGGGCTATATCCAAAACATTGCACATCGGTTTTACTTTAATTCGAATTTCCTTATTTGTCTAACAACATCGCTGCCTCCCCTATTTGGCCCAGGATATTTGTGCAAGCCTACGTTTGTTTGCACCAGACGCCTGGGTTGACAGCCTGGGAGAAGTGTGTGATAGTTGGCTGGCGCAGTGAGGCGGAGGCCCAGCCAAGTCGCCGCAGGGGTCAAGGCTGTGAGCTGGGGGTGGGGGTGGGGAGGTTGGAGGCTGTGGCTGCTGTAGGGAAGGACGGAAGCTTCACTGCGGGGTGCAGGCGCCCTGCAGTCGGAGAAAGATGAACTAGAACCTTGGGAGCCTTCCCTGGGAGCTCCCAGGGCCACTAGGTCCCTAGGGGTTTCCTAGGCTGTCGGAGGCTGCCCTGATTTGGCAAAGAAAACAATAGTATTCTGGGCCCAAGGCACTGGCACAAATCCTGAGGGAAGGGGAAATTTAATTCTCTCCAGTCTAGCCAGAAAGCGAGGGAACTGTAGGTGTCGAGTTAGGGCTAAGTAGACCGGCCTCATCCAATAACCTATGTGCCCAAGGTCCGCTCTCCTGTATTCCGCACCAGGTTTTGTGATCTGCTCGCCTCTTTAGACCCGGCCCGGAACCTTCTCTCCCTTGGGTCTCCTGTTTTTGAGCAGCGGCGGCGGCGGCGACGACAGCAGCGAAGTGCTGTGCTTCTAGAAGGAAGTCTTGCGGAACAAGTCCCGCAGGGCTTGCTCTCACGGTCAGGAAGAGCGCTGCCCCAGACTAGCCCCCGCAGAGAACGTTGCTCTCCGGGGCCTGCTCTGCTTTCAGATCGCGAATTTAGCGACAGTCCCTCCGCTACCGACCGACCATCACGGCCTGCCGCGCTTCCGGGCTCAGTGCTGAGGCTGCCGCACCCGGAACACGGCCGGACGCAGTGGGTGTACTAGTTGTTGGAACCGGGGTAACAGCTCTGCAGCACAGGGAGTGCGGCTGCCCGGAGTATGCCGCTGGAAGCGGGACAAGCCCCGCCCCAGCCTTGCACGTCCCTCCCGGGCCTCTCAGTAGGGTAGACCAGCGGTTGAGCTGCGCTCAGCGTCCACGCTTCAGTAGGTTTTTTTTTTTTTTTTTTTTTGCAGTAGTTGCGAAAACCCGGAACGAAGGTGTTGTTACTGCGCGGCGGAGCGGCGCCGCCCTTCGCTGCACTTCCCCGGCAGCCCCCGGAGGCCTCGCTGGGCATGCTCAGTCGGCAGGGCCGCTTCAGCTCTTAGAGTAGGAAGCTTGGGGCTATCTGCTTGCGAAGACCCACAGCGAAGATGGAGCCGTTTACTAATGGTGAGTAGCCAACCCGAGTCGTGGATTCCGGAGCTCTTAAGTACAAGAGTCAGTTGTGGCTCGGTGGGTCGGGCACTTGCCATCGCAGACAAGGGTTTCCCGGGAGTGCTGTGGGGGAGGGAGGAGAGGGGCCAGGGGCGGCCCGGGGGGAGGGCTTGAAGGTCAGCCGCCTTCCCGGGGACCAGCACCGAGCTTCCATGTGAGGCAGTGGCAAAGTTTGGGATGCTCGCGCGGAGGAGGGGGCGGCGGCAAAGTTGGCAGCCTCGTTCGTCCTGGGGAGGCCCGGATAAGTGGCCAGCTCGTGCTGGGAACTGGGAGCTGTCCTCCTGTCCTTCAGAGAACTGCTGGTGTGCGTTTTCATGATAGGGCGGGGTAGGGTCGGGGTTGGCAGCGTGGTTTAGTGTACCGCAGGGAAGGAAACTTGCGGGAGGCTGGCTGGTATTGCTCCCTCCCGCGAAGGTGACGCCCTGCATTACCACCTTTTTGCCTGCCTGCTGCTGAAGCACTTCGAGGGACAACCAAGTTTCTTTTTACCAACTGGGGATATTGATCTTCTAGTCGGAGACCCATTGACTATAAACGGTACCGGTCGTGCTTATAAGGTGACATGGGGTGAGAAAGTCAAAGCAGCCTACATCCAGAAAACAGCCACGGCCCTTTACGTTTTTTAAATGGGCCAGAAGTCCTGGAGTCACAATAAAGGGGTGAGATGTTTCACCATTTTATGGTGATAATATGTGGCTTCCCCATTAGGATGTAAAGTAGGAAGACTGCTAATGAAGGATAGGACGTACTGAAATAAGAGGATGCACTTTCTGGTTGGCATGTATTTACTGTGTGGTTGGTTACTTCAGGTACGTAGAAAATCAAATTAATAGGAGAGAAGTGTATTACTGTTTGGGGGGTTGCTTGCCACCAAGGAAATAGGGGAGAGATTATCTACTCTATTCACTCTCCAGCCGGACTTTGTTGTGTACTTCATTGTTGGGCTGTGACCAGTAGGTTATAGTCTCCTTTTCCCTAATTTAGAATGCTTTATTCTACTGCCATCTTTCTGTCTGCAATGTTTAATTAGGCTTAGTGATGACAGCTTTAATTCTGAATTTTCTTTCTCGTTTGTGTTCTATTTGTAATTACCAAGGCTCTATGAATAGTCTGGTAAAGTTACTCAGAGACTTAAGGAAGACTTGAACTGAAGGGCACCATAGAGACCATCTAGTATTTGAATGTAAAATATGCTTAAAACAGGCATTAGATCCTTACAAATCAATATTCCAATGCTTTTTCTTTCTTCTAGGCAGAATTCTTGGAGCCTCCTTGTTTGTTGGATTTTAAAATATGAAATTTTACACAAATGAAAATAATGTTTACACAGCAAGAATGAGTCACTCATTTAGTTAGGTTTAACGCTGGTTGATTTGCTGAACTTTCCCCTACAGAATTTAAGTACATTCTTACACCTTAAAGTTAAATTTGTGTCTCCTCCCATAGAATACCTTTAGATGTATTTTCAAATGTCTCATTTGGGAAGACAGCAAATAAATCCTAGAGAACAAGATAAAGACTGAAAAGGTTCAATTTTCATATAGGAACTTGGATTTCTAATTCTCTTCTGTCAGATTTTCACAGTTGATGCTGAAGATTGGCAATGTATCATTTTAGTTAATGTGATCTTATATGTCCTTCTTTAACAAGGAAAATAGAAACTACAATATAAAGTCAATATCTTGGATATTGTTAATTTAAGATGTTTTGCAGATTTTAAGGTGGAGTATTTACTTCAAAACTTTTGAAAGTTTGTTGTAAAATTCTATAGTGTCTTCAAGTATAATTCATAATGAACCTGATCTTTGCTCATAGTATTGGGCTCATATGTTAAATCTTTTATGTTCATCTGTCCAGTTAATAGCTGTTGCAACTCATTTAAAATGTGTGTTTCTAGAAAAGGTCTGTAAGGATGGACTTCAGTGTCAGAAATTCCAACTTGACTCTGGAAAATTTTTGGCCTTGACCTTGAGAGGGACTGTTTCCACACTTAAGACTGGACATCTAGTCTGGCTTTGGTTCTGTGGTGACTTTTTATGGATAGAGGAATGTATTGATGAATACTTAAGATTGGCTTGACAGTAGCTACCTCATCCTGTTAGGCAGGTATAGATGAAACCTTTAGGAGTACCAGCACCACAGAAAGTTAATGGAAACTGTCTAGGTTTTCTGAGAGAGACACTAAATAAAGACAGCTAATTATTTCTTGTCCATCGGCTTTGCTCTCATTTGCTTGGGATATTTCGGAATAACTTAAATTTGTATTAAGGCATGCTAAAAGTCAGGGCTCAATTGCAGAATCTGTTTGAGGAGGTCCAGAGTCAGGCCTAGAAATCTCTGACTGCATTTTGAGGATACTAGAAATATTCACTTAAAAAGAGTTTGGGGCAAGTTTATCAGGTAAACAAACAGGCTTTACAAACATAGGGATCAATTAATTTCCTGTTCTTATTTAGTATATATTTTGCCAACAGATGGTTGTTTGTGGTGTGATTACAGGTAAATCTAGTGGTTGAGCCAGGCAGTGGTGGCACAGGCCTTTAATCCTAGCACTTGGGAGGCAGAGGCAGGCGGATCTCTGTGAGTTTGAGGCCAGCCTGGTCTACAGAGCAAGTTCCAGGACAGCCAGAGTTTCAACAGAGAAACCTTATCTCAACACCCCTTCCCTCGCCAAAAAAAATCTAGTACTTGAAAAATTGTTGAGACATTGAAGGGCCTTAACTAAAGCCTGATAGAGATTAGCATTTTTATATGAATTGTATAGCCTCCACACACATTTTATTACCATACACTTTATTTTTGTGCACTGGTGCATAATCAAACAAGCAAGACCTCTTTCAGAATTGTGTGTGTTAGATTGGTATCCAGTTGAAATTGGTTTCCAACTTTTAAAATTCAAGTCTTGACAACAAATTATCTATTTATGGGTTGTAGAGCAATATACAATTGTGATGCCATCTTTTTATTATAGAAATGACGATTGTTTTATAGATATGTATGTATTTCTAAAAACAAGTTTATAGTATCATCTCAAAAATGAGAGTTTACCACATACTGTTTATATATACATTTACATATACACCCATATATTTCTTTTGCTCTATGGTGAATTACTTCATTGAAAGAAAATCCATTGAAGTTTTTCTGTAATGGAATATGAGTTAAATTGTGGGTGGCTTTTTTTTTTCTTCTTTCCTTTCTGCCTTATCTTTTAAATTTAAGTTAGGGAAATCTGATATCAAAATTAAAGGTTAGCGAGGAGTGGTAACCCATGCCTTTAATCCCTGCATTCAGAGAGACAGAAGCAAGTGGACCTCTTTGAGTTCTGGGTCAGCTTGATTTATATGGCAAGTTCCATGCCAGCCAGGGCTATGAAGTGAGACCTTGTCTCAAAAAACAACAAAACAAGAACAACAAAAAAGTAATCAAGGGCTATTAGCATCATAAAAAATAAGTAGCTAGAAAATATTCCAGTTTAAACTAGGAAACAGTGTTAGAAAATTCTTGCTATTATGTATCCATTTCAAAAGTGTCTTGAGACAGAATAAAAGCTTAATTTAGAAACTGTTATAGCAGTGATTGTCATTTATCTTTGTGTGATCTTTGAGAACTCAGTCTGAAAGATATAGAAGCAAAAAGTTAAGGAATTATATTGGAAAATCCAGTGGTGATTTACTGCTCAGTAATTCAGTCACATAGCCTCTTGAAAATTCTCACTTTAAGTGGTAGATTTTCTGCTAGGAATAGTTAAGGAAAATTTCACAAACTTATCAAATAATACTAGCCCAAATAAGAAGTGGATTGAAGTAATTTAGTTTTGTTTTCATGATCATATAAAATGTATAAATATAGAAAAAGCAAAGCAATGTAACTCTGCCTGACACAATATCATAATTGTGAAATAAATGTGCTGAATTTTTTTCTCACCTGTTCATATAACATTTGTCACTAGCAAGGTTACATTTCACTAATACCTCTATTAGAAAACAACATTTTTATCTTCTTTGAAACTTAACCAAAATCACCCTGGACTTTGGGATAAAGCCATATTAGGACTGTGGTCCTTGGCAGTTGTATGTGGTACAGCCATGTTCTGCCAGTTAGTTACTTAATGTCTGGAAAACTGTACTGGCTCACTCCCCCTTTATAGATACCCTTTCTGTTAATAGAAAACCAGGAATAGGAATGGAGGGAAATTTTGGAGTCCTTATGGTGTCATAACATTTTATTTTTATCTAGTGACCTTTGTAGACAATATAACTTGTTGCTCTAGAGTGAAACGTTGAAAGTAACAATTGTAAGAGCTGTTATGTCCATGGAAGGGTCATCAAGAATGAAGGTGCTAGCTAGAGATAGCAAATATTTGCTAGGAATTTAACTGTACTATCTTCTTTCCTACTCAGAAAATTTCACTCACTTTAAGGTAGGACTATTTACTGTCCAGAGTATTATGAATTTGAAGAAAACAAAATATAGACAATTTCTACCATGATAGCAATCTTTTCCTGTTCTTATTGCTTGGTTTTGCTTCACTCTGCTGTTGGTGCTTATGCTTGAACAAAAAGCTGACTGATTTTAATTCCAACCTTAGGAACCAAGGTATCTGATAAATAAAATTTAGGTTTCCAAGGAAGTTTCCAAAAACAATGGAATGTTAAGTTTAATTATAGGAGACCCTTTGAAATTCTTTTCCTTCTCATATGTACTGCTTCATGAAAGGCCTCCTGGGCATTCCACATGTATTTCCAGAACTGAAATAAAATTTGATTCAGTTATCTGTACTTCTCTAGATTGGGGGGAATCTAAACTTTTCTCTAGCTACAAGGTTCTACTGGAGGAGGCTGATTGATGAGGGATGAGGGGAATTAGAAAAGGCTTTCTAATGTTTCTGTGGGGAAAGCTTCTTCAATTGAGGAAACAAGAGAATGGAGAATGCTGTGAGAAGTCACCTCCTTGGGTTAGTGTCTTCCCTTTTCTTATAGCAAATGATGGCTCTGTGTAAGTGTTTCCCAGGCAACTGTCTCAAATGTCATAAAGGAAATTCCTGATAGCAGAGGCTCTGGGCATTGGTCTTGTGTCTAAGCATGTGTGTGTGTGTGTGTGTGTGTGTGTGTGTGTGTGTTAGTTATTGTCCTCTAACAGTCTCTGCCTTAATTCTCTTGAAATGGTTTCTCACTGAACCTGTAGCTCACTGTTTTATGGCTAGGCTGGCAGCCAACAAATTCTGGGGATCCTCCTGTTTTACCACCTGTAGAGTTAAAGACATATGGCTATGCCCAGCTTTTTCAGATGGAGGAGTAGTTCTAATGAGTCAAACTCAGGTCCTCATGCTTGTACAGCAAGTGCTCTTACTCATTAAGTCATCTCCTCAGCTGGGAGCATGGTATTTCTTACAGCTAAAATTTACTTTGGAAGATTAAAACAACTGTCAGAACATTCATCACACAAAAACATCATTCTAGGAATGAGAGAACATATGAATAGAAATTAGTAGTAGGGATTGGGAATGCTAAGTGCTTAAAGGACCATTCTTTAAGTTGGTATTGATACAGTCATTTGAAGAAGACAGTTTAATGCTTATCCAGTTTTGGTTATCAAAAAAGGTTCCATTTTTGTTTAAGGAAAGTTGCTATGGCCCTTGAAACTTGATTGGAAGAACTGGTCTATTTAGATTTACCAAGATCCTATATAAAAGCTTGGGCTACCCTATCTATATACTCAGTAGTAGTAATTTCTCTGCTCTTTGAACTGGATGCTACATGTGTCTACCCTTGGGATCACTAATAGTGATCAGTATCTAGAATAGGTGGCTAGATTAGGAAGACAGTTTAGGCTGAGCATAGAGCATTAGATGCTACTCAGCCAGGATGAGAAGTGTATTGTTCTTTTATACAGCAACTATACTTTTCTGTATTAGTAGTGATTATGAGGTTTAGTAAACTTTTCAGTTGGAGGTAGCATGCAGAAAAATCACTGAATCTAAATAGGTGAGTCCTGAAGTAGAATAAGCACAATGAGTTTACTATGATGTGATTAGCTTTGTTCCAGTCTAGTTATTCATTGCAGATGAACACACATTTAAGTTTCAATTAATTGTCTATTTTATTGTAAATATTAAACTACTAGATTCTAAAAATGCTAAAGTTGAAGAACTCATACATCTGTTTAATTTACATAATAGTTTACATTGCATAGTTACTGTTTACAGTAATTGATTAGTTTTTTTTTTTTAATGTGGTTACAATCTTGGCCTTTTGAATAATTACAGGTTTTGGTTTTTTTTTTTATAAATGGGTTAAATAAGAAAACTAGCCCACAGATGGTTATAAATTGGTGATAAAATTACTGCTTTAGTAATTCAAGATTGTCATATACCTTGTATTTTATAGTCTGATTAATCAGATGGGAAATATTTCAAAGAATTATCACAAAATATATTTCAACAAATTATCTGCAAAATAATTACTTGGTAAAAATCTATCTTGAGATTGGGCTTGTCAAATTTTTTTTACTAACTAAAATATTTTCTGACATAAACTTTCTGTTTATATTGAAATATCATTTATTTCCCATATGGATCCCATTTAGTGATAGGCATTTTCTTAAATAACCCAGAAATACAGTATGCCTCATACTATTGCTTATTTCATATGAGGAGTTAAGATACTATTTTGAAACTATCCAGTTGATGGAATTAAAAATAAGCTTTGTTGTATTTTGTACTTGCAAAGGTTATTTGTAGTATATAGGTTTGTTTGAGAAATTTTATGAATATAAACATTTAGGTGCCTTTGACAATTTTGATAATTTTTTTTTTTTTTGGGGAAGGATTTCAAGACAGGATTTCTCTGTCTTGAAAACAGTCCTTAGTTGTCCTGGAACTCGATGATTTTTTTTAATTGCTTAATCTTTTGATAGATGCCCCAAGAATCATTAAGAATGGTTGGACTATGTTAAGAGGAAATCTATTCAAACTGGTTTATAAGACACAGATTACTGGTTTGATTTTTTTTTTTCCTAAGAAGGATATTTTCTATCTAGTAAGTGTGTGGATTTTGATTATTGCCATAATGATAAATTCAAGGGTAAAGAAATCAAATGTTTGCACTGTTCACTCCTGTACTTTATGCAGTATTATTTTGTTTGTGGTGTGTCATACCATGTGCTTGGTGATGAATGATGCTTTTAAGAGGCGTATTCTAGCGGGAGTTTTAACTATAATACTTTTGCTGTGGCACAGGCAATATTTCTGCCACAATTATTTTGTGGTATTCTTAGTAGTTTTAAATGCCTCTTTTTTGTTTTTATTTTTTGTTTTATTTATTTATTTATTTGGTTTTTTGAGACAGTTTCTATGTTATAATTCTGGCTGTCCTGGAACTCACTAGGCTGGCCTCGAACTCACAGAGATCTGCCTGCCTTTGCCTCCCAAGTCCTGGGATTAAAGGCGTGCACCACCGTTATAGCCTGACAGTGCCTCTTTTTAAAATAAGAACTAGTTATTATTATTAAAACATTGTACATTAATATACTTTCTGAATTTTTCTTAGTTCTGTATTGTACTATAGATAAGCAAAAACAAATATACATATATTCTATTTATTATATATATTATATAAAAATTTTAGAGAACGGATCTTATGAGTTTAATTATATTTTATTGAAACTAGAGAACTAGGAGGTCCTGGTGCATGTGAGATGTCTGGGTACCTGTGGGATGTCCTGGTGTCTTTGTGATGTTCTGGTGCCTAAGTGATACCTGGATGCCTGCATGATGATGTCCAGGTGCCTGTGGGTTTGGGCAGTAAAGTCCAACTTCAGGTTGAACTTTGTCATACTTAATCTCAGGCTAATATAGGCCAAGTGAATGTCCATGATTACAGCAGCCTGCTGCCTCCAAAAACCATGATAATGCCCATGATCCCACGACACAAGGTGGACTTAATATTTGTTTATTTATTTATTTATGGCACAGTGGTAGGAAGGTGGACCAAGGAGGAATGGTAAGAGAGAGGGTGTTATTCAGATACATTTTGTGAAATTCAAGCTATTAATAAAAGTATTATAATAAAAGAAACTAGAGTTCTAGTGAGCGCAAATATTCCCCCATCTAGTCAGCTCCATCTTTTTGAGATGATCTTATTTAATTCTACTGTCCTCAGTCTAGCTAGTAGCTAAGGATGACCTTGAACTCTTCCTGCCTCCATATACCTACCTACCTTCCTTCCTTCCTTCCTATCTTCCTTCACCCCCCCCCTCTCTTTCTTTCTTGTTCTTTCTTTTTCTTTTCACATCCTGCTAGTAGTTTGTTTTTCAATCCTTACTTTATCCCCTAGAATAGCCAGAATGCTCCTATCTGGAAGTCTCCATCTCTTGTTACTTCATGTTTTGTGGAGGGTAGGGGTGAAAGGTTAAAGGTGAGAATCAGAAAATAAAGGTTTTTTTTTGCATAATTGATTTTTCTTTAATTTAAAAGTCAAGCAATGTTCTGTTTACAGAATATGGAGGCATAGAGCATTGCAATTTGTTCTATCTTTTATTGATATTTGTAAGTGCATTCTCCTGTACCTGAAGTCTCCTGTAGCCTGAAATCACACAGATGTTTTTATTCTAGCAGCAGCATCCCCATCCCCCAACTTCCCTGGGCTGGTATCTCAGAAAACAGAGTGCTGATATGTGAGATGGAATGTTTCAGAACACATGAAATCCATTGTTGATGAAATGACACTATATCCAGTCCTTTATTCAATCTTTAGAGGTAAAAGTTTCAGATTTTATATGGTATAGAAGAAGAAATGTGAACTATATAAACTTTAAGTGTAATTATAGATATCTTAAATAAAAAAAATTATAGCACAAGTTCTGAAAAGTTGGTGATGAACTACAAATCCTAGGGAAATTATTATGATGAAATCAATCATTCTTTTTCCCCCTTTCCAAAAGAGCACCTCTTAAGGCCATTTGGTTCTATGATATAAAACTGGGTGTCATGAACATGGTCACAGCTTCAAAAGGAAACAGTGAGGAAACAAGATAATGAGAAAAAAATTAAAAGCATTCAAATTTTGATTAATATTAGATAAAATCAACTTAAACACAGTTATCAGTTTTCAAAAAAGCTAGATAGTATTTGTCATTTGACTTTGTATACAATAACTGCATCAAACTTAAGGTTGATCTTTTGTTTTAAAACTACCACGAACTATTCAGGAGGTAATGTTTTCTAATACAACCTTTTAAAAGCGATACTTTTAATTTATTCTTTGAGATTTTATACATGCATACAATGTATTTTTATCACCTCTACTTCTTCATTCCAACTTCTTCCAACCCTCCTCCTTTTTCTTCTTCTCTCTGTCTTCTCCCATGTCACCTCCACTCCATAACTTTTAGTACTGCCCTTATACTGGAATATAGACAGCCTACCAGTAGCTCCACCTTCAAAGAAAAATGGCCCTATCTCTCCCGGTAGTTATCAGCTAGCACTAGCTCCTAAACTGGATGTGGGGCCTTGTGAGCCTCTCCCCAATCCATGCTAGAATTTTGACTGACTTAATCTTATACATGTAGTAACAGCTACTGTGAGTAGCCATGCCAAGTCCTGATGATAGCGTTTCACAGCACCATTTGCAGTCACTTCCATGACTTCTTTCTGCCTCTTCTTCTGTGATATGCCCTGAGCCTTTCAGGGTGGATGAGAGGTGGAAGGTTGACAGAGATGTACTACCATTTAGAACTGAGCATAGAATTAAATTTTGAAACCAACTCTTGAGTGCTGTTTACATTTCCTTAATTAACAAACATTCTTAGCACTGTATGTTAATTATGTAAAATGATGAGTTCATTATGACATTTCATACATGTATATACAATATTTTGACCATGTTTACCCTCTTTATTATATACAAGTACCTCTTTTCCCACTTCTGTTGGTCTTAGTCAATAAACAAATACTTTACATTTTTTTGTTCATTTGCTTGTCTATTTTCTAAATATTTTTAAAAGATACCCTCACAAATAAAACATAAAACTTGTGTCTTTACCATATTTTAAATTACTCCAAGCTTTGTTCTTAAATAGTGAGTCTAGATAGGATTGTGACCTGGCTCCTTCTCTTGTAGTGCTTACATTCTGGCAAGACTAACTTTTAAAAATAACCACTCTCCTTGAGCACTCTCAAGTTGAGAATTATAGATCCCTTCTCACAACTCTCTCTTCTCTCAAGTACATTTAGTTTTATACTTTATTTATTGTGGAACTCTTTCTATGAATCAACTTTAATTTATAAGACTATTGCATAGTTTAGTGTTAAGGTGAGCAATTCAGACAATTTCATGAAATTTCTGGCTTTTCTCTCCCTGTGCCAGTAATTTTTAACTTAAAGATGTTACAAGATGTTGCTTTTAGTTTAAAAACTTAAGTTTTATACTGATTTTCACAACTTTTTCTGTTATGAGCAATGGTTGAAGAAACATAGGCAGTTTGATTGTTTTCTAGCTGTCTTACTGTTCTGTTGCTGCAAAGAGACACATGACCAAGGCATCTCTAATAAAGGAAAGTATTTAATTGGAGGCATGCTTACAGTTTTAGAGGATTAGCCCCTGATCATGGTGGGAAGCAGACAGGCATAGTGCTGGACTAGTATTTGAGAACTTTACATCCCGATCCAGAGGCAACAGACAGAGAATGAAAGAGACTCCACTTGGCTTGGACTTTTGAAACCTTAAAGCCTACCCCCAGTGACACACCTACTCCAACAAGGACACATCTCCTAATCTTTTTCAAAAGTTCCACTCCCAGGTGACTTAAATATTCAAATATATGAGCCTGTTATGGGCCATTATCATTCAAACCACTACACCAGCCCATAGTAAGATTTTTGAAAAATTTGGAATAAATTTTATGTTTCTTGTTTAATGCTTTACTGGGGGCTCTAGGCCAGTACAGGAAGATTCTTCCTGTTTCATATATATATATATTAACAAATTTGTTAACACTTTCTGGGAAATGTGGCCTAAAAGTAGAGGAAAGCTTTCATCCCCACATCCAGTTCTGGTGTAGGTAGATGTTTAGGGTTCCCTCAAGAGAATGTAATGAGAAATACTTCATTATTTAGTAGAGGTAGAACCTACTTTAATCTTAGATTAGATATTAAATATAGTTTATATTATAGGTAGAATTGAAATAGACCAAAAGAGTCTATATATGAAGATATATATATATATATATGAAGTCTATATATGAAGATATAAAGTAAATGAACTTTATCTGTCATTAAGACTTATGTTTTTCAGGCATCAGAGATGCAAATATCAGACTTACAGCAACTATCTTGCTATGTTTCTTCACAGGAACTCAGTAAAACGATTTTACCGCTTAATTTGTTTATGCTTGTGACTGACACTATTTTTGCCGAATGAGTATAGTTTGACAGCAGCTTTGGCGCTGAGAATATATTATGAATTTTGCAATTTACCTTTCTGCCTCCATCCTGCCATGAGCTTGGGTCTGTTTTTCTGTTTTTCGTTTTTTTTTTTTTTTTTCTCTCTTCTTCTTCACAAAGATTATATTTTGAACCTAAGAAACTCAAAGGCTAGTGATTTTGACCAGGCAGTAAGATGAAGAATATGTTCATATTTGGTGCTGTGCAGGTAGACTACAGGTAAGCAGAGTATAAGAATGCCTCTTCTTGGACCATACTTGTTCTTAGGAAACTGAGAATAAAGATATTATACTTTCTCACAAGAAAAAGCATAAATGGTATGTTATAAAAGGCAGAGATGCTACATGCTTAGGATTTTATTTGATAAATACTTAAAAATATTTGTTTGGTTCAGTATAAAAATGTATGTGTTTATCCATTAATTATATACAGCACCATTAATTATATACAGCAGATAGATAAAAACATATCTTTTAGTTGAGCATGAAACACATATCTGTAATCCTAGCACTTCAGTGGCTGAGGCAGGAGGATCTCCAGTTCGAAGGCAACATAGTGAGACCTTGTCACAAACAAACAAACAAACCCACAGTTCTGTGTATTTTGTTACTCTGGTTGTCATCTAACAGTATACCAAACATGCTGCATATTTATTGCATGTTATTTTAGATTAAGATTACTTAAAGAAACTCCAAAATAAATAACTTTATTTGTATTCTTTTAATTCAATTTACTTTGTATTCTGTCTTGTCTCTTTCTTTTTCCTTTTCCTAGAAACTTCTCTGCAGCAAAGGATCTTTTAGTTTATTTGTTTGTTTTTGATTTCTTATTGTTTCGTTTTTTGGGGAGAGAACACTGTTTCACTGGGTAGCACTGGTTTGCCTGGAACTTTCTGTCTAGACCAAGTTGACTTCAAACTTGCAGCAATCCTTCTGTTTCCTGTGTGCTAGGATTACATATGTGAGTCACCACACCCCGCTTAAAACATTCTTAATTGTTCATTCAACTTCCTTTTTTAGGAAAATGCATTTATTGATCCCTTGATGAACTTCAGATTCTATGCTTTATAGAGAGAAGACAGTATCTAATAAAACACTGTGTTTGAGGGATGGAATGTGATGTGATGGGGAATCTCTTTCTCTGAAAAAATTTTGAAGTTGGAAAGTGACCCAATATTTTTTCCATTTCTCATTCATGCTCATTTCATGGCTAGAGAGCTGTTTTCCATTTAAGGCCTAAGTTGTGTGGTTAAATCAATTTCTTTTCCTGTGGTACTGTGAGGCCTTATAGGGCCTTGTCCTTCATTAGAGAGCCACAAAAGCAATATCCAACCAATTATACCTAGCTTTTAAAATTGAATTTTCTAATATCCCATAGAGCAGGTAAGAAGGCATGAGCTGGTCTCATACAACTTTTGATGTGGCTTTATAAAAAGATTAAAGAAGGTGAAACTATGTCAAAGCTGTTGATAGCAAGGCCTTGGAGAGGCAAAGATGTCAGTGATGTAACGGAACGACTAGGGGAATTCACTAGTTGAGTCTGAGCTAAGGCATGAAAACATGAATTTTATCTATGACTACCCATGAGGAAAAATTGGATGGCATTTTTTATCTTGATGTTAATCTAATGATAAAAATCGAATAACACTTTGAGAACACAGCCAAAACAGTACTTTAATTGCCACATAGAACCACAAAATAATTCCTATAAATTGTTGAAATAAACATTGTGATATGTGATACTGTGAAGACTGACTTACCACTGAATTCTCCCTGGAGTTTCCATATGTCCCTTTCCCCATTTCTCATTGTGTTTATAGAGTGGTTATGTTGGAATAGAGTAGAGGCAGTATATTAGTCTTTTTTCCCTTATAATGAAATGACACACATTGAGTGACTTAAACAACAGATTAATTTCCTTATAGTTCTGACGGTTATCCAGGATCAAAGTACCAGCCTAGTTAGATTTTAGTGAAGGTTCTCTTTTTTACTTGCAGACATCCATCTTCTTGCTGTGTCCTCAAGTGGCCTTTCTTCTGCAGATGTGAAGCAAGCAAGCAAGCTTTAGTGTTTTTTCTTCTTATAAGTACACCATTTCTGTCAGATTTAGAGCCTGTTCTCATGGCCTCGTTAAATCTTAATTAGTAGAGCACACCAGTGCACACCTGTGATCTCAGCAATGGCATGAGGATAACTGCACAAGCATGAGATCAACCTGGTCTAAGTATCAAGTCTCTGGTCAGCTAGGGCTAAATAAGATGCCTGTTTAAAAAAATTATTTTGAGGGGGATACAATTCAATACAAAGAAGTCTTCATGTGCATGTGTATACACACGCACACACACACGCACACGCAATAAAAATAAGAATACTATTTTAGTCTATTATTATCCCTGTTTGTATTTATGTCTATAGGATTTCAACATACTGATTCTTTCCCAGCGCTCTCAGTCTTCCAACTCTTGCAGAGCACAGATTATCATTTCACTTCTTAGCCCTTATCTTAGTGGGATTTTATTGAATTAAACATCTCTATGCTAAGTGCATTTTTCTCCTTTACTTGTCCTAATATGGAACCAGGAGTGAAGAATGATCTAAAGTACTTTGTCTTATACCTCTTCTCACACAGAATGTTCTAGACCTTTAAGAGAACCAGAATTGATATATTCATTCTCTCCCTCTCTCTCTCTCTTTCTCTTTCTCTCTCTCTCTCTTCTGGGTTTTCTGGCACCATAAATAACAAGGATTGATCTCTGTTCCCAAGTTTCACCCTAAGCTTAAACAGGTCATCTGGGACTAGCTTGTGAGGTTAGATATTACCTAGTACAGATACCCAACCTATCATTGCATTGTCAAAATTACAAATCCCTTCTGAATGACTATAAGAAAAAGAGGGTATTCCTGTGAGCTATGTGTTATTTCATCTAAATATCCATTTATGTTTTGCTAGTGTAAAACATCAAGTATAAACAGAAACAGATCTTATCACAGAAAAGTGGAAATCTTTTGTTGTATCCTTCTCATAGAGCAAATTTAATAAAAGCAAACAATATAAAACTCAATTAAATCCAAACTACTAATTTCTTTCTTCATCAGCAATATTAATTTTTCTACCAGCCACATGACTATCACATAAAGTCTTATGAGGCCAGTTAAGGTTCATTTAATTCCATCAAATATGGCAAGATGGAGAAGATTCTCTCTCCCTACCTTGACTTCCCATCTTTGGAGCATAAAATGTGGACAAATAAAATGTTGCCACACATTGTGTGTGGTTCTTCTCTTGTAGAACTTTAATGAGTCTTTGCTGTGGGTCTGCATGTTTTCTCTCACCCAATTGTATTTTGTTATTTTCTTTTTTAACTAAAACAATAGACTTGTAAGAAAGTAACTAGACCTTATTTTATATAAACTATAGTTTATACTCTTGACTTTTTTTATTTTTTTATTTTAAAGCAGAAGTTAATAAAAATATTTCAATGGCATAATTTAAAAGTTATTTCTAATTCTGAGCCTGTGGCTGTTTCTAACCAGTATTTATCAGTTTATACTTGTTTTTATTGTCAAGCTTAAGGAATGCTCACTGGATAATTTTAAAAAATTGTTAGGCCTCTGACTACCAGAAATACTATAGAGTAAATAATATTTTATTCTATATATTTCTATTAATGTGGTCACAGCAGAGTTGTCAGTTGACTTAATAAGTATCTCTGCAGATGTTAATTGTGTTATGACATGATAAAATAATGGTCATTGAATCTGTGAAGTTCAGTTTACATTATCAATGACTATTCTAAAACTGTCTTCCCTTCCTTTCTTGCTAAAATTAGATGATGTGCTAAACTGTGTTCAGATATAAGCATGTACATTCTGGAGTGTGCACGTAGGTTTTGCTGACAGAACTAGAGTCCTATAAATGTAGATGATGTGCCTGTCCACTCTAATCCAGCCATTTGAAAAAACCATTGTTACATTTAGACAATTAGCCCTTCACTTTGCTGGTTTTATCATAAGTATCAAAAATACTTCTACACAGAAGATTTTATGTGGGTTTTTGTGTGTGTGTGTGTGTGTGTGTGTGTGTGTGAATGAACTGAAGGTAATTGTGAAACCAAGACCTGTAGTCTATCATGTTAGTTTGTAGCAATTGTTCAAGTGAATAAGCCTCCCAGACTGACGTTCATGTGATTAAAATCAGAGTGCCTAGCTGTTACAAACTCCTGTTTTGGATATTAAAGTCAGAGCAAACTAACAACCACAAAAAAAAAAAAAAAAAACAAAAAAAAAAACTTTACAATGCATCCTTTCTTCCATTCCAGTTCCTTAGCATTCAAGATGTGCTGTTTGTCATTACAGTTTTACGTTTCCTAAAATTGCTTATAAGTATAATAAATCAATTTTATATAAATGTAAACATAAAATATTCCTTTTTGGACTGGCTTTATTTTTAAAAAGTATTGAATTAACATTGCACTGTATAGCTATGCCATGATTTGTCTATTTATTGTTGGTGAACATCTCAGGAAGTCTTTTATAGACATTTGTTGTTACTCCTTTTGGATAAATACTTAGGAATATTTGTTGTTGTTGTTGTTTTAGACATATCAGCTAGCTATGTCTTAAGAAACAATCATAAGTTTTAAATTAGTTGCATCACTTTACATTTCCATAAGCAGTAAACATATAAGGAGTACTTATTGATTTACTATGGTTAACCTTTTAATAATAGACAATCCAATGGGTGTGCATAGTGGTTATCTTAGTGTGATTTAACTTGCATTTCCTCAGGACATTGAGTATTTTCAAATTTTCAAATTTTTAGACATTAGTTCAGCTTCCTTTGGAAAGGGCTGTTTAATCTTTTGACATTTCTTTAAATTATTTTGTTGTCTTACTGGGTGACAAGAATTTTTCAGATATTCTGAATGTGTGAGATAATAATGAATATATGTATATATGTATTAATACAAATATATTCAATAATAGTTTTCTCTGTGTGTGGTGTATATGGTGTATATGTTTTCATGTGGGTGTATGTTTGTGTACACATATAGATAACAGTGGTAGATATCGGGACTCTTCCCCAGTCACACTTAGCACCTTATTTTTTTGTTTGTTTTATCGAGATTCTTGAACTTGTAAGTGTATTTTTTTTTTTGGTTATAATTGTAGTCTTGGTCTATTGTTTCCTCCAATAATTTTACCATAATATTTTTATTTTGTTATTCGAAACTCCAAACTGCATGCATTTTAGCCCATTTGGTACTGCATGCAGTTTGGAGTGTATTTTTTTTTATTTGCTTATTTCTTAGCTTTTTTACCTGACATAATGGACCAGCAGTTCTCAACATGTGGGTTGTGACCCCTTTGAGGGTCAATGATCCTTTCACAGGGATCACCTAAGATCATCTGCATTCCAGATATTTACGTTACGATTCATAATAATAGCAATATTGCAGTTATGAAATAGCAATGAAAATAAGTTCATGGTTGGGGGGTCACCACAACCTGAGGAACTGCATTAAAAGGTCTCAGCATTAGGACAATTGAGAACCACTGCTCTGGACCATGGCAAGACAAAGCAAACCAACTTTTAAATTGTTTCTGTCAGGTATTTTGCCCCACTTGTAATAAATGTAAGTAATAGAAGCAACAATGTGATTTTTTTTTTTTTGTCTGTTCTGCCCACAGATAATTCACAGATTACTCTCCAATTCTTGTTGCTTCATTAAAAACTATTGGGGCCCTGATTCTCTTCCTTTGACATTATTCCATTTTGTTTTTGAGACTATTACTTAACATTTTATTGCTGTGATAAATATCATGAGCAAGACAGTTTACAGAAGGAAGAGTTTTTTATGCTTGCACTTCCAGAGGAAAAAGGATCTCTTATGGCTGGAGGTAGCAGGCAGCAAGCAGCAGGCAAAGGGGTAGAATATAAGCTGAAGACCCACATCTTGAACTGCAAGCAGCAATGAGAGAAAAGTGGAGTGAGGAGAAGCAGGGAGTGAGAGAGGAGTAAGAATGAGAGAGAGAGAGAGAGAGAGAGAGAGAGAGAGAGAGAGAGAGAGAGAGAGAGAGAGGGAGGCTGACTGACTCTTGAGACTGGTTTCATTTTACGTGGACAACAGTTCCAATTTCAGTTCAGTTCTCCTAGCCCATGCATGGTAGGCAGAATAATGGGTGCTACTTTTATTTCAGGTGTTATTGTAGGCTTCTCCCCTTGTAGGCACAACGTTTATCAAGGTGATATGACATGGATCTCTCCTTCAAAGAGTTATCTGTGAGTGAAGCAAAATGTTTTAGGTACAGTTTACATAATAGAAAAATGTCCTGTTCTACAGAGCAAGCCAGCCCTTGGAATTTTATTAATTTTGTTTCCTTCAGTTTTTAGTGATAAGAAGGAAGCCATAAGTATTAAAATGTGCTCATTATTCTAGAAGTAAATACAGTGCATGTTTTGGACTTAGTATTCCATCCTAAACTCTAAAGGCCATATAGAAGAGTTCTCTATACAGCAGTGGTTCTCAACCTATGAGTCAAGACCCTTTTGAGGGGAGTCAAATGATCCTTTTACAGGTAAAATGTATATTTACAGATAAATACATATCATATATTTACATTGCAATTCATAACAGTAGCAAAAAAGTAATTTTATGGTTGGGAGTCACCACAACATGAGGAACTGTATTAAAGGGTCTTGGCATTTAGGAAGGTTAAGAACTACTGCTGTATAGTTTCCAGTCTCCAGGTTGACAGGTGGTTAGTGGTCTGCATTGTTGGAAGTTGAGGAGGTGACTCATGATTCTGGAATGAATCTTTTGACTCTCCCTGTATCTACCATAGAACATTGGCAGGGCTATTGGTATGATTAGCACCACACAGTCTAATTATAAACAAAACTCCATGTATAGTGGTTACTAGGAAGCAAGCCTGTACTGGATAATCTTTCAAGGTGGCAGGATTAATTTAGCATAATAATGTGAACTTTACTAAAAGTCAAGTTGCTTTTCCTTGATTGACTAGAAAATTTGCCGTGGAGGGAAAGTGGGTTATGTGTAAATCATGGATATTAATTTTTAGGGCCTATAACAGTTCTTTGCCATTGTATTTCTACCCTTTTCTTCCTAAGAGTTATCTATCTTGATTTTTTATGGTGTGCTCATTGAGGGAAAAAAGGGGATTTGGTCACAGGAAGGTATTCTAAAAACAGTTGAATTTATTTTTAAAAGAAACTAGAGATATGAAAATATTCATTGGATTGGTATAATTGATAATGAAGGAAAAGGTGTATGGCATGAGGAGACAGAGGTGGAATAGAGAGCAGCAAAGAAGTGCTATGGCAACCATGCACTCTTCAGAGAAATCACCTTTTGTAACACCTATGGTCTCACATTCTGTCAAGCAGAGCAGCACTGTACATGATGTGTGCTTTGTGGAGTTTTAAAAGCTCAACTGAGACTGATTTAGTTAGCTTGTATATATGCTTGGTAGGTGGGCCTTTGAGATGCAGAGCAAAAGTGCTAGCTATGGAGATTATTACATATAGCTGTAATCTAAACTTCTGTGTAAGGATAGTCATATTTTTGCAAAATGATCCACAGTTGTAGAGTAAGAATTGTAAAGCAGATGTTTACAAATGAGCCCCTCTACCCTTTTCATATTCAGAAACCACACATTTAAAATTTTTAAATGGATTTTAAATTTAAAATTTAAAAAATTTAAATTCCTTAAAGTTTCTTTTTAAGGAATAAAAAGATACCAAAAAATTAAAATGTAGAGATGTATGAAGGCTTTTTCCTGGACAGCAGGGGTTAAAGGGTAGGAGAGATGTATTTTCTTAGCTTGGGTATAGTAGCAGTGTCATTAGCTGAATGGTTCTGTTTGCCAGATGCTTTAAGAGAAGAACAGATGCTGTCTCTAGTCCAAGACTCTAGTTTTGACTTTTTGTTTTTCAACTTCTTCCTTAATTGTGTCATCACCCCACTTCCTTTACCCACCATCCCTCCTGAAGCTTTTTACATATTTTAGAAATATCTACAATGTTATTTATTGCTTTAAGCATATTCTTTTAAAGAAATTATTGATAAAGAATATATTTTTTATTTTTTAACACATAATTTTTGATATTATTTCTCCCTTACTATGTATCTAATGTATCTGATATCATTTTTGTTCATTCTAAGAAGTCTGCTATAATTTTTGTAGTACATAATTACTTTAGATGAATTCTGTCAGCTTTAATCTATGTAGAAAGTATCCACATACTTTATTATTTTCTGAAAAATGTTACTAAGGATGGGATGTAAAGTTGATGTCCATAGTTTTACTCTTAGCCTCTTAAAAATGCTATATTATTTTTTGGCCCAACTATTGCAGAAATTTAGTGTTGTTTTCTCTTAAAGATAATTGCTATTTGAGGCTCCTTTAAAGAGTTTATGCTTCTCTTTGTTTTAGGCAGCTTGGCCATGATATGTCTAGTATCGTAGTCTTTTAATTTGTTCTTGGGGATACTCTCAAAATTTTTAGATTTTTAAAGATTAAACAGGGAATTTTAACTATTTTTCAAACATTTGTTTCTGAGTCTTCTAGGGTTCTTGTTAACTTATGTTGCAGTACTTGATATTAACCCACAAATACCTGATGGAGTATTCTTTTTTCTTCAACATTTTATCCTTCTGTTCCTTAAGTTGGTAATTTTTAATAGCCTGTCAGGTTCATGTGGCTTTTTTCCCCTACTATTTCTAGCTGCTGTTTAGTCCATTCAGTGATTTTTAAAATTTTAATAATTGAACATTTCAGTACCACAATTACCCAATTGCCTGTTTTCCTCCTCTCAAATTGGTGTGTGTTGTGTGTGTGTGTGTGTGTGTGTTGTACATGTGCATGTGCAAAGGCTAGATGAAGAGGAATATGCTGGATGTCCTGAGTTGCTTCCTGCTTTGCTCCTTTTAGACAGGATCTTTCAGAGAACCTGAAACTCATAGTTTTTGCTAGGCAGGCGGGTCAACAAGCTCCTGGGTTCAGCAGGAATGTGGGATCATGCCCACCATTTTTACTTGAGTGCTGGAGATTTGAACCCAAGTCTTCATGTTTATGCAGCAAGTATTCTTACCCTTATCCTGAGCCTCTGGTCCCTTTTATATAGTTTCAGGTTTTTTTTTTTTTTTTTTTTTTTTTTCCCCTGGTAAAATTCGTATCTGTAACATAGTCCTCTGTTTCACTTTTAAAGCTTTTTTCCCCTTTATTCTTTGGAACTTATTTATAGCAGCTGCTCTAAGGTTAAGTGTAGCAGTTGACTTTTGTTTTCCTATGAGTCACATTTTCTTGTGTTGTAGAATGACTAGTGATTTTTAAATTATATTTTGGACAGTACTGAAAACATATTGTAGAGATTTTTTTTTGTTTTAATTTCTCCATTGAGTGCTAATATTTTAAAGGCAGCTTAGTTACTGGATGATTGCGTGGTTATAGGGTTAGTTTTATCTCTGGGTGATTCTCAGGTCTTGCTAACTTAGCAAGACTTATTCTCAAAATCTTTTTTCCTGTGGATTTCCCTAGGGCTTGACCTTAGACCTTTTAGGTGTATAGTAGACATACAGTAGAACTTACTTGGGAGTGTGGCTTCTACTTCCTAGTGTTTCAAGTTGATGCCAAAGCTCTCCTTGGTGTTGTACTTCTGTCATTTCCCTTTATTGCTTGACCTCTGGTACTTCTGTCTCCTTTCAGAGGTATTGTTCCCCACTTTTATGTGCCTCTGCTAGTATGTACTACATGTGACAAAGGGCTCTCAGGAAATCCTGTACAAACCTATGTGGTCCCTTGTACTTAACTCCCTTTCTTCCCTGTACTTGTTTGCTAGCCCTGTTCTATTTAGACTCCAGCTTGTCATTCTACTGTTGGAAAATTGTCCCAAGGAAGAGAACCAAAGTTATTTGGAGCTCATTACTATGTGTAATAAAGATCACAATCTTGTGATTTAGATAAAGAATTCACCAAGAAAGGCAAAAGGCAAAAGTAGAGTTTATTAGATAGACTGTGGTACAACTACAGTGGGCAAGATAGCAAAGAAAAACTGTCTAGAGGCATTTTAAAGAGGCTGCTTTTTATGGACGTGGGATTTCTGGTGAGCAATCAAGCAGTGTTTCAATGCCATAATGCTCTGAAACAATTGCAATAGGAGCTTATTGTGGTTATCAACGGTCTAGCCTGGAGGCAATGATGGTCTTGCCCTGAGTCAGAAATGGATCAGGATAACTACCCATACTAAATTTATATTTATACTTACTTCTATTTTCTCTTACAGGTCACATTTGTCTGTTGTCCAGTAAGTGAAAATATTTGCTTCATTTGTGCAGGTGAATAGTAGATTACAAGAGGAAGAACAGTAATAGTACCAATTGTTTTGTTTGATTAGAATGGCAATTTTAATGAAATGAACTTTAACTGTAGTGGTAAATTATAAGGAAAAAGCAAATCTTTTCCTCCCTCCTTTTGCCTTTCCTTCTTTCCTGACCTTCCTTCCTTCCTTCCTTCCTTCCTTCCTTCCTTCCTTCCTTCCTTCCTTCCATCCTTCCATCCATCCATCCATCCATCCATCCATCCATAGGGTCTTGCTATGTATCCTATGCTGACTTTCTACTTCTGGGGTGAAGTAGCCTTAGAAGTTGTGGGACCAAGAGGTGCATGCCATTGTACTCACTTGGGGAAAGTAAATCTTGATTCCCCCATGTCTGAATCATTTTTCCATGATCTTCTTGCTTCCTACCCATGTTCTCAAAGAGACATCTTGAGTTAGAGGAACATTAACGAAGTTTCTAACTGAAGATAGTCTAGAATATATTTTATACATGAGGTTCCATGTTTATAACATTTGGCTTTATATCAGTAGATCATGGAGGGGGGCATCTCAGAAGCAGAGCAATGCTTATTAACTATTATAGCCTTATTTGAATACAGCAAGCCTTTTATCTATCAAGAAAATTTTTTAGATTAGGCTTTTTTGAGGGGTAGAGGTTAGCATGTTGATTTAAAAATACATGCTATTTCATTTTCTCAGAAAATGGGATGGCAGTTTAAAGAGATTCTATCTGTGGAAACTTTGCTTCTTTTAATTCAAGTCTCTTGCTATGTTATTTGTCATGGTTTGCATTTTGTCCTGAACTCCAAATTGCACCTTAGTTAATCACTCTTGCCAGCACCATCTGTACACTTCCCTTGGCCTCTTACCACATCCTCTCTGCTTGTGAAGCTCTGGAGTCATGATTTCTTTTTTTTTATGTTTTAATTTTTGTCTATTTCTCTATTTTAATTGTGATAAAATCTGCAACCCCCCCCCCCTTTCTCTCTGTCCTTAAGCCTGGGCTGGTAAACATTGGGTCATCTGAATGTCTTTCTAATCTGTACCCTGTTCTCGAGTCCCTGCTCCCTGATACTCTTTTATGGGACCTGTCTTTTATTATTCTTCTCAAATATCATTGCCTTCTCCATTCTTGCATGTTGTGCTAGGCATATGTACTTGTTTCTTTTTTTACAGAGGACACAGAGGCTCTCTGGATCTCCTCTCAGGAATATGACTCTTCTCAGTCTTCATCTCCAATCCTCCAGGCTCAGAGGAAAAAGTGTCTGGCTTAGTCATGATCATGCTCTTGGAGTTCTTGTGACTTCTCTCAGTCCCTCTGAGAAACTGTCCTTGTATTTGCCTTCAGCTCTACCTCTACCTCCACATTGTATCTTTCTTTACTTTTCCTTTCTCATAGAAATAGATTCTTAAGTTGCTTCCACCTTAAACATAGACTAACAAAAACAAAAGAAATTAACCCTTCTACTTACACCATATCCATATATATCTATATATCCATATATATATGTATATATATGTGTGTGTATATATCCATATATATGTATGTATATATATATACATGTATATATATAATTTTTTAACATCAATCCTGTGTTTTTCCTTAACAAATAGCTGTATACCTTGAAAGAACAGTGTACAATCCTTCCTTTCCCTTGCTCATTGTCTCCTTGGGAAAGTAGAATAGGGCTTACATTCCGTCTTTGCACTGAAAGCACATCTTAAAAGTCCCTGATTCTTTAGTTGGCAAAAGCAGGGAGTGGGACGGGATTTCTAACCCTGGTTTTACTTGACATTTCTAATTCATTACTCTCAGTCTCTTTCCTTATGAAATCTTACTGTTGGTTTCAGACATGCTGATTTCCCTCTTGCTCATCTATTCTTTCTTACTCTCCTGTGCTGCCTTTATTCCTCTGTCCCTTCTTAGAAATTGATACTCTCTGACTCTTGTCTCCCTTTCAGTGTTTTCATCCACCCCTGTGATTTAAATTATGATTTAATAATTTTAATTATATATATCTTATATGTCATCTGTGTCTTTAGAGCCTAATACTTACTGCCGTAACCCTTATGACAGTCTTATAAAATCATGGTTGTCTGTATTATAGGTGAGGAGATTGAGACTATGGGAAGTAACTAGTTTCTGCTCTAGTAGTCAATAATTAAGAGCTAAGATTTAAACATTCATCTTAAAATGAAAATGAAAAAGTAAGCTCTACATTAAATACGTGTTTATGCAACTCCCATTGCTTTCTTTCATGAATTGGGGTGGGGGGATTGACGCAAATGGTCAGGGACAGAGATGAAGAAAAGTATGGTGAGATAAACTAAAAACCTGTGTTCTTAATCTTAGGATTTGATTTTCCTTCTTTCAGTTTTCCCAGCCTAATTGTATGTGTAGGACTTGATAGATGAAAGAAATGTCTTCAGTTTTCTTAGATTACAACCACATTGATCTATGTTATTTGGAAGTGAAATTTCAACTAGGAGTTTTTTGGGATACAGATGTCTGTGTATAGCTTTCGGAGTCTCCAGACAACACTCTGCTTTTGGGCTGGAGAGATGGTTCAGCCATTAAAAGCCAGGCTTACAGCTAAAATGTCAAGAAAATACTGTTTCTTTAGGAATTGGATGTTTTGTTTGTGCTGTTTTATTATTCAAATGTGAAAGCTTTGTAAAATGAATTGTTACATGTCAAGCTTCTTATACATACTAAATAAGAAGTCACATTTATACTCCAATTAAATTAAATTATGCCTTTAACATTTATATATGTACATGTGAAATTTCACTTTCTTTGGAAAAGGAAGGGGAAAATCATGTGATTGTATTATAGGATACTGCATTTTAGAAAGAATAAGTCCAATCACAGTATGTAGTAGCTCCGTAATTAAGCTAAACTTAAAGTATATTGACATAGAATCAAGAAAACTTTCCAAAAAAAACCAAAAACAAAAACAAAATAAAACAAAACAAAAAAACCCCAAGAAAGTTGTTTAAAGTGCTGTCTTTTGATTGACCTGTAATAAAAGTAAATTTCCCTAGGTTGGTATTTAAATGGAGATGATATATACATCAAAATGTGTGCTTCCAATATTCAGTAATATATAGATGATAGTTTGGTTTGCTTTATTATTGGAAAAGTAAAGTTCTATGTAAATATTAACCTGATGGACTATTTAATAATAATATTAAGTTATCTCGCTGGGCGGTGGTGGTGCACACCTTTAATCCCAGCACTTGGGAGGCAGAGGCAGGTGGATCTCTTTGAGTTCAAGGCCAGCTTGGTCTACAGAGTGAAGAGGACAGCCAGTGTTAGAACAGAGAAACCCTGTCTCAAAGAAAGGAAGGGGGGGGGAGGAAGGAAGAGAAGAATGAAAGGAAGGAAAGAAGGAAGAAGGAAAGAAAAAGATGGATGATCTGGGTTTGTTTTGGCAGTGTGCTGAGTGGCCAATTATCAGATTTGATGAAGACCAGACATATTGGTTAACTTTTGAACATTCCTTGATGTTAAAAAGGCTATGGCTAAACAGTTGTGCTCGCTAATTTTTTTATGCTAACTTGACACAAGGTACAAGTCATCTGGGAAGAAAGAATCTTAATCAAGAAAATGCCTCCATAGGATTTCCTGTAGGCAAGTCTATAGGATATTTTCTTAATTGTTGATAGATGTGGGAGGGTCTACCCCATTTTGATAAGTGCTGGGCAGATGGTTCTGGGGTATATAAGAAAACAAGCTGAACAAGCCAGGAGAACCTATGCAGTAAAGCATCCTTCTTTCCCCTTGGCAATGCTCTTTGTGTGGTTATGGAACTTTTAGGAAATTGAGTCTTGCTGGAGGAAGTATATCACTGGGGCATGTTTTGAGAGTTTATAGTCTTACCCCACTTCCTGTGCTCTCTCTGTCTGCTTCTCATGCATGCACAGAAGTGTGATCAGCCAGCTTCCTGAACCTAAAGACATGTCAAAAATTACCTGCTAAAGTAGACTCTTATTCCTCTGGATCCTAAGCCCAAACAAAAAACAACCTTTTTTTTCCCCCCAGAAATTGATTTTGCTCTTGATGTTTATCACAACAACAGAAAAGTAACTAATATAACCCCCAAACAAATCTCCTTTGAAACCAACTATCACAAGGCAATTGGGAACTATTGGAAACTTAGAAAATTAAATTCTGGAAAAACAGGATATTATAACTACTGTTCTCTACACAGACTATTCACAGGAGATGGGTAGGTGGCCACTTGCTAAATCCACATTTATAAATGAGTAGAAGTTTAATTTAAAGAAATCTTTTTAAAGAGTAGAATTTCTACAAAGTTCAGAATAATTTCTACAGAGTTCAGAGTGGAGAAGTAGAAAGTAGTAGACCACCTCACTCAAGTTTTTATGCTCCTAAACCAGAAATGCACAAAATTATGAATGATCACTTACTCTTAAAAGGAAAAAAGAATGTGTTTTCTTGATTAATGGTCTAGTGAGTTTAGTTATACAATAACAGGTGTGTACCAAAGTGAATGAAGGTAGAAAGAGGAAATCATGATATTCAGGCAGAAGGAACTAAGGAAAAAAGGCCCGGGGGGAGAGAATGCAATATAATAACCTGGCTTGTTCTCAAAGATGTAAAACAGTGTGCTGTGGCTTGAGCATACCCAGGACTAGTGTGATTGGTGCTAGTAGGATATGGTCAATGCTTCTGAAATTTACATGCACACAAGTCACTGGGTAATTTCCTAAAATTCATACCTAGGAGAGAAGGAGTCTGCTTTTGTAAGAAGCTGCAATGTAATATTACGGGTACTGTGGTCTTCTTCCGTGCTTTGAATAAACTACCCTATCAATGCTTTTATTTCATGAGTTATGAGTTACCACTGTTTACTCTTTATTGAGCACTGTTTTTATGGTTATTAAGTAATTAATGTCAGTTTTGTTCTACTGATGATGAGACGATATTTTTTAGTAATTTCATTGCCAGATACCAAATTGTTAAAAGCTGGATGGTGCAGTAGGATTAAAATTTAAAATAAAAAATTTTATTAGATCTGGGCTCACATATCAATTATACAATTAAATATCTGTATGACTTTGAAAATAAATTAATACATTTCTGTTTGCTTTTTTATGCCTTAAATTTAATTTTTGCCACTTGATAGGAGTCTCATGAAGATTATAAATGATAGCTGTAAAGTGTCTTGTGAGAACAAGTTAAAGATGATTTCAAGTTTTAAACTCTGGAAATCCCTTAAAAGATGTGATTTTTAATACATAATATTGAATTTCCTAATTCTAAAAGTTATTGGTAGATATGTAAGATTATTTACCCCTTTGCTTCTTGAGACATTTCCCTTGGTGATTCTTGGCAAGATTCAAGGGGTGGAGGTTGTAGCTTAGAAAAGCTCCCACCACTTCCCTATAAGATATGCTGACACCCATGGTGTTTATTTAGTTTTTAAAGATGGGAAATGTACTTGTGAATGCTATGGAAGGGTGAAAAAACAGGAGTTTGAACTGTAGTTTAATCTGTTTCTTAAGGTTTTGTCCATGTTACTGTTTCTTGCTTAGCAGAATTTCTTGAGTAATTTTCTGCTTTCAGTTTGCTATGGGGCAGAAACATTCTTCTCCTGAGGAGAATAATAGCCTATTTAAACCTAGAAGCAGGCAGACCAGTTTGTGATTTGCCCAAGGGAGAATGAGACTCAGGAAGGAGACTCACACAGCCTTACAACCTGGTTTGCAGTATTTGACCTAAAAGTGTCCATGACTTCAAGGGTCCAGACCCCAAAAGAAAGGTATTGACTTTTGGCCGCACTCACTCCTAGCTGTTTAAGGACTAACATAGCCATAGATAGCCAGTGTGACATCCTTTAAAGTCAAACCAGGAACTCAGGGTGTTGGGTAGGACTGTATAAAGGAAAGTACTATGAAATTACAGCTGTTTAAAAAGATTAATATACTTACAATTAAAAGAAAAAAATCCAAATAAAATAAATATCACACACCAAAATTAGCTAAGCCTCAAGCCTATATATCTTAGTGAGCTTCTTTACAGGTACAATAGCCATTCTTTTCACTATTGGATATATTTTTATGCACTTAGTGACCACCAACAATGAAAAAAATCTGTGAAAGAATTAGAACTAGGAAAATGGTAAACTCTTTCTTTAATAGTAGCCTATTTACTTAGTTTTTTTGTTAGGTTTGGTTTGATTTGGGGTTTTTATTTTTATTTTATTTTATTTTTTTTGGTTCATGACTGTAGTACACTTTTTATATATATACTTGAGTTTTTCATGAACAGCTCAAAAATGCCATAAAACCTCTATTTAATTCAAATGGCTTTAAGATGGAAATAAGACTTAGTGATTTAAAAAAAACAAAAAACTTGTGATTAAAAAAAAAACACAAAAAGTTTGGTGTTTCCAAGAAACATCGTATTATAAATTCTCCCCCACTTCTGTCTTATGTTTATGTCTTAATTTTGTAGATCGACTTCAGCTTCCAAGGAATATGATTGAAAACAGCATGTTTGAAGAAGAACCAGATGTGGTAGATTTAGCCAAAGAACCTTGTTTACATCCTCTAGAACCTGATGAAGTGGAATATGAACCCCGGGGTTCAAGGCTACTGGTGCGAGGTCTTGGTGAGCACGAGATGGATGAGGATGAAGACGATTATGAGTCATCTGCAAAGTTGTTGGGCATGTCCTTCATGAACAGAAGCTCAGGCCTTCGGAACAGTGCAACAGGCTACAGGCAAAGTCCAGATGGAGCTTGTTCAGTTCCCTCTGCAAGGACCTTAGTGATCTGTGTTTTTGTCGTTGTGATTGCTGTCTCTGTAATCATGGTGATTTATCTACTGCCTAGATGTACCTTTACCAAAGAAGGCTGCCAGAAAAAAAACCAGTCAACAGGACTAGTTCAGCCAATTGCCACAAATGGGAAATTGTTTCCATGGGCACAAATTAGGCTTCCCACTGCCATTATGCCTCGGCGCTATGAACTTAGCCTGCATCCAAACCTAACCTCAATGACATTCAGGGGTTCTGTGACAATTTCACTTCAGGCTCTTCAAGACACATGGAATATCATTCTCCATAGCACAGGACATAATATTTCAAGAGTGACATTTATGTCAGCAGTTTCAAGTCAAGAAAAACAAGTTGAAATCCTGGAATATCCGTATCATGACCAAATCGCCATTGTTGCCCCTGAAGCCCTTCTAACAGGGCATAATTACACCTTGAAGATAGAGTATTCAGCAAATATATCTAACTCATATTATGGGTTTTATGGCATCACCTACACAGATAAAAATAATGAGAAAAAGTATGTAAACCTCCTAAATAGTTCTTGTTCTGTGCTTTTCTGCATGTAACTTCTGCAATGCAGATCCCTTTGCCCACACTCTAGATGTTTTGAACGTATTTTAAAATTTAGGAAGTTATGTGCACAATAGAATGGTAATATGGAGGAATATACTATTCTCTTTGGTAGAACTTGGAGTGAGTATTGTGGAGGAAGAAAGTAGGGCTATATGTTGAAAGGAGATGAAAGGTTATATTCTTTAAGGCAAAAAACAAAACATCAAACTTATCTTGAGGTTTTCATGTTTTATGAGATGAATATTGTCATCTTTCCATGAAGCTGTAGGAGGCAGAGTGAAGGTTATGGGCTAATCCTTCTGGCAGGTAGAACTTTTAAGGAGGTATTTAATGAGTTGGAAAAAGAGACTGTGGCATTTTTTAAAGAATAGGAAATAATCCATCTCCAAAAAAAGAGTATTCCACAGCCTGTTTGGATCATACTATGTTGTTTAATCTTTGGAGTCATATCATAAATGAGTTTTATGAAAGATGTAGTATATATTACGATAGAATATTCATGAATAATGATATTTCGGCCTCCTCTGTGCACAAAGACTTTTTATATATGATTTATATTGGTATAGCACTATTTTTTTAATTTTTCTTCTCTCATACAACTTACACAATACATCCCGACCTCCCCTCCTCCCCTCCCTCTACCTCCCCCAGCTCCTCCATCTCCTCTCTTTCCCAGATCTACTACCTATCACTACCCACAAATATCCACTCCCCCGCTTCTCCCCAGAAAACAACTGTCCCCCCAGGATTACTGCACAGTCAGGGAATGGCATAGAAAGATGGAACAAGGCCAGGCAGCCCAGCAGAAGCAAAACGGTCCCAAGGGCAGGTAAAAGGGTCAGAGACTCCCCAACCTCAGCCTATAGGAGTTTTTCAAGACCACCAATCCAGTCTGCCATAAGATGTATTTAGGGGATCCTGCAGATTCCGTGTCTGTGGCTTTAGTCTTTGTGGGTCCCTAAGAGTGCTAGCTGGTTGACATTGTGGGGCTTGTTCTCTTGTTGTCCTTGACCTCTCTTGTCTCTGCCATCCTTCCTCTCCCTCTTCAGTGGGTTCCCCAATCTTTGCACAATGTTTGGCCCTGGGCTTCTTGATATGCTCCTCTCAGCTGCTTGAGGGGGCATCTCGTGAGGACTGGGAAAGGTACCAATCTATGAGCAGAGCATGACATCATTAGATATCATCTCTGGATTATCCAGTCTCTAGTTCCTGGCCTGTCCTGAAGTTTCAGGCAGGGGTTCCCTCCTTTGGCATGGTGTTCTGCCCTTCCATTGTCAAAGAGGATCATGCAGGGAGGATAGGCCTTAAGTTGGAGCTTTTGTGGCTGGGATGGTATCCCTGTCTTCTCACTGGAAGCCTTGGCTGGCCACAGAAGATTCAAGCTCCCTATCCTTGATTACTAGGACCTATTGCTACATAATGGGAAAAATGCTGTGTCCATTGTCTCAAGTGTACTTCTGTACTTTATCAAGTATTCTTGGTGTTCAAGGACCGATTCAGATTTTGTACTAGGTTCTCTACAGTGTCTTTAATGCCAGCAGAATTTGTTTCACGCCATTTAATCCTATAACTGTGCTTCCACTGTTAGGATGTGATTTGAAGCCTGCTAGAAGATTCTGTCCACTCTGGACCTCTATCTCTATTATTTAATTAGGGGTCCTTTAAAGGCTAGACTTATTACTTAATTTGTCTTCATACTCCTTGTACTTGTCAGAGTGCCCTGTCTAGTAGACACCTGATAACTATTGGCTTGAATTTGAATTTCATTTTAGATATTTTGCAGCAACTCAGTTTGAACCTCTGGCAGCAAGATCTGCTTTTCCTTGTTTTGATGAGCCAGCATTTAAGGCCACATTTATCATCAAGATCACAAGGAATGAGTACCATACTGCGTTATCCAATATGCCTAAGGTACTGTGACATGAAGGTAAAAATCTTTGGATGGATCTCTTATCTCTAGGACAGTTGGATTTCTCTTTATTGTGTGCTATTAGTAGGAATATTTAGAATCATACACATATATATTCTTTCTGAAAATAGTAAATAAAAATGGAAAGGAAGATACTTTGTCAGTATGAGGATCACTTGAGAAAGGAAAAGACCCTACAGGACTTAGAATGCATGAGTAGAAGGTGTGAAGTATCTTCTTTATCTACTGTTGCACAAATATTAGCACTATAAACTAGTGCAAGCCTAGTAATTTATTTGAGTCATAATGCATTTGTTCTTCTAAGCAGTGTTGAAAGTATGAGTTGTGATTATTCTTCATATTTTGGCAAATTAAACTTGGGATTGTCATGTAGAGATGGACAACAAGAACAGGAGCTTCTTTCTTAAGTGTTAACTGCATGGGAGGTAGTAGGAGTAACACCAAGCAGAGGAGTTTTATGCTAAACAAACTTGGGGTTCCTTTTGTATCTACTTGAATGGTTTTGTGCAGCCTGTGTGGTACTTCCTAGAACATGTGTGGCTAGAGGTGAGGAATAGCCACAGCCAACAGGTAATACAATCTACTCCCATAGACAGCAGACAGCATGATCTTTCACTGACATAGCCCCACTCATAGCCAAATTCTTCACCTTAATCAGCCTCTTAAAAGAAAATGGCACCTACTTGTCTAGTATCCCAAAGCATAACTTGATTCATGGTTTGGAATCCTGAGAATTGCTGCCATTTCTCCACCTTCAGTCTATTAGACTTCTCTATTGACCTAACACCGTTGATTCCACTAAGTTTTCCTTGGATTCCTCCATGGAGCATGAGATCATATTAGAGGATATCTTTGCTACACTTCCTTGTTGAAGTCAATTACCATTCAGCTCTAGAATAGGAGAAGGATTTGAGTTTTGCTATAATCTTAAAAATCTAGAAAGAACCACTGTTCCCTGTAACTTAAGTATATTAAGAGCCATGTTGGGGTTCACATTGTATTCCATGTGTCTTCTTGATCAAGAGTGGTAGAAGAAACTGAAACAAATGTATATTGAAAGATTAAAACATGCAATTATTACCTACATGAATTTTTAGTTCTTCAGTGTGTTTGTCATTGATTGATTTAATTCCAGAACTGTCTTTTTTTTTTTTTTTTCCCCGCTGTGCCTATAGAAGTCATCAGTTCATGCAGAAGAAGGACTTATTCTGGATGAGTTTTCTGAAAGTGTGAAAATGAGCACATACCTGGTTGCTTTCATTATAGGGGAGATGAGGAACCTGAGTCAGGATGTAAATGGAACCCTGGTATGTTGGTGTAATTGTCTAAAAGCCCATTTATGATAAACTAGATAGAATTCTTTAGTGTTTCTTGGTAGTTGCCTTATGAAGACAAGCTTTTAGATAAGATTCTGACATTTTATACCAGAAATATTACTCTTAACTATGTATTGACTGCTATTCATTTAGTACCTGAAAGACAATAGTTTCCAAGTTTCCTATTTTATAAGAGAATTATAGTTAGACAACATATTATTGTAGTAGTATGCTGCTGTGTAGACTCAGCAAGAGAGACAAGGAAGCATTTTCATAGACTCAAACCCTGCCAGACCTCAGCAGAGGGAACCACCATCATGGCAAGCACCACCCTCAACAGTGGAACCCTGAGCATCTGAGCTCAGGTGTTTTTATTGATTCAGAACTCCTCATGTGTTCTACTGATATCATATGCATATTGTTACCAATTAACATCCCCCACATAAACCCAACACCTGCAGACAATACAAAACTCCAAGACTCTCACCCAACAGCACATAAAAACATTTTAAACATAACTAAAAATAAACTTCCCCAACATTATTATGCTAGCATTTCTAGAACTGTACTGTAGAATATGGTAGTCAGTAGCCTCATACAGCTATTTAAGTTTAACTAGAATAAATTTAGGATTCTCTGCTTGCCATACTTCAAGAGTTATAGTAGCTTGTGTAGCAGTGGTTATCATATTAGATTGGTTGTAAAAATGAGATGAATACTCTTTTAAAAAAATTTTAGGTGCTGGGCTACAGGTCAGCAGTGTTTTAAGCGTGTGTAAGGCTCTATTTTCAGTTCCAAAAACCAGAAGAAAGAACAAGTTCTGGTTGACTTTTTTCATCCAGGAAGGTGTAAGATTGCTTAACTTAACCTAGTTTATTTCCATTTTCTCATAATTTATGTTTTAATAAGGCTTTTTGTTTATCTTTTACATTAGTATCTATCTGTACATAGTTGTTTGATTTTAATTTTATAGTAGAGATATAAACTGATGATAGAGAAGAGGTTTTTTTGTTGTTGTTGTTTGTTTATTTTTAAGTACCTACTTTGTCTTTACTTTCCAAACCTCCCCCCCAATTTGGTATCCTAGCTTGATATTGTCTGTAGGATTACATAAAATTCATCCTTTTGATATTCAAGACCTTCCTTTATAAGTTCAACTGTATTTTCAGTTGCTCTAATGTGAAGTCTTCGAGCTCTCCTAGTGTCATTATTTATTGTCACATATATAACCCATCCACATTATGCTTGATTGTTGGAAAGAAAGTTTGAGAAAGGAGTTTCACATAACTTTTTTGGGTAGGCATGCAGAGGCTTTTATTCACCTATAGTAGGCAGCAGCACAGTTTAATAAGGCTATGTCCCTGGTAAAATCACTCCTTCACAATTACTAGCTCTAATCTCTTGAAGACACTGCATTCTAATCCCTTCTACACCTCATTTCCAGGATTATAATATTATATACAGATCTACAGAGAAAAGAAAAACCTACATGTATATATGTATTATATTTGCATATATATGCATATATAGAGTACACATTCCCTTTTTCCCATATGTAACTATATTGCTTAATCTTTTGCACATCAAAAGATATTTTTAGTGCTACCTAGTGGTAAATGTGGTTTTTAATAGCATGAATAATCAATAGTTTTACTGATTTTCTCATTTTTTAAATTAGGAAATGGATAGGAGTATGCTTTGTATTAGCAGTTGTACTAAGGACTCATTTATAAACATACCTTTATTTTATTTCATTTTATAAAATGAAGATGGCCACAGCATTTGCCCCATATTGCTGATGAGAGAGTATCTCAGAGAGATTAAGTGATTAACCTAGGATCACAGAGCTAGTAGGAGACAGATTTACCACTACATAGTGCTGATGTCACTTGTGTAGGTATTGCAACCAGAAGTCCAAAACTTGAAATGTAGTGAAGGATTTTGTTATTCTAAGATTATGAAATCCAGCTTCTATTTTGTAAAATTAGATAGTAGGTCTATTTAACAAGATTCAAGAATAGAGAGAGAGTTGTACTGATAAACTGATTTTTATCAATGACTACAGATTGCTATATATGTCTTAATTTTGTTTTGTTCTGTTTTGTTTCCTTGCTTTCTGTTTTTGTTTTTGTTATAGATATATGGGCTAGTTGGTAAAATCAGCTTAATCAGTCAGATATGAATAACATATCCACCATATAGCATTTAACTAGAGCCCTCAACAGTACAATCAATATAGCTATAATTTTAATTTATTCATAAATATTTTTTTGTTTAAAACTTATAAAGTAAATCTATCCAGTCTTAGGGTTACTATTGGTGTGATGAAACACCATGACGAAAGAAACTTGGGAAGGGTTTATTTGGCTTCTGCTTCTGCTTCCACAGCAGTGTTCATCATTAAAGAAAGTCAGGAAAGGAACTTAAACATGGCAGGATCTTGGAAATAGGAACTGTTGCAGAATCCATGAAAGGGGTGCTGCTTACTGGTTTGCTTCTATGCCTTTGCTCAGTCTATTTCCTTAAAGAATCTAGGACCACCAACCCAGGGATAGCACCACTCACCATGGGCTGGTTACTCCCCCATCAATCACTAATTAAGAAAATGTCTTACAGTTGGACCTTGTGGGGGCACTTTCTCAATTGAGGCTCCTTCCTTTCAGATAACTCTAGTTTATGTCAAGTTGACATTAAACTAGCCAGGACATATCCAAAGTGTCTTTGAATTATCCTGGCACACTTTGCACATTTGATATCATTCCCATCTAGTCATCTAATCAGTCTCGCATCTAATGAGTCATGGGGAAGGGACTCAACACTTCCTTTATGTTAGGAATTTATGCTTTTTGTAATATGTTCAGTTATCTCTTTAGTGTGTCTTTTAGATCCTGGAGGTTATATTATTGCTTTTCATGGGGTGATAAGGTTTGGTCCTGCTTTTGTTAGCTAGTCTTTGTTTTTATTCCTTTAAGGCACAGACAGAATAATGCCAAATTCTCTATTCGTCACTAGTAAAGAACCCTGTCCTCTGAGTAAATAGGGATCTTCATAGGTAAAGTTATAGAAATCTCATAAGGGTCCTTGCAATAGATGGCAAGAAAGTATTTAGACTATAACTATTAAGACCTAGTTGCTAGTTGACTTTCATTTGACAGTGACTAGGATATTTGTTTGTTTTGCTTTTTTCTTCTTTAATTTTTTGTTATGTTTTTAAAAAATTGGTTAGGCCTGCTAACCAACTCTTGTACCACAGAGCTGTATCCCAAACCCCCATACAGTAGTACTTAGTGTCATCTTGCCCAACCCAAAATGCTATTCAAGGCAATTTTTTTCCCTTGCATGCATGGTAGTGAAGATCTGTAATCTCACCTACTCAAGATGCTGAGGCAAAAGATCACAGATTCAAGACTTGCCTGAGCTACAAAATGAGTTCAAAACTGATCCAGGAGAGCTTAATGAGACCTTGTGTCTAAATAAAAACTAAAAAGAGGACTGGGGGAGTAGCTCAGTGGTGGAATGCTGGCCAAATATGCACAGGGCCATAGTTTTAATCCCTTAGACCACAAAATGGCAAAAGACATTTCTGCGGAGACATATTTTCTCTTTGCTTATTTTCCATTGTTTTATTATTTTTTTTACAATAAGGTTGTTATAAATACAATGAGCAAATGAAGTGTGTGTATTAATAAATTAAAAGTACATATTCTTTTAAGGAAAAGAAAAAGAAGTAGAAAGGAAAAAAAATCCAAACTACCTTTTTTCCTAATTGTATTCCAGGATTGAGAATAATTGCATCCTTTGGTCAAGTTTCAGTTTCTTTTATAGTCATATCATGTCCTTAGTCTATGCATTTATCTTCCAAATGATAGGTAGAAAGCATAGGTATTTAAGCAACCTGTGTGATCCTATATACTTTCCTCCTGAGTGTGTACCCTGAAGTGAATGGGCAAGGTGAGACCTGAATTATAACAAGGGTATCTCATTGTACGATTTTTTTTTATATTACATGATTCATAAAAGCAAGCCAACAATTGAAGTTAATATTTATTAGTATATATTTAGCGTCTACTATATGACAAGCACAATAATAGGTGCCCAAAGGATTACCACCTCAGTTTTGTGCTGCAGGTAACTCATCATCTTCATAGTTCATAAGTAAGAGCACTTACAGGTTATAGAAGAGCAAGAATATAAAATTAGATAGGACAGTGCATATGATTTGCTCTGAGATGTGCCACAGTAGTTTATTTGGGGTATTGGAAAACTTAAAAAAATTAAAACATTAAGTATAGAATACTTTTGTGAACAGTTTTTTAAAGTATTGATGTGGATAATTTGTTCTGTGTTGCTGGAAGAATTATAAGTAATAGTTTCTATCATAAAAGATTTCATATAGTTTGTACTTCTTGGATTTATTGGTCCTAACAGTGTTCAGCAGAGTGCCACGAAATTTTAATTTTACCTGTTTTTACATCATGGACTATGTTTCTCTTTAGGTTTCAATATATGCTGTACCAGAAAAGATTGGCCAAGTTCACCATGCCTTGGACACAACTGTAAAGCTCCTTGAGTTTTATCAAAATTACTTTGAAATTCAATACCCACTTAAAAAATTGGGTAAGAATTAAATAGTGCCTTTGATTTTATTGAAATTTATAACCAAGATTTGCTTCACAAATTTTTTTTCAGAAAAAGCTTCTGCCAAAATTATTTTAAAAGAAAATCAAGAGACATTGTTAATGCTTTAAAAAATTGTATTTGTTAAGATTATTTATAATTCATGAATGTCTCTGATCTTGGACTTTAAATTATTTTGATAAATTATAAGTTTATAGGGTTGTAGGAATTTGCTTAGGGCTCTATCTGGATTTTGACAAACTCTAACTTCCAAGAAATTTCCAATTCAAATAAAAGTACATACTGGGAGCCCATGAAAGCAAGAAGATTTAAGTTCTGTTTGGTGTGATGCTGGTTCTAGAGAACATGGGGCTTGACCTGGGCTTTGTCTTGCTTACTCTAATTTGATTCATTGTGAAGGAAATGCATTATTTTTTTCTTTATTAGGGGACACTGGAATTGTTGATCATAAATGGGTTTGATCAAGTCTTCCTCAGGTGACAGCCCAGGTACAGAGCATTTGAATCTGGGAAAAGAAAGATTCTCAGTATTAAGGAGTATGAAATATCTCACTGCCTTTTCTGGGTAAAACATCTTGATTTACCAAGTTCCTTAAATGAGAAGTTAATTTCTTTCTTGTCATGTCCAGATTTAGTGGCCATTCCTGACTTTGAAGCTGGAGCAATGGAAAATTGGGGCCTGCTTACATTTCGAGAAGAAACTCTACTGTATGACAATGCTACTTCTTCAGTAGTAGATAGAAAACTGGTTACTAAAGTCATAGCTCATGAGCTGGCACATCAGGTATTACCAGCCAATGCGATTACATCTCACATCCTAGAGTTTTAGTAAACACCTGTATATTATTAAGTATATTACTATTCTATGTTTTTAGTATTATTATGTAAAAAAAAATGATACATTTTGAACACAAATTTAATGATCAAGGGAAAATATTATCTTCCAGGACTTCACATTTAAGTCATTTTCACATCCATTATCTTACCTCACAAATGTCCTCACATGTGTGATAATCCCATTTTATAAGTATAGAAACTTTAGATTCAGCTCTTAAGAAATAATTTGTTCAAATTCAATTATTAAATGGTAGCATTGAGCCTTGAATAATAACTGCATCTTCAGCTTATCGCTTTTATTACCCTAGTTCTGGGACCAGGTGCAGGACTTTGTGTTTGCTAGACAGTGCTCCACCACTGAGCTAAAATCACCTTGGAATATCATTTTTCTCTTAATAATCATATCTGGCACATCTAGCAGCTACCAGCTGCTCAGTGTAGCCTTGTAATATAGAACTTTTTCTCCTCAGTTACACTGTCTCCCTTATTAAGACAAAAATCTTAACTTGTAGCTTAGACTCACCTCAGATTTCTCTTGCCTCAACTCTTGAGTTCCAGATCATATGTGTGGGCTACCACTCCCAGCTTTCTACTAACAATTCTTGAATCACAGTTGTCAGGAACAAGTTTCTTTTTCTATTTCCTGCTAGAACTGAATTCTCTATTAATGTGAAGGAAGGACCTCTTTCCAGTATGGAGTGAAGAAATTCTTTGTGCAAGATGGAAAAAGAAAAAAAATGTCCATGTATATCCTGGTTCCTAACACATTATCACTGTTACGCCCTGGATATTAGATGCTTTTCAGTGTAGTTTGGGAAGCTGTGAAATGGAAGTACATGAACGAAGACTAGAAAGTACTGTAGCCAGTTAACTCTGTCTCAAACATCATCTATAGATGACTCTATGACCCTTGTAAGAACTTCTTGGCAAGCTGATAAATGAAGCATAATCTTACTGTTGTAAATGGGCTGAAAGATACCTTTGTTTGTTTTTTGTTTTTGTGTGTGTGTGTGTGTGTGTATGATTTCTTCTAAACCTGTTATTTCATTACCATTTAGAATATTTCTTTTATTTTTCCTTTTGTTTAGGCCTTATAGCTCATTTTTCTGTTAAATAGATTTTTAAGATAGTACCTTAGAAAAATAAATGATTATAATTCTCAAAAATAATTTTGTTTTGTTTTAGTAATAACCTTATCTTTTTTGCTACTTATGTGAAATAAGTCCTGGACCACGTTGACAAATTTCCATACCCTATGACCACTTTTTTTACTGCAAGATTATTTAAAAGCAGTTTGTTTATTTGTGAATGTACAGGTACATACATGCGTGCGTGAGTGTGTGTGTAAGATTTCTCTGATTTCCTTTGTGTGTGTATGTGATGGGTGTATGTATGTGTATGTGTGTGTGTGTATGCACATGCGTGCAAGTGCATGCCAGCTTTCTATAGAAATATTGCTCGAATTCTGGTTTGAATCATGTGTCTTGAACACAGATAATGGAAGAGAAACTTGAAATCCAGACCGTCTGACAATCGGAAAATCTTAATTGTCATAGATGATTGTATATATAATGGAAAATAATCTTACTAATTAGATATTAGGTCAGATAATTCATTGTCTAACAAGTCTAACTTTAATGAAGCAGCTTAAAATTTTCATTGCCAAAATGGTATGATGTGTAGTGTGTGTTGAAAATTCACACATTTTTTAATAAATAAATAAATTCAGTCTTTCCTGATTTTTTTTTTCCATTTGGCTAAGGTAAAATGTTGAAGTTTTTATTTTACTTTTAAAATAAGTTTATACAACTTTTAAAATCCTTCATTTCTTTGGTACAGTTTGTGTAACTTTAATAAGTTTTTAATTACTCTAGATATAATCTGTATTAAAATAATTTAATTTGATTATCAGCAATTAGCCTGACAGTTCATCCAATTAAGAAATTCCTGAGAATATACATGTCATGCTGGTTACTAGTTTGTCTCTCCTACAGTGGTTTGGTAATCTGGTTACAATGCAGTGGTGGAATGATCTATGGCTAAACGAAGGCTTTGCCACGTTCATGGAGTATTTCTCTCTGGAAAAAATATTCAAAGAGCTCAAGAGTGTAAGTACTGTGTTTCTTTGCCCTATGAGAAGGAAATAGCCAGGTTAAAAGTTATACTTACCATGTATTTTCTATACATTTGAGGTAATAAAATTTTTCCAGAGAGCTATAGTAATCTATATTTCTGGAGATTTGACAATGAAAATCATACTCTTACATATTATTGATGTATTTTATTGAACACTGAACATGTTAGGCATGGTTATATTTTTTTACTGTAGGATGAATATTTTAGTTGCTACATTTCATTTTTAATAGTTGTAGTCCTTTTGTTTGAAGGAATTTAGATAAGTTGAAAATTTTGTTTTGTTAAAAATAACTTTAAAATCCTTTGTATAAAGAGAAATGAAGACTGGCTTCAATACTGCATTTTATATTGTCATTGAATGTATTCTTCCATCAGTTTTAAACAGCATATAAGTTGGTTAAATAAATAAATTGCCCTTGAGTACAAACCACATGTTACCTGTTTCAAATACTTGAATACCACCCTGTTATAGAAAGGCATTACTCTAAGTTGTATCATTAGTATGAAGATATTTCCTGTACTCAGGGCTGTTCAGAGATAGTAGACCATAATTTGACAGATATTACTGAAATAATTCAAGCATTATTGGGCAACTGAAGGAAAGGACAAAACATGAGTCCCCTCAAACTATAGGAAAACCTCCTACATAAAAATGTTTTCAACCCTAAAATTCTGTGAGTTACTGTTAGACTCCTTAGAGACATTATTCAGGTACTTGCAGGAAGTACTCTTGAGAGTTTGCAGTGTGACATTTTTGATTAGGACTTGATTAAAGTAATTTTTAGTTGGGATACTAAGAAGATACTTTAAATTATGTGTGCAACTTAATTAAGCAATGTAATGCACAGTTTCACCACTTGGGGGTGCCCAGAATGCTTAAAATTCTAATATACATTCTATAGGCACTCTTGGCTTTGCTCTCAAACAATGTTTTCAGACTAAGTTGTACTTTATAAATAACCTTAACTAAGAAATGTATATTGTCTTAATAGAAAATCTAGGTAAGGACCAAGTTGTTGTCCTAAGTTTCAACTTTTATTTTAAAAATATACCTTGACTATTTAACTCTCATATTCAGATTTGGAATTTGCTTTTATTAATCATAGATTTTTAATTTTACGGTTATGCTCTTCTTTTGGAAATGATGATTCATATGCCTGTCAATTCTAAGTGCAGTTTTAAATTTAAGGAATATGCATACTGTATTTTCAATGAAACCAAACTTTTTTTTCATCCTGTAGCAATTTGTATAATCGTATAAATGCTATAATTGACTTTATACTGGTCATGACTTCCTACTGCTTTATTTTTTGCTAGTATGAAGACTTCTTAGATGCTCGATTTAAAACCATGAGGAAAGATTCCTTGAATTCATCCCATCCAATATCCTCATCTGTTCAGTCTTCAGAACAAGTAGAAGAGATGTTTGATTCTCTTTCCTATTTTAAGGTATTACTATACACAAATATATGTATTTTTTGTTTGCTTTTTGTTGTTTTTCAAGACAAGATTTCTCTATTGTAACTCTGGCTGTCATGGATCTCACTCTGTAGACCAAGCTGGCCTCAAACTCACAGAGAATCTGCCTGCCTCTGCCTCCCAAGAGCTATTTTTAAAGGCATGCACTACCACTGCCTGGTTAGAAATGTACTTTTAATAGACTTCAAACTCATTTTGTAAGTCAGAAAATAACTTGATTCACATTAAGGATTGAATCAATATTGTTTTGGGTGTCCTTTTAAACTTTAAACTGCTAAATGTGTTAAGTCTTTTTAAATTTTGATCTTAACTTTTGTGAGTGATTTTTTTCTCTGTCTCTCAGTCACTGTGACTAGAATTCAAACAGCGAAGCAGATCCTGTAAGAATTCATCTTTCAAAGTTAGTTTTCTGTATTGATTTACAAGTAGAATGTGTGCTCAGAAGGTCCTGGGCAAAGCCCTTTACTGTGTTACTCAGAATTGAGGTATTTTCTAGAATCAAGATCACCAAAATAATTAAGCAAAAAAGAAATTTTAATAATTAATGATTACTCTTCAGGGTGGGAAGGAGAGGTACCAGATTTGTGGATGGAAAGTAGAAGCTCTGTTGGGATCTGAGCAAGTTGGAGAACAGAGGAAGTGTGGTTACCAGTGCTACTCAAATTTGTGATGTCAATTAGGTGGTGTTAAAACTGATTAGCCTTTTTATGTTTTCTTGTCAGATTACATGGCTAGTAAATCCCTGCTCTAGATAGAAAAGAAAATACATTAAACGTGAGAATAGAACCCATATTATCAAAAAGCTCAAAATTGGGTGATAAGTACATATGGAAGAGTAAGAGAGGTGATATGTGCTGAAATAGTACAGAGAATTTATGCATGCTGAAGAGAAACTGAAGAAAATGAGAGTTAAAATACCTCTAGGAGCACAGGTAACAGAGTAGAGCAAAGATGGAACTGTGATCTGCAGAGAAGAACCAGGAGTGCTGATGGCTGGGGCAGAGATACTTATTCAGAGGTTGAGCCAGAGTGAGTTAGGGAGGTAAAAAAGACAGCATGATGAGCCTCAGCTCCAGGAGGTCCTGAATACCATAAGAAATCTAGTCTTTTTTTTTTTTTTTAACATAAAGGTGACTTGATTGACCTTGATATTTAGAAAACATTAAATTGGATTCAGTTTATAAAGTTTATTCCATTAGGGACAGACCAAAAGTGGGACATGGCACTGAAAATCAGACATGTAATGGTGACTGTTTGAAATGAATGGTAATAGCAATAGGAAGAAAATAGATCTAAAAATAAGGTAAAGTTTTGTACTGAAAGGACTTAGTGACAGGGTAAAACAGTTAAAGAAGAAGGCAGAAATATTTTCCAGATTCAAGCCTGATGAAGGAAATTTAACAAGAGATTAGAAATTTAATTTGCTCTAAGACATATACACGAAGTCCCCCTTACCGGAAATTTTACTTTCCATGGTATCAGTTACCTATTATTAACCATTTTATGAAAAAGATTTAGAGGGAAAGTTCAGAAATAAGCAATTCATAAATTTTAAGCTACATTTCATTCTGAGTAATGGGGAAAGCTCATGATGTCCTGCCTGACCTGGCATGAGTCAACCATTTTTCTAGTCTATCCATGCTGCATATGCTACCCACCTGTTCATCACTAAGTACCATTTCAATTATTAGATTAACTGATTTAATTAAGGCTGTGGTCAAGTATCTCTTATTTTATTTATTAATGACCCCTAATGCACAAAAGTTATCTTGTTGCCAAAATAAAGTTATCTTGTTCCTTTGAGTGACTAGGTCAAAGTTTATAACTTTATAAGGAAAGAAAAATCATAGGTTGATCTTGCTAAGATCTGCACTATAGTAAGATATTTTGAGACTACATTCATATGCTTATTACAGTGTATTGTTATAATTATTTATCTGATTAAGAATTATTAATATTGTATATACCTAATTAATAGGTTAAACTGTATTATAGGGGAAAGCATGGCATATGTAAAATTTTGTGCTATGTGATTTCTGGCATTCACTAGGGGTTATGGCAACTATCCCCTATGGAAAAGGAAACTACTATATTCTAGTTATTTATTATAGTGGTTTTTTTGGGGCAGGGGTTCGAGACAGGGTTTCTCTGTTGTAACTCTGGCTGCCCTAGAACTCACTTTGTAGACCAGACTGGCCTCAAACTCACAGAGATCTGCCTCAGCTTCCCGAGTGCTGGGATTAAAGGAATGTGCCAGCACCACCTGGATATTATAGTGGTTTTTGAAGCCCATACTTGAATGGTTAGTAAGGAAAAGTTTAAAACATGTGTTTCTATTTCTATACAGAGGGTAAACAAAGTTGTTATTTCAAGATGTGTTATGAAGAGCTTTAACACAAATCATCTAAAACCAGAATTCATGACTTTTGATGATATTTGAGTAGTATACTTAACCTCTGACAATATGGTAACCACTTAATTTATAATTGGGAATTTGGCCAACATCCCATATCACTGAGAAAAGTAGAACCCAGAATAATTCCAGTATTTGGTGCAAGAAGAAACAAATGGCTAGGGAAGTGTGTGTGTGTGATAAATATATTCTGTTTGTTCTTCATAGTCACCAAGCCACTGACCCAGGTTGCCTTGTAAGGGTTCCTTCATTAGTCAGTTTTGAAAGTACCATGTGACAATCACTCTTCTAGACTCTGGAGATTTTTCAGGAGACAAACTGGATAAAGTTTCTTTGAAATATCCAAAAAAGTCAGTGGGTTCTATATTTGATGAAATAAAGAATTAAAGAAGAGAAATGAGATTAACAAAGAAAATGGCATTTGAAATAAGGTAGTTGGGGAAGGCCACTTATGAGGAAGTGATATTTGTAACCCATTTGAAAGTAAAATCTATTGTCTTCTGTGGACAAATATTTTATGCAGAAAAACTAATTAAAGAATAAACTTTGTGTGCAGAAAAGAGTTAATGTCACAGTGCTAGAACAATTGTCCTTTGGTTGTCTACCTACAAGGCTATTCCTTGGCTGGCATCTGGCAGTCTAGCTTTGGTGGTAGTTTGTACTGTTTAGTTTATGATGAAAATGATTTACTCTGCTTAAGCTATACCCAAAATGTAGGCAAAATAAAACAAAGTAAAGCTTGGATGCTGAAGTTCTAACCATATCCCTGGTTAACAGTATTCCATGCATTATCACAGCTTGCTAAAGTAAAGAAGTAGATCCTGTCTACTAGGAGAGGGCTCAGGACAATTGATGGCTGGCTGGCTTCCTTCAGACTTCACTATGTAACTACTCCTCAGCTGATTTTACTTTAAAAATTTTAAGTTGTAATAGATTATAATTATGAATGTGCCTATCACCTGAGTTTCGTAAATCCTTTTAGTGCTGTATGAAACCTGGGACTGGTGTTAGAGAGTCCCACACAGCTTAAGATGACAGATTGCTTTTCATGTTCAAACATATGGTATGAGCAGGTTATTTGGAATAGAGTAAGCAACAGAAAACTAATAGATTAAGTCAACAGAATTATAAAGTGAAATAATTATTAATGTAATATATAATAAGGACCTTTTATTCTAGGTGAAAAAAATCATTTGGTAAGGGAAGTATCATGATATAGCTTTTTTTGTTTGTTTGTTTGTTTGTTTGTTTGTTTGTTTGTTTTTTAAATCATGCCCAGTTTTTAACAGCACATGGAGTCAGGATGACTGGTTAGGTAGCTGTCATGGATAGAGTATGATGGTGATGAGATATGGTTGTACCTAAAATGTGTTGTAAAAAAAAATATCTAGTAGCATTTGCTGATAGATTATATATGGAATGTATGATTACAGACAAACAGTAACATTGAATTTTTTTCTGAGTTCTATTCCTGTGATTCACATGGTGGAAGGAGAGAACCAACTCCCGCAACTTATCCTTCACATTTACACACACACACACACACACACACACACACACACACACACACATAAGTTTTCTCTCAACAGCTGAAAATTAAAATTGTTGTTTATTGAAATGGAGAAGACTTCTGGAAAAGAAAAGAAAAAAAAGAAAAAAGAAAAAACTGATTTTTTAAGTATGATATATACATTAGACATACAAGTGGAGATACCAAGTAGGCAGTTGAATATGTATCTGGAATTCAGAAATAAAGTCTAATTAGATACATAAATCAGGAGGTAGAAACCCCTAGAGTTGAACACTAGAAAACAAATTTAGGTAGGGAAAAGAGATACTCAAGGGTCTAAAGAGCAAATAGCAGGGCATACCAAATTTTAGTCTTTGGGAAGATAAGACCCAGTAAAAGAGACCATAGGTTATAGCCCTGAATTAGAAGTGAAATTAGGAACACTATCCCAAGGCTGGGTGCCTAAAGACTTTTAAGCAGGATTGGGTTATCAATTATATTAACTGTTATCAATGTATTATTGATGAGTAAGAGAACTAAGATTGATCTGGCACCAGGATATTCACCAGACCTTGGTTATGACATTACTAGTGAAATAATGGTTAGTCTATGGTTCAAAAGATCATGGGAAGAGAGCAAATGCAGATGACTCTATAGAGTTTTATGACAAATGAGAAGTAAGAGCTAGTGTGATAACTAGAGTTAAGGAAAGCTAGAGAGTCAAATATATATATAGTTAAGAATATCAAATAGTGTTTGTTTTGTTAATGGGAATATTATAGAGGGAAAAGTTATCATATAGGAGAAAAGAAGGGACTATTGAGAACAAAAATGCTTAAATTTATAGAATAAATATAGCTATAGAGTGAAAAATTAGTGTACTAGCTATTAAGTTTGTCTGTATCGATAATCTTGATGACTATAATCTTAATTGCTACATTTTTATCACAAGTGAGATTCATTCAAACACTGTGTACTGCCTGCTGCTAGGCATTGTAGTAGGCACTGTTTCTGTAGTTGTGTCTTTGAATTGTTCACTCAATTAGCCTTCAGAATAGAAGAAGAAAAACATATACCAGATGTAGAAAATAATAATAATTGCTAATAGAGTGACGTGATTTCTTTCTCAAATTAGAAAAGACACAAAACAGGTAGTTGCTGTCTGGTTGGAAGTGTGACATGTGTGAGGGAGTATAGTATTGCCTGAATACTTGCAAGCCTGGTTATGAGTCTTAGTGTTTATTTGCAACTCTGTATATTAATTAGTATAGGCATTCCTCAGAAGAAGAAAGATCCTGATTATTTTAGCAACATGGAAGATTAAAATTATAATGTAATTACTACCAACAGAGAGATTCTGAAAGCTTTGCTAACTGATTGTGTCTCCCTCAGTGTATTTACGTGGATGCAGCTAGCACTTTAAACATTGGACATGGGAGAGATGCCATAGTAAATTTGCCACATTTTTCAATTAAAAATACACAAATACTGAACATTTCAATACTGTCATGAAAACAGCAAAGAATACTGATAGGCCATAAAGAATGGCTCATGGTAGGTTTAGTGTGATAGGAATCCAACTCCCTTTCCTAATATATATATATCTTTAAATAACTGTATTTGAACATAGTCTACATCTATGTATACAAGACTAATTATGTACTATTACTGTGTTTTATATATTGTCATGTGTTTTAGAAATAATATATTCAATCTTAGATTCTTGTGCAATGGCCTATAATCTATTATTTTCTTCTCTTTTCTCAATTTTTGAACAGGGAGCTTCTCTCTTGTTGATGCTGAAAACTTACCTTAGTGAAGATGTGTTTCAGCATGCTATCATTCTTTACCTGCACAATCACAGCTATGCATCCATTCAAAGTGATGATCTATGGGACAGCTTTAATGAGGTAAATAATTTCAATAATTCAATCCTGTCTACGAACTATAAGAGGTCCTCTGTTTATATTTCTATATCATATACAAATGGTACCAATGACAGTTATTTAAGATAGGGAAGATAGAGCTTAGCATATAAATATTTGTCATTAATATCAAGAGATGAAAATACTGTTCATTGTTATGAAAGTAAATATATCTAGACATGAGTAATTGTAATTATTGGCTCGTTAATGTGCCAATTACTAATTATTAATGTGCCAAGAAATTTTTTCTTCTCAATATTAATGAATATCATATATTTTTGATAATTGATTTTTTTGAAAAAACTCATTTTCCTATACCTTCTAGTTTTTTCTACCTTCAATTAATGATTTTATGTGGAGTCCTATGAATCTCAATCTGGATGAATGAATATATATTTTATATATAATATATACAAATGAATCTCAGTAGAAGATATATATCACAACTGACTGCCATGAGTTACATACTGCTTTTGAGTTTTTTGTCTCTTTGAATTTTGTTACACTTCCATTTTCTAACAAGCAGTGTAATTAGATAGAAGTTAGTTTTCAGAGCAGTATATAAAACTCAGCTTGCCTGTGCACATATGTTGGCTGCACAATCCTGATAGGCTTTTAAGTTTGTTATTCTAATCTAGATTGATTTTTTTTGTGTGTGTGTGCTCTGCAAGATCACAGATGTATTTGAGACTCTGATAAAAGTTCTTGTCATTTGCCTCAGAAAAACCATATGAAAAACATCACAGTTTCAGAGTTTTATGGATGCTGGGTCAAAAACCCTTACTTTTAGATGTGTTTCATTTACTCTTGCTTACCCAGTCTGAATGGTGGGGTTTCTAGCATTAACTTTTTGCCCAGAAGATAGGACTTCCTTACTGAGTTCTGTTTGAGAAAAAGAGTCAATTTTTATTACCTAACACTTGCTCCTGTAATATTTTTTTTCCCCAATCATATGCTGGATATCAGTTGAGAGCCATTACTTACTTAGTTCCCATTCAATTGTATCTTGACATTTGGAACATAATGTCTGCCTTCATCACTCCCTGCAAATAATGGTGTGTCCCATCCTAATCTAGTTCCTAACATTATTGTCAGTTTTTTCAGCATCCATATCAAACTGTGCACCAATTTCTTCTTTTCATTACTGCTTTAAACTTCTCAAAGTGCCTTGCTTTTCTTCTTAGCCTCTGGTCCTGAGATAAATAGGTCATATAGTGATTGAGATAGCCTTAGTGATATAATAACACAGGTTTTAAGATGATTTGATGGCTTGAATTTACATTTATGTGTAATCCAGAAAAGTAGACTAAATCATAAATTCAGCCTTCCTGATTTAAAGAAACTGTTTTTCATAAATCACTTTTTGATTATTGATACCATATGTCTTGGATTACTGGGCTTTAGGGGGTCTGGTAACTTGTGTCATTAGATTTTAGATTTTTCAGAAAAGTTCATTTTTTGGGGGGAAATAATATCTGTGTTTGGTGTTCTCTGTTCTCTAAGAGACTTGGTTAATGGAAAAGAGTTTTCTGCAGCTGCTATAGCCATCATCATCTTCTAGCTCTCCCCCAAGACTAATTCTTTAAATGAATGACACTGAAGAAACAGAGTAGAGAATAAAGAGAAGTCTGGACTTGCTGCTTCTCAGGACTGGTTGCAATGTTTCCATCCTAGAGTACTTTTCACTAGTTGTATCTTTGAAGTGGTGGTACTGTACCCTGAAAGTGCACTTATACCTTTTATGGATTCTAATGTTAAACTCTTCTGGTTGATACCTGCTACTTTTCAGCATGGTACTGCTCATGCCTTACATAACACTCACTTACACTCTAAGTTAGTTTGCTTAAGCTGATGCTTACTTAGCTTGATGAAAAATGTAAACTAAACTCAAAGTCAATTCTATGTAATCTTCATGGAGTACATTAGGGAAAGAGAAAAAGGCACAGGAAAATTAAACTAAATCTTTTAAACTAATTTTATCTTTAAGCAAAATTAATTCTTAATTTAATAGGTCACAAACAAAACACTAGATGTAAAGAAAATGATGAAAACCTGGACTCTGCAGAAAGGATTCCCATTAGTCACTGTCCAGAGGAAGGGGACTGAGCTTCTTCTGCAACAAGAAAGATTTTTTCCAAGCATGCAACTAGAAATTCAGGCTTCAGATGCAAGGTATTGTCCCTCTTTCTTCCCAGCTGTCTTGTTTCCACCTTCAGATATAAGGATTTTAGATGTTTTATAGTCATTGTTCATGTGAAACCTGATGAAATCTTCCAACTCTGGAAGGAGTTTGGATGCTTTGGGTTAGTGTCTCAATCTACAAAGTCCTGAATAGCTAACAGAAATATTAGGAAGATAACTAACTCCCCAATGTTTTCCTTCTGCAGCTACCTTTGGCATATTCCAATATCATATGTCACTGATGGGAGAAACTATTCGGAATATCGATCAGTTTCACTACTGGACAAAAAATCAGGTGTGACTATAGTTAATAACCTTCTGATAAAAATTACTAATAATGAAATTTTTAAAATTTAATCATAGGGTAGATAAGAGATTATACTTTTCTTTGTGTACATTCTCTGATCTAGTGTCATAAATCATTGTTCAACATATGGCTACAATTAAGATTGATTCTTTATATGTATTGAATTGTCATTTAGTTGTAAGAAGTAAGGTTAAAGAAGTTGCAAAGAATATCTTGGCAATGTTTTATTTTTAGGTCCTAGATAAATATTTTATGTTTTAAAATAAGAAAAAGAACCAGAGCAGTTGCTTAAAATGTTATTATCTCCTTTTGAGGTCTAGCCTGGGGCCAGTGCTTTTAACAAGCATTTTATGGACTATAGGCATTATGAAGGTTGATTCATACAGTAAGTGCTATTATAACATATCCTGTACACATATTTGTGTACACATATCCTGTATACACATTTTTGGCAATGAAAAGTGGGGCAAGGAACTATCATAACAAGGAGATAATAAATTAAGACAGTGATACAGGCTGAGTATCCCTAATTGAGCTTCAACATAACATTCAAACTATTTCAGATTTTTAGATCATTTTAGGTTTCAAATTTCCAGATTAGGAATGTTCTGCTAGTAAAATCTGTCAAATGGTGCAAAATCTATAATACTCCCAGATTTGAAACATTTTTGATCCCAAGCTTTTCAGACAAGTGGTAGTTCGTCTGTATATATTTACCCATAAGCAGTCCATAAAAGCTATTGAATTGTAATTTTTAACAATTTCTCTGTGATACCTGGACATGTAGCCTCTTAATTACATCCCAAAGAACATAAGCCTCTTGGGTTCTGTGAGAATTAGCAATGAATACTTTAGATTTATGATAAGGGGAAGCTCTTGCTTAGAGTTGGATCTGTTTTCAAGTCTACATTTTTGATAGGTGAATAAAGCTCAGTTGCCTGTTTCACACCATGGCTCTCTCATTTACCACTTAACAGGGTTTTAGATGAGGTGTTTGGCTTCTCTGAGCCAATAGGATTGTGATAAGGATTCTTAGAATTTATTTATATGGAGTACCTAAAATAATGTTTGGCATGTGTTAAGTCTGTGTTAGACACTATTACTAAGGTACTTACTAAAGAACCTTTAAGCATCTTGTATCCACACTACATTTCATAAGCTATGGAAACAATCTCCTAATGCTATCATAATTTCTTTCATTTTTTAAAAAATTTCTCTACTTGAAATCATTATGTACACATGATTTCCATGTCTTGCTTTTAAAACACACACACACACACACACACACACACACACATACACACAAAATTGACATAGTCTTTTATTCTTATATACTTATGATTCATCAATTGATTTTATTAAAAATATTCTGCCATAAAAATATTAGATGTTAAGATTTTTTCCCCCATTGTGTGATTTTTTTTTTTAATCAGTGCTTCTTAAAATTGAAGACTGTTACCTTTTGTATCAGGTACTCAAAACTAAGTTACTTTTCTATCTGGTAACAGTGAAAACTGCCAGCTTCAATATGTGAATGTGCCATTTCATTGCAGTTTTACCACACACTGCAGCAGAGTCATAATAGCCACACAACAACCTCACTATCTAAAGCCTTGAGAGAATAAAATGATCCCACCATCTCTTTGATTAATGTGTGAAAAAGTGCTGCCTTCCATAGTAAAACAGAACTCTAAACAATAGGAGTTCCAAAAGGAATACTCTGACCCAAGGAAGAGGAATAACCTTTTCTTCCATGCATTTAGCAGTTTAGTCTAAATGAAGTAGAGAATTTTAAAGGAGCCAATAAGGAAAACTTGAAAACTTCCTAATGATATTTAAATTATTGCTGGTATTAGAAATAGACAATAAGAAGTCTGCTCTTTAAAAAACTCTGTTTATATGTGTGTGTGGTAAACTATTTTTGAGATTCATGCCATATAAAATAGCTCCAGTTTCTCTACTTATTCCTTACATTAGTCAACGCCTTGTTACTGTAACAGAATAACAGACATAATTTAAAAGGAAGAAAGATTTATTTTAGTTCACAGTTTCACAGGTTTCAGTTCCTGGCCTCTAGAAGAGAGAAGAGAAGAAAAACATTGGCAGATTATACATTTTGGAGACATTCTACAGCACTAATCTACTTCTTCCTTCAGACCCTACCTCATAAATGCCCATTCTCTACCAACTTATCAGTGAGTTAGCCAGTTAATTCTTGCTGATTAGAACCTCTAGCTTGGGACCAAACCTTCATTCAACACATGAGTGTTGGAGGGACAATAATATATGCACAAACCATAACCTGCCTCCCTCCATCTCCCCACTATGCTTTTTTCTCTCCCTCTTTCTCTTCCCCTCTCTTCTCTTCCCTCTTTCCCTTTCCCTCTTTTCTTTATCTTCTACCTCATCTACTTCTTCCCCTCCTTTCCCCCTCTCTTTCCCCTCCAACTCCCTTTTCCCTCTTCTCGTCCATCTGGTTCTTCTCGTCGTCTTCCCCCCTTTTCTCTCTTCTCTCCCTTTCCCTCTGCTCCCATTCTTCTTCATTCTACTCCCCTCTCCATCTCCCTTACCTGATGCAATCTGATTTTGCTACACAGACATTTTTCCAGGACCTCAAACAGCCCGTACTGCCTGTTGTGTCTAGATTCTTGTGTGTGCTATTGTCACTCCTTGAAGAAACACCCTGACTCCCCACTCCCTTGAATCCTATTCATTTCTCTGCCCTTAGCTAAGCCATGGCTTATTCTAGGAAGACTTCTGCATTCCAAGACAAGGTAGATTTCCAGTTTATAGTTTCAAATAACATTTTGTAATCCACTTGTTTGTATCCCGATGTTATATTTATCTCCCACTGAGGACAAATATTGTGATTTATAAATTACATTAATGAACTTAGCATGTAGTAGGCACCTAAACAATTTTTGAATGAATAAATGAAACCACTAAATTTTAATTTTGACTCCAAAAACTTCTAAGGAAAGAACATTTAAAGCCAAATTTAATGTCTTATTTTCATTCATTAGAAAGACTTATAGTAAAAAGGAATATACAAAAAGGAATATAATTATTGAATCTGAGGCTTAAACTGGCCCAATTTGATGTAAGCAGCATGTGCTTCCTGCTGTTAACTATGTAGTCCCTCTGTGGCTGTTGCTGCTTTAATTTTTGCTAGTTCAGATTTTAAGAGTACACACTGAAAATACTCTGCTCTGATAAGAAAATATTTGACCCTCAGGATACTTGAATGTTCTTGGCTTCTGATACCCCAATAATAATTACTCTTACTTAAGTTACATTTTTTGGATTCTCAAAATGTAGCAGAGAAGGTGACATTCTCTGCTTTCTTATTTTAAGTCATATAGTATTACTGCACTATAGGATCCTCTTTGGTTTCTTAAGTCTACAGTGGAGCTCTAGGCTTAGTTTTCTAGTTCAATTGTGTGTAGTAATGTTCAGTTAGTATCCTTGCCACCTTTCCCTATACACATTTTGAAGTAATTTTTGTCATTATTTATTCATTCGTTTGATAAGGGTTTGTAATCTCCTGCTAGGTACTTCTCTATATTGACTGAGAAGTTAGCAGTGAAGGACCAGTGAGCATATAAGACTTGTGTTCTGTCAGTCCTCACCTCAAGGTCTTTTCAGAACTTTGTTGTCAACTTTTAAGAACATTTTTATTAATAATTTTAAGCACGTTGAAAATTCATCAGTATATTTTGTAGTCAGTTCCTTGTTGTTTGTACATTTGATACCCCCCCCAAATCCATAGGCGTTTCTGATAATTCAAAACACACACACGCATGCACGCACACACATATGTATGTATGTGTGTGTTATAAAAAATACTTGCCACTATTCTGTTATTTAAACTAGACTCTTTCTTAACTTGTATCTAACAAATTCTTAAGCTTTTCCTGATGTTTGATAGCTTTGAATTATTTTCTAAAGCACTTTGTTTTTTTCTTTATTGGTATGACAAAAGACAAAGATTAAGATGGGACGTATTTTGTATGGTACATCCACTATTTTAGCTGCAGCTCCACTATGTACACTGTCTCTTTTTCTCCCATCTTTCTCCCTTGCATAATTTTTTAAGACTTGTGTATTCTGAATTCACTTAGAAGAACAACATCTTAGACATCTTATCTTCCATGAAGCCTCTCCAGACTGCAGTATTTCTATGTGTGCTTCTGTGGAGTGTTATATTTTCTTTTTCCAATAGTGATACTTATATAATATTTTTATATATACTTATATGATATTATTATCTAATTGCTTTTATTAGACCATAAAGACAGATCTCTCTGCCCTTTTCATCATTTGTTCTCCAGTGCCTATCCTAGAGCTAATAATGTATGATGAATAAATATTATTTTAATGATGAGTAGCAACCTTCATTAACATGAAACTAACCACCAGCACACAGACATTTAGTTTCTTAAAAGAATCATGGATATGAAAACATGCCTTTGTTAACTTCAAAAAAAAAGAAAAAAACAAAGCCCCATATTGTCTTTTCTCTTGATGTTTTAATTTTTCCTCTCTTTTAGATATCATCAATCTTACAGAACAAGTACAGTGGGTCAAAGTCAATACAAACATGACTGGCTATTACATTGTTCACTATGCTGATGATGACTGGGCAGCTCTAATCAATCAGTTAAAAAGAAATCCTTATGTTCTGAGTGACAAAGACCGAACCAACCTCATCAATAACATTTTTGAACTTGCAGGGTACAGTATGCTTGATTTACATTTTTATTGTTGTTGGTTTATTTATTTTTAATGTTATTGCAGTAAAAAACAATTCAGAAAACATTTTGAAAGAACAAATGACTGTTAGGTACAGTTTTAGATTTGGAAAGCGTAAGGCATGTCCGTTGCTTCCAGAGATTTTATAATGTAGAGACATCAGCTAGAAAGACATTGAATAGTTAGATAGCATAAAACAGAATCAGCTATTAGTTCAAGAATTGATACCAATAAGCAGGATATATTGTTCAACAAAAGCATATTTTGTTCAGTAAAAATGTTGTAAGTTTCACATTATTTTATGAGCAAATTCTCTTCAAGAAGAAATTGACTTTTGACCTAAAGCTTAGTGCTAACCTATTAGTTTAATAACACCTCTAGTGACTTGAGCCTCCTTATAGGTGTGCGGTTTGCTTCCCCAACCACCGTGTACATTATAGAAGCCCAAGGCCAAGAATGGCACTGGTTTTTTGTAAAGATATCATTTGAGTACTTTACGAATTCAGGTTGATTCTAGGCTTAGAAACACAAAGAATACTCATCAAAATTTTCCAATTTTGACTTGTGTTTTAAATATAAAGTAGCCTTGTTATGTCCTTTCAACTCTTACTTCTATAAATTCTACAAACTGCCTAGTGTGTTTATTTGTTTGAGACAGGGCGTCACTGTGTAGCCTTGAGTGGCCTGAAACTGGCTATGTAGAACAGGTTGGCTTCAAACTCACAGAGATCCACCTCTTTTCCTCTTGAGTGTTAGGATTAAAGGCAAGAAATACCCTACCCAGCTTAACTGCTTTGTTTTTAAAAGTATTCACTGTTAACTCATAGTGGATCTTTTCTTAACAAATTTAGCAGACTTTATAGCAAGAAATAGGATTTGTCTGTTTTCTAATTCAGATACACTGAATCAGATACTGATTCAGATAGGGAGTATGTTACTTCCAATCATGTGGTAAATAGAAGTAATTAGCAAATAAAATAATAGTAGTCATCTTTTCCAAGATAGCATGATACTTTTACTGAGTCAATGGCAAATAACAGATGACTTAAGGATCTAAAAATAAGCTGATATATATCTTTCTGTTAAAAATGCATCTCTACCTGTGAGCCACTTAAATATAATTACTTTAGTCTAACTTTGCCTAATGCTACTGTATACTTAAGTTTCTTGCCTACAAAACTCACCAACTCATTATAAAGTTTCCCTCTGTGTATATAAAGTGTGTGTCTTAGTAGATTTACACTTCATATTCATTTATTCTTTAGCCTTGGCAAAGCGCCTCTTCGGATGGCCTTTGATTTGATTGACTATCTTAGAAATGAGACCCACACTGCTCCCATCACTGAAGCCTTGCTCCAGATAGACCTTATCTATAACCTCCTGGAAAAACAGGGACACATGGACCTGGCCTCAAGATTGGTGGTAAGTTTTCCTCTTTCAGTTTCTCTTGTGGCCTTTAGTACTGTAATTTACAATTCTATTCAGCTTTTAACATGTCTTTAAAAAAAAAAAAAAGCAAACAGTTAAATTCCAATTTATTTTGTTGGTTGTGAAATCTCTACACTGGATCAAAATGCCAGTAATTACAAAAAAGTTGATAAAGCTTTTTTATGAAAAATAGTATTGTTTAATTATCAAAATACAGACATTGACTGATGTCAACTGGAGCCATCTAAAAAGAAAATATCCCTGGGAACCCTCTTTTGTTTTTATACAACATTAGTATAGGGTCTTTTAGAAAGTAGATGTCCTATTAATTTGCTAGTGGTCATTATAAAATGCAGCATGTTTGTACTGGAAATATCCTGCTTAGGAATTGTTGCTGACTACTCTTCCTTGAGTAATGATGATGATAGGTAGCAGTGACTGTACAAGCGCTAAAGGAGTTTTAGACTTAGACTTCAACTTTCTTTTTTTGTTGTTGTTGTTGTTTATTTTTCTTCTCTCATGAATACATCCCAAAAGCGCTGCTCCCAGGAAAGAGTAGTCCTCCCAGGGTTACTGCTCAAACAGGGCACAACAAGATGGAACAGAGTTAGACACTATTCTCTACTGCAAGAGTGGACTAAGCAATCCAGCAGGAGAAGAAGGGTCCCAAAGGCAGGCAAAAGATTCAGAGATACACAAACCCCCCGACCTCCACACATACACACCAGTCTGTATGAGTTCTGCAAAAGCACCAAGGCAGACAACCTCGAGACATATTTGGGGGATCTTGCAGGTTCCATGTCTGCAGCTTCAGGCTCTTTGAGCCTCTAAGAGTGCCAGTCAGTTGTCTCCATACACTTCACCTTTCTTAAAGCCAGTCACTTAATTTTAACAGCTGTTACTTTAGACACTTCAACAATAATTAAAGTAATATGTTCATTTCCTAATTTGCCTTAATGTATTATTACAAACTTGATGTATAATCATAGCAGAAATTTATTTATTATGCCTCTGGAGGCTAGAAGGCTATAAGTCAAGGTGACTTATTGACAGAGTAGGATATCTTATAAGGGATAATCTTATAAAGGATAATCTACTACCTGCCTTTTCCTTAGCTTTAAATTAATTCTAGCAGTCCTTGGAAGTTCCTTGCTTAAATCCATGTCACTCCTGCCCTATCTCTGATGACAAGGCATCACACTGTATTTCTGTGCCCAGAATTTCCAGTTGTCATAGGAATATCAACCCTTAGGTTAGAGCCCATCATCACCTTGTATAGCTTTATTTTCACTTGATTATCCCTAAAGAGACACTGTTCCCAATTAAGGTTATATAAATTGGGGGAAAGTACACTATTCAATGTGGTGTCAGTAGTAGCAGACAAGACTAAATGCGCATCACTCATTTTTAGCACTCTTGAAAGACACTGAAGATTTGAAGAGTTTTAAAAATACCTCAAAGGGAGGCAGAATGTCTGCCTATTCTAAAGATGTTTGGCTAGTTAGTTTCATGATAGCAGAAGCACTTCTTCTATGTGCTTTTCTCTATTCTACTTTAGATTAGTTTTAGGAAGCACTTCCTAATTATCTCAAGCTATCCCAATTCAGATTGGGTCTTTGGAATTTTTTCCTGTGGTGTTTAAGTAACCTGTCTCTTACTGCATCTTCATTCTCTATGGTTTTGGGTGTTTGTTTGGGATCCAGGGGACTGATGAGTAAAGTGCAAGGAGGGAAGGTTTAGTATCTATTTCTAAGACTTAGGCCTTTTTAGTTCTATAAGTCCTTAAATTTTTAGATAAATACCAACTTGGCTTAGTTTATAAGGAGGGAAAACATTAAAATTCTTGTTTTAATCTTTGGGGATTTTGATAGCATCAAAACTCTCAAACTGTGAAACCACTTTGTAGTTAGGAAGTAAATGGCAGGCATTTCCAGTCCCTCAAGTCTAGTATTCAAGTGTATTGGTGTTTAATATTGGTGTCTGATTAACATTTAGTCATTATAACGAGAACATTACACATATTAATTTGTCATTCTGTTATGAGATCTATGTATGATGTATATGCCATTTTGTGGAGTATGCTATGGTGTGATGGGTACAGTCTGGAGATGCATTTGAATTGTATTAAATTGTTCACATCTGAAATTAAAGTCTGGTTTTAGCCATATTTCTGTTTTATAACTTACAGATCTGCCATTTTTCTTACATATAAAGCATTGGTGGGATAAACCTTTGCAATAAAACTGACAAAGAAACTTTGTTAACTTAGGAAAGAACCTCCATGAGTCTCTTGATGTAAAATTAAAGCAGTAAATCAAAATGTAATATATAGCAAAGTGTCAGCATCTTTTCCTGTTTTATTTTAAAAATAATTTTGTTACTGTTGCTGCATTTTATTGCACATTCAGTGCTGGTAACTTATAGGACACATCTCTTTATTCCTTCCTTTTCTTACCATTCTTTATGAAATTAGTGTTAGCTCCTGTTGTTAAATTACTTAACTTCAAAAGGTATTTTAAAACCATATGGAAAATATATTTCATTTTATTTATAAGAGGAAAAGGCAACTTCAGGTACCTGATATGCTCTATTAATATAAATAATATTAAAGACATAGCCTGGGTCACTTATTTAAATGGTCACATTTAAAACAGCAGAATTTTAATGAAAATGAATTATCTTACTAAAATAGTTATCATACTTTCAAATAAAATATTTTGAGAATCTCAATCATTTGAAGTAAAGAGACTAGCAAACTCATGCCTTCTGATTACACGGTGTGAGCACTAAGGGTTTAATCTAAGCATCTTCAAGTGTCAGTTACTTTCTGCTGACAGTGCTTTGAAGGCCTATTCCCACCTGTGTTGCAGTGTTTCTCCACTAAGGTTTTTGAAAATAGGATTCAAAGCTGTAACTTTCCCACACATTGTTTCTTTGTTCCTGCATATAAGTTCTTTTAAGTTTTCTTTTATTCTCCATTCAATTGAGACAAAAACAGCAGGCTTAGGGTCTGTGTCTACAATCAGGAATAGTGCTGTCTTGATGTTATTGAATGGGTCAGTCAGTTAAAGATAGCAAGTACTAACACAGCCACATGGGCCCAGTGGAATGTCCTGCATTGTCAGCTAACATGGCAAGCATCTTTCTATTTCACATTCTGCCAGTGGCTCTCAAGCTCTACCATACATCCACAAGGTATCTGTTTCATTGCTTTTAAACAAACAGACAAAATGATGTGTTATCATAAGTTTTGAGAACTTTTTGCACCAGTTCTTGGTTTTAAGGATGGACAGGGATTTTCAAGAAGGGCATAATTCTTTGAAAGAACTTAAACTGAATTTTGGAGTTTTAAAAGTTTTTTTTTTTTTTTTTTTTTTTCATAACCCATCTGTGATACTTGGTTATTGGGATCAGGTAGGGTCTTAATTAGGGTTTCTGTTCTATGATAAAAAACCTGACCAAAAGCAACTTGGGGAAAAAAGATTTTTTTGCTTATACTTCCAGGTAACAGGCATCATTGAAGAAACCCAAAAACTCAAACAGTGCAGAAACCTGGAGGCAGGAGCTAATGTAGAGGCCATGGGGTACTGCTTACTGCCTTGCTCTTCATGGCTTGCTCAGCCTGCTTTTTTTAGCACCCAGAACCAATCAGCCACCCACAACAGGCTGATCCTTCCCTTGTCACTAATTAAGAAAATGTTCTATCAGCCCGCCTACACCCAGATCTTATGGAGGCATTTTCTCATTTGAGGGTCTCTCCTCTCAGATGATGATAGCTTTTGTCAAGTTGACATAAGTAACCAGCACAGGTGGGATGATGGTGATGATAGTAAAGAAATACTGGTACTGAGATCCTGAGGAGATGGGACAACTGTCATTTTTTAAAATTTGATCCTTCTTATGTATAGCTTGAAGATAATCTTTACAGAACAAAACAATAAGCATTTTATATCAGAGATTTTTCCCCTCTATTGGATTTCCTGGGTGCATATTTCTTATAGTATTCTTAAATCTTATGTACCTTCTTCCTCCCTGGGACATAATAACTTGTAACATGGAAGGACTTCTACGTACTGTGAATATCTTTTATGCTTCTGCAGAGGAAAGAGATAAAGAGGAGGTTTGCTGGTTCCATAATACACATATATTTCACAGTGACTTCTCATTCAGAAGTAACTGTAACAATGAATTGGATAGAATAGCAGATGATAATATTGAAAAAAGTGTCCATTTTATGAAGTAGAACAGTATTTTGATTGTATATAAATGAAATTTCATGGTATCTATAATTTACAAATAATTCAGCCAAAACAAAAAAGTGTATATGTGCTACATACACAAAAAATGAATAAGAAACTGATAAATCTAAATGAATAACATATAGATGTGCACTATACATCTGTTTTTGCATTTTTCTTTAGCTTTGAATTTTTTACATTAAAAATAGAAACAAGTAAGCTATACTATTTCCTGCAGAGCTCATTTTCTTTTAAATTTTGTTAGGTTAATTTTCTGTGACCTCAAATTAGGTGGAATATTGAATATGCTTTTAATAATGGACTTGACACTATTTAAACATTGAATCATTGGTAAAGAAGTATATTTTAGCAGGACATGATGACATGTCCTGTAATCTCAGCAAGAAAATTGAGCATTCAAGGCTAGCCTGGGCTATATAGTTAGACTTAGAAAAAAAAAAAAAGCCAAGAAGTAGTAATAGTGATAAATTTTTTCTTTGCTTATGGGCTTGTCAATTCAAAAGTCATCAGAAAAATAACTTTTAGCCAATTAAACAGAACAAAGATGCTCTACAACATTGATAACATCAACTCTGAGTTGAGTTGTATTGTTGTAATCCTACTTATCTGTAGCTTTGTTATTAGATAGTTTCATACCAGCAAAATATGGGCACTACATGTCAGCTAATATTTAATAAGTAGTATCTATGTCTTTTTTCCTTATTGGGTAAATGTTGGAGAAAGATAAGTACTGTGTTAATTTACTGACTGATTGGATTATTATTAATACCTTTATAATCACATTTCATCTCTGTAGATAAGAGTATGTAAATTACTTCAGAAGCAAATTCAGCAGCAGACTTGGACTGATGAGGGCACACCATCCATGCGAGAGCTTCGGTCAGCCTTGCTGGAATTTGCCTGTGCCCACAACCTGGAGAACTGTACCACTGTGGCCACAAAGCTGTTTGACAATTGGATGAAATCAAATGGAACTCAGAGGTGAGGTGTTCATCTTTCCTCCTGTTTATCTCATATTGTATGCTGAGGCCATGTGTTTTCTCAGTAAATAATTACTATATATATTAAATTGAACTTATGTCCTTTAAAGTCATAACTGTAGGAAAATAACAATCATTGAATTAATTTTTACTTAATTCTAAATTGTATGAAGATTTACAATTCCTTAACCCGGAAACACTACCAGTCAACTCCTCACCTTTGTAATCATATATATATATACTGTCATTCTCATGCTTTGTTATCTCTTTTGTAGCCTGCCTACTGATGTCATGATCACTGTGTTCAAAGTTGGAGCAAAAACTGAGAAAGGGTGGTCATTCCTCTTAAGCATGTATGCTTCTATAAGCTCTGAGGCAGAAAAGAACAAAGTACTTGAAGCTCTTGCCAGCTCAGAGGATGTACAGAAACTTTACTGGTATGGAAATATTCTAAGAACATGATAGAAAAAAACCAAAAAATAAAAGCACTTTGCTTCTTTAGTACAGGATCCCATTTGTTCTTGAATTCTCACTCTGACTCCTTCCTGTCAAAAACTATACCTGACTTGGACAGTGTGGTGAGGAGTTTGCATGGGTTAGACTTCATCTGGAGGATGAACTTTAACAGATGTGCAGAATACACTTTGTTCAAGAGCTTTGAAGATGTTAGTAATCACAAACGCTATCTGTGCTGAGAAATGTTGACCTCCTTTGGCATGATGTGCTAAACTCCTGATACTAGATATTGATCTGTTCATGCTGGCATCGTAAAAATGCAATCATTTCATAAAAAGACAAGTATAGAAGCTTATATATTTTATCTTTCTATGAATTTATTTCTCATACTTCTTAATGTCCAACTACGTGGCCTAAAAATGGGAGCTTCCTGTGAATGAAAAGAAAGGCATTAAGACCTTGTCAGAATAGGAAGAGGTGGAGTAAGGGTTTAAGTGGCCAATAGAAATTTGAAGGTGCAGTTTAGGACACAGACACGGAAAGCAATGCTAGGGGTAGAAGGAGTGTCTTGGTCTCTTTGCTTCTCTTATATAAGTTCACTCAGATAAATCCTAACAGTGTCCCAGAGACATGCTTGACTCTCGCCCAGACTCACTTTCTAAATGATTCTCTGTAAATAAGCATTAACTTTAAAGCAGTGGCTAGTTAGCACAGTATACTTTGAACTCCCATTATAAATATTCAAACAGCACCTGATCATAGTGAGTAAAATGTGAAAATATTTCTTAGGACCTTTCACTTTTTCCTATTTTCCTTTGTCTTTTAGTAGTATCAATACTGGTCTATGCATTTATATGAAGAAATATACATGATGAGTATTCCTGGTCTGAAAAACCAGAAAATGTACTAGTTTCCAAAATTGTAGTAAGTTGTAGAATTTTTTCCTTGATGTATCATAAATTCTTATATAACAGAACATGAATATGTATATCATGACAAGTAGAATAATTAACAAGTTTTAACTTGTGTTCTAATCTTAGCCTATTCCAATCTGATTTATCTTAAATTGATAAAGAAATTCACGTAGGAACCCAACATTAATTTAAATTTGGTCATCACTTCAAAAACAGATATTTTGAAGGGTAAATCTGTTTTCTTCTTCAGGTTAATGAAAAGTAGCCTTGATGGTGATATCATCCGAACACAGAAATTGTCGCTTATCATTACAACAGTGGGCAGACACTTTCCTGGACACTTGCTAGCATGGGATTTTGTTAAAGAAAACTGGAATAAGCTTGTACATAAGTAAGTTTATCAGGAAATGACTGACTTTCATATTCTCAGGCTCCCCAGTATTTGGCTGGCCCCCGGGGGTTATAATTTGTCCTAAGTGAGGAAGCACTTCTTATGCAGCAGTTTGCTACATTTATAAGCATTACACCACTTAATCGTATTCCATTGTAATGACCAGGTATACCTGACATGACTATTCATCTGTGCATGGTCACTAACTATTTCAGAGTAATTGTTTAGTTATATATGTTAAAAATAGCTCTTTATTGCCAAGATATCAGTTAAGGAATCACACTTAGCTAGGTAACACATGTAGATTGCTTCTTCTCTTAAAGAAATAATGATTTTTCTGGGTATAGATGATTTTTGAGAATCAGATTAAAATTCTATCTGAATGTCCCAAGCCCTACCTCTTTTCCTGCCAAGTGGCAGTAAATGTGTAAAGATGCCCCAACATCTGGGCTACATTTCCAAGAGGAAGACCCCACTCTACCTTTAAATCATTAAATCATTTTCTTCACACTCTAGAAAAGTGCTTCGGTTGTCAGCAGCTGCTTCATTTTTTTCTCTTATATTTGCATTTCTTCAGGTTCCATCTGGGATCCTATACCATACAAAGTATTGTTGCTGGATCAACTCACTTATTTTCAACAAAGGCACATTTGTCTGAGGTTGGTTGTATAAAATGCTACCAGAGAAACTGCATATTTTCTCCCCTTGGACTGCTCTGTTTAAGTGAAATGGAGGCTTTTCATGCTAATTCCAGTCCCTTCTGTCTTCTTTCATTGAGATTGTTTTTTAAATTTATTATTTATTTATTTGTTTATTTATTTGGTTTTTTAAGACAGAATTCTCTGTTGTAACTCTGGCTGTCCTGCAACTCACTCTGTAGACCAAGCTGGCCTTGAACTCACAGAGATCAGTCTACTTCTGCCTCCCAAGGGCTAGGATTAAAGGTGTATGCTACCATAGCCCAGCAAGATTATTTTTAAATGGTTGCATGTATAGCAAGGAGGTGAAGTTCTGGTTCCATTGTTGTCTCCTCAATACAGATAATTTAAGTAGTAATGAAATTATTTTAAGGAATCTCATTCAAAATGTGAATTTATTTATTTATTTATTCATCACGCCTAATTTTAGATCAACTGAATTTTTTTTCAAGGTTCATTTTTCCATTTTAAGAAATAATAAGGATAGAAGTAACAGACACAGGAGTAGAGACACCAGCAGAGAAGAAAAGTTTGGTTTTGATTTTAAAATCACTTTAGATATTACCACACTTGTTTGATGCAAATACCTTGGCTATTAAAGTATACTGCTGCTATTTCCAAGGTGTCAGACCATGAAACCACCACCACAAGGTTAAAACTTATTTCCAAAAGCCGATCAGATGAGCCTTGGCCTTTCCTTGTTTAAAATACTTCTCTGTGGAACTTGCAGGTCCAGGCATTCTTTGAAAATCAATCAGAGGCAACCTTGCAGCTTCGGTGTGTTCAGGAGGCTTTGGAAGTTATTCAGCTGAATATCCAGTGGATGTCAAGGAATCTGAAAACTCTGACATTGTGGCTGTAGCACTCAAAGCTGATCTTCTGGTGCCCACCACTCTCCTGCTTTTGCAAAAGTTGAGGTGAAGGCAGGCCTGCTGCTGAGTTATTTGCACTGTTAGGAGTTCTGTTTAGCTCAGGGCCCAATTGTATTTCCATGTCTTTTCCCAAATGTCTAGGCAGTAAGTTGTTATTTATTACAAAATTATATTCTCCTATATGCCAACCATTTACAAGAACAATGAGTAATATTTCTTTGGACACACAAATGGAGAAAGTCAGATTTGGAATTCTGTTCTATTTCTTAATGTCTGGAGAGTTGCTGACACAGTGCAACCAAGGAAGGTCTGCCAGAAGAACTGCCATATTTGCAGGTTGCTGATTGGTCAGCTGTTTGTTGCTTCTTATTAATAGATGTACCTGGAATGTGGTATTTAGCCTGGAAGAAAAGGCACTGAAGATGCAGCTGTAGACAAGTAACCTCAGGTGTGCAGGTCTACCCTGATTGGGGGTTCTTTAAAATGGTTAATATCTATATTATAATTTTTCCTGCAGAATAGCCAAGTTCTACAGAATTTTTCATGTTTTTGTTAAATTGAAGAGCTGAACAAACAGGCCCAAATTTCAGTTTTTCAAAAATTTAACACTTTCTCCTTCATCTTTATGGCACTACAGTAGGAAGATGTTTTGAACTGAGTTAATGTTAATTATTTTATTCATAAATACCAGTACCTCCAACTCTGTACACTTGGTTAGTCCCACTTTAGGTGGGCCTTCTGCTGTAGAAGAGTATTTCTATGCTTTGGTAAGCTTTCTGTTAAGCACTGGTGTTCTTGTCATTATTTTTGTACCAAGAATCTAGTTTGTTTAAGTTGCCTTTTGACCTAACAAATCATACCCTTTTCTCTGTGACTCATACCCATGTGTGGGTTCTTACTTTATGCTACAGTGTTTATTAGAACTCTTTCGAGTCTTCAAAGCTTTTTATTTGAAGTTCACCATAGAACCTTAAAGGGACAATAAGAATGTGGAACAGGAATAAGTTGGAAATGTGGTGGGCTGTGAATTATTTTTCACTGTTAAAAACAGTACTTTTGTTTAGTTGAAAAAAAATCATAGTTTTTTTTTCTTTTATTATGGCCAAACTAACATTAAACAGAATGGCCAAGGATCAAGCAAAGGAAAAGTGAGAGAGGGTATTCAGAGCAGAATGTGGGTGTTTTCACTCCTTCTGAAGGAGAAATACTGTACTTGAATTTTTTGAGCTATGCAGACTTATTCCTAGATTGTTGTGTTTCTTTGATTCTTAGGAGAGAAGTTTTCTTCTTAATAACTCATGAGAATTCTATATTTTGTTTGCAACCAATATCCGTGTATATAAAAAGGGAGTTATTCATTTGTGAACACTGAAGACACTCCACAGAGTTAGACCATAGAAAGGTCACTTTTTTTATTCAGCTGATGTAAAGTTAGAATACGTGGAGTTGTATATAAAGTTATAGTTTATTTTATGAAAATATTTTTATATAAAAAATTTTAACAGCTGACAAGATGAAAATAGGCTTGCTTTAATCCTAGTGTTTGCTCCCAATTTAGTCTTTTCTAAACACTTTTGTGTTTCTAGGTAGAAACGTTATTCCCGAGAATCACAGAATTATTTTGATATCTTAGCAAAATAAGTAATTGTAGATCTTTATTCCCTTGTGCTTTTGGTAAGTGAATGATAGCTTACTTGATACTGAAGGTTAGTGGGGGTTTGTATTTTTAGAGTGAAAGAAAAATACTCTTGTGAATTTTGGTTGCTCCTTTTTGTTTTTTTACCATGTTATATTACTAAATTCTACTTTGATACAGAGTTTAACTTTTGCTACTGCTCAAGATCAGTTCAGTTTCAAGATTTACCTGCCCATCTTGGCATTGATCCTAAAGTCTATGTAACTCTCCATATGGCAAATCTTATCTTAAAATAACACTTTTTTTCATGTATGAGGGTGAATGTGTGTGGTGTGTGATGTTATTATAAATAAAGCCTTATGAGGATATGGGCTAGAAAGGAGGTAATTCTTGATCCACTGCTATCAAAGGCTGTCCATTCCCAGGATACTGGAGCCATAATATTGTCAGTCTTTCTTATAACTTCCACCTCAATTGTTTTAAATTTTGGGTAGGCCTCCTCTTTATTTACTCACAGAATTCTGTAAGTTTTTATGTTTTGTTAGCCCATTTATGTGCAACCTCTTACAGCCAACTGAAAATCAGGAATGTAAGGCTGAGAGGTAACACTTATAGTCTGATAAGTATATTGGTAGCATCAGATTTTCATCCTCCAAAATTTAACTCTGCACTTTATACTTCTAGGAAGAAGAATTGAAGCATAGGGGTCAATGTGTGCTTTGGTTATAAACACACAAATACCTGACACCATTGAGTAGCAGTTGAATGAGCACTCTGCTCACTACAGAGAGAGGGTGTACTCAAATATAATGTGAAAGGCACATCTTCTAGATTATTAGGAAAAATAGAATTGGAAGTCTAGATTTGGAAAAAATTGATTTGGAGATATGAAAGTTAGGAATTGGAGGAGATAAGTTTACTCTACTAATATGAAGTTAGTTATAATAAAGTAGTGGCAGTTTCCCCACCAGAAGCTTGTTCATTCTTCTGTCTCATCTGTATTTAAAAATGAAATTGTATTTGTCATTGCTTCAGTGTTTACAAACTTTCTTGCTATCACAGGTTCTATATAATTAATTTTCTTTGCCTTGTATGTTTTTGTTTTATGAGACTTTTAGCCACCATTAAAACAAAAGCCGCCACAAGAGTCCTGGGTATAAAAAACAAATCCACCTACATCAGGTTTACTGGGTACCAAACAATCCTTTCTGAATATTGGTAAGCAAGAAATTAAAATTAAGCCTTGTGTTTGTTGTATGATTTATAACCTGTTATTGAATTAGATTTTAAAGGTGCTTACTTAATCTAGACCACCTGAAACAATAATCTTCAGCTAAACTGCTGTGCACTTATATAAGACCATATGTTCCATGGATTTCACAGATGGCATCGTATGTCTCAGGTACAATGTTGCCAAGGACTGCACTCCCAAAGCTGAGTTCACAGCTAGGAATGGATTGTTTTCCATAGGCCTCTGAGAATTGGTATCATAGGTAATAATGTAGATTTTCTCACCTTTGCCTTATTTTTGTTTATACAAAATGAATTCTTTTTTTTTTAATGTTCTGTCTCCTTTTTTTGTATTTCTTGAATCTCAGGTATATATTTTTTGTGTTCTTTTATTTTGTTCTTAAATCTCTGAAATAGCCAAGAAGTACCAAAGTGGAGGTCCCAAAGTATGACAAATCTATTCTTTTCTCATTCCTTATTGCCTGGCTGGGCAATAACTAGTAGAATAAGTGATTGATTTTTAGAGGGTTTGTGGGAGTTTGCATGAGGTAATATATACTTTAGAAACATAAATATATATTTTTATATGTTTTTATAAGTTTTGTCCTGGTAAAGAGTGAAATACTGTTCTCTGATAATCTTTCCTCTTCCCATGTTGCCTCCTATAGGCAACATCTATAGAGTAATTTGGTTTCAAATTTTGAAAGGATGTGGTAGATTTCAAGAGGAGAACAAGGTAGCTTCTTTTAAAAGTATGTAGAAATAGTTTTGTTGCTATTTGTCACTTGTTTAGTGCCGCCTTCCATACATTCTTCTTGTGGACATGTACATAAGCCATGGAGGTCCAAACGGATGCATTGGCAATAACAGAATAGTTGTAGTGCCTGTTGTTTTGTTCTAGTCTTAGGAACTTGGGTTGTCTCTCATCCTTTCATGCACATTATAAATGCGGTGTCACTTTTTATATTTCACTTAGACTTGTTTCTTTGCAGACAATTATCATTGTGATTGAGTATGACAGATTTCTTCCCTTTTCCTTGTTGCCTCTTAAGCCAATAACTAATTGTTTTGTTTGGGAGTGTGTAGAAAAGAGTAGAGTAGTGCTTACTACTATGCTACTACCTTTTATTATTAATTCATTTGGTCGTGTGCCCTTCAAATGCATGTTAAAGTGACTGATGAAATGTGGAAGACTAGGTGTGAACAGTTACCTCTTCTTCTCACCTCTTATTGCCTATTAGCAATAATTAATGGAATGGCTATGTGAGTTGGGGGTAGGGTGCGTGAAAATGTACTTAATAGCTGTATATGTTTTTACTACTATGTTGTATGAATTCACTAGGTGCTCAGAGTGGAAAGTAACCAGTGAACCATGGAGTTCATATGTGTCCTCTTTTCCTTTCCCTTATTGCCTGAGTGAAATACTTTTTAAAATAGTTTGAGTTTTTTGAAAGTTGGGTTTGGCATTTTGGTGGTGGTTGTTTGTTTGTTGGGTTAGTTTTTGCTAGGCTGGAAAAGTAGTCTAGAGGCAAGATTATATACTTTTTAAGTGTATTAACATGTTGTTGAGTTTTTAGTTCTTTGCCTTTTTTGACCTTTCCATGAATTTACGAGAGAAGTTTTATATCTCTTTAAAAGGTCTCTTCCTTCTCTTATGCTGGCCATGAAGTGTCTAGTGGCATAGGCAATGCTTTTGGGGCTACTACTGGAGGGAGTGGGAGGCTGGCATATGCTTTCACTTCTTGGTCACTACATTTCATTGGATGCCTGTTCTGAAATTGGTTTTGTACCATGGAGCTCTGAATTTAGTATCCTCCCATTCCTATTTCATCCATGCGGGCAAGTTTTTCCTTTTAGATTTTTCTCTTATCTTTATTAGGGACTAATGGTAGGAGATAGACTCTTTGCAAATGTATATAGTTTTGTTACTATACTATGTTATTTCATTTGGTACTGAGTCCTTTACATGGGCATATAATTACCTAATGAGACATAGAGGTCCAGATGTATGAAAACTTCCTCTTTTCCCCTTTCCTCTTTGCCTTTGTGGGCAATATATAGAGAGTAGCATAGATTTTCTAATTCTCCTCTACCCAGAGGTATGGTATGTATATACTTTAAAATGTAAATATAATTTTTTTATCGTTGTTACTTCATTTGTACCTAAATCTATCTGTGGACCCTTAGGTACATAAGGAATATTGAGGTTCATTCTATGAAAAATCTCCCCTTCCCCTTCCCTCATTGCCTGTCTGGGCAGTGGCTTGTAGACTAGTTGTATAGCTCTGGCATAGGGGTATGGGGTGAAAGAATTATGAGTTTTTACTTTTTAAAATATATTTAAAAGTTTGGCAGTTGTTTCATTATTTCACTCCCAATCTGTTTTTGTGTTTGAACTTGGAAGTGTCAAACTAAGCAAGAGTCTATATCCAGAGGTGTGAAACATCGTTCCTTCACCCTATCACCCCTGCCATACTGTAGTAGTGCCTGAGTACTGTAGGGCTTGGCTTCTTGTTTTGTCTGTTTGTTGCTTATAGCATAGCTTATTAGCGAAAAAGGTAAATATATATATTTGTAAATGCCTTATGGGTTAAGTTCATTTTGAACCTGGTCCTTGGCATGACTGTTTTTTTGGTTTTTGTTTTTTTTTTAATATTTAATGAACACTGAGATTGATTCTATGAAAACTCTCCACACTCCCTATCCCTCATTGCCTGGTGGGCAGTGGTAGACTAGATCTCTTTGTTTACTTGTCTTTTGTTTGCTTTGGGGGCGGGGTCAGGGTGTACATATGTTTGTAATGTACATAAATAATTGCTACATTCTATATGTTATTCCATATAGCACCAGTTCTTTGCTGGAATGGATGTGTGTGTGTGTGTGTGTGTGTATGTACGTATTTGTGTGTGTGTGTGTGTGTGTGTGTGTGTGTGTGTGTGTGTATATATATATATATATATATATATATATAAAATGAAACATGGAGGTCCAGATGTATGATAACTCTCCCCTGTTCCCTTTTCCTCATTGCCTACATAGGCAATAATTTTATATCTTGGGTATTTTTGTGGGGGGAAGGTTGCCTAGGTGGGTAGTGGTTAGGGGAAAGGGACAGAATGCTTGCTTTTAAAATATTTTTATGGTACTGATTAGGTCCCTGGTCCTTTGCATGGATAAATAGGTACCTGATCAAAATTGAGAATCAGTGTATGACATATCTCCCATTCTTCCCTTCCCCTTATGCCTGTATTGGTAATAGTGACTAGTATAGTTGTGTGTCATTTACTTAATTGTTTTGGATTTATATTTTTGAGAGGAAACTATTCTTAGTATAAGTAGTTTTCATGTATTTATTTCATTTTGTGTTTAGTCCTTTGCCTAACTATAAAGAGCATAGTGAACATTAGTTTCATAATATAGAGCACATCCTTTCTTGCATATTTCCCCACTTAGCAGGAACTAGTGCAGTTGTTTTGTGTTTTTTTCTTGTTATTTTCTAGGATATATATCTTTAAAGATACAAATACATATATATACATACATATTCAATATTCTCTTTGCCTTCATTGTTTCCCTTTACTACTTATTCTCTTGGAGGTTTCTACATGCACCTAGGAAAAAAGAAATGCTTGTTACATCTTGGGCATCTGACTGGAAGTGTAGCCCTGTGATTCCATGTTTAACAATGCCAAGGGGCAAGCAGCAAGTAAGATGAGGAGACATTCAGATATGACTGCATTGTGGAAACTAATCAGACTCAGCATTTCTAGTGTTGATTTAAAACTGAGATAGGCAGGGCAATGGTGGCACACGCCCTTAATCCCAGCACTCAGAAGTAGAGGCAGGTGGATCTCTGGGAGTTCAAGGCCAGCCTGGTCTACAGAGTAAGTTCCAGGACAGCCAGAGTTACAACAGAGAAACCTTGTCTCATAAAATATAAAATAAAACAAATAAAACTGAGATGGTGACAAGGCAAGCTTTGGCTTTGTAAATATCAGAAAAACAGAGGGCAGTGCTGAGTAAACGTGTTTAAATGTCCTCACTGGTTGAGGTAAGCTATGAGACAATATTAGTGTTTCCTATAACTGATTTGAAGAGCCCTTAAGACTAGTGTTGCTGTGAGCCCTGAAATCCAGATTTAACTCCAGAGTTCTGTTTCATGTTCTTTTGCACCCAGGAGAGGTCATTGTGATTCTTAGAATGGACCTTTTGAGTGATTGCTACTCCTCTGATAACTGACAGAGAATATGGTCCCAAAAAGAATTTCAGGGGAAAGCCCTTTCTATATTATAGCACCCACATGAGGTAGGGCAAATTGGCCCTTTCTTACCCAGAACTCTTTTGTGTGGCTGCCTCGCTTTCTCCAGTTCTCCCTTCGTATTCTGTTTTTCCTTTTGCCTTCAGTGCCTGTATCATTGTTAGATGCTGTCTTACGTTGCATTCACAAATTTAAGCTAATGCTGCCTCCTCTTAGCTTTGTGATTCTGTGTGCATTTCATACACCCGAGCCTGGATGTTTGCTCTCAGCATTCTTATATTTCAGATTGTTTCTTCATGCATCACATGGTAAATGTTATGACTACACATTTGTCTGCATCAAAGAAAATGTATGTGCAACCCTCCCAGTCCTTCCTGCATCTTAGCTGTTTTGTTTGCACATTTTAGTGATATTATTTCATGAGAAAGATTTGCCATATACATGTAAGAAACACTGAATGATAGATAGGACTCCTAGAAATTCTCAAAGACAGGTTATTTACAGTATCAAACTCTCAGGAATGTGTTAGAAAATTAGCCTTTGCCATTGCTATTTCATATACCTCCTGGTTTAGGAGAAAGTTTATTCATGACACATTACTTTGATCATAAATAAAAGAGAAAGGGCCACCTTTTTGGAGTTAGTCATGGTAGTCATTAGTGATATTTCTGAACCGTTTTTAATTTGAAATACTTCAAAGGAAGTAAAGGTCATGGCTTAGCTCAAAGAAATGCTCCAGAAGTCGGGTTGTATAAATCATCAGTGTGTGTGTGTGTGTAATGAGAATTGCTGCGTAATTGGAGCATTTGCATTCATCAGCAAATCACATTGAGACAAACTCTAGTTGGATGTCTTGATTAAAGCCAAGTGTTCTTGTGGCTGTGAGGAAGAGTCTCTTGCAAATATTTTAGAAAGTAATTACTTGGAAACTTACAAAGGTATTACCTTTTTTTTTTTTTTTTTCAATTTAAACACCAGTTGAGACCTTCAGTTGCTTCAGTCTGAGTTTGTGGATAGAATTCTAAATTTGTAATCTAATCTGTCTTTTGTGGAAAATTTTGAAAATAGTATGTATGTGTAAATCTATATATGCAAATTATATTGTTTTACTTGTAAAGGGAAAATGCTTATTTTTCTTTGTACTTTTTGTTTTGCATATGACTAGCACTGATTGAAAGGCATGTTTAACTGCAAACACTGTTGTTTTCTTTGTGTAATGGAAATAAAAGTATTTAAATACAAATACTGTGTGGAGTCATCTAATTAGATGGAATATATATTAAAAATATTTTATCTCTGACTCTGAGCTCCATCAGAGATGCTCTCATATATATTAGTTTATCTAATTTAATTCCTGCCTCACCCAAGTGCCCAGAATCCTTAACACATAAAACTCAAAGGGACCCAATCTCACACTGTTAGCTTTGAGAGACTTGTGCCTAGCATAGTGTTTTCAACATCCACCCTGACTACTGATGCTAGTTGCATCTACAGATAATCAGATGCCCAGAGCAAACCCTCACTCCCCTGGCCTGTGTGAGAACCAAAAATGTTTACTTCATACATAGACAAATGTTCCCTGGACTGGCAATTAAAACTGTGTGTGGGTGCTTAGGACAGCAGGCTCAGTAACAGGAGAGCTGGTTTTAGGACAGTTACTCTTGCATGGCAGCAATTCTTATGAACACTCAGATCCTGTAAGGAGCAATTGGCTCCACAATAATACACTACCTAGGTTAGTATAAATCCAGTGAAACCTAGCAGTTCCCCTGCTTGATCATATAAGTTGGAATGCAGGTATCAGCCTTCTAGAAGGACATTTTTACAGTTATGTTCCTAGGTCCATCAAAGTATACTATCCATCTCTGTAGTCTTGAGCAAGAGTTGGGAATGTTTTAAATTTCCAGATACAGGAATGAAAATTAGTGTTCTTCTATAGTAACTATTAGTTTAATGTTGGGCATTTGAAGATAAATCTAGTAAGTCTCTTAATTCTCGCCCCCAGAGCCCTGTTTTAAGTATTTAAAAGACTTCATGTTGTGCCTTTTTAAAAAGAAATTATGATGATCATTGCCATTATTTACAAATGCTCAGAAATTGCAAGGATTTTTATTTTTAAAAGCTGGACACATGTTTTATATTTATAGGTATCAACAGTAAATAATTTAACTAAAGTTTACAACACATAATTTAACTATGTGGGTACAAGATATGAAGTTGATATTTTTTATCTATTTTTCAAAATCACTTTGCAGAAGAATTTGATTTGATGTTAACCTTCTGCTTTACTTTGATTCTTTCTATAAAGTCTCCCCTCTCCCAACATACACAAAGCCTCCAATGTTTACTTAGATTTGTGTGTGGATTGAACAGTTATCATGCTATAGAGATGTTTTATTATCAGAGCAAAAATATCCCTTTAAATTACCAATTTCACTCACCTTGATCCAGTAATTGGTAGTAAGTTTCCAATGCCTTGTGCTTGTGTGCTTTTATTTTCCTTTGTATATGAAATCCAATTTACTGGTCAAAGTCTAGTTGAGGTTAAATGCAGTTTTGAGACTACATTATTTTTGGTTTGGGCTGAGCTGAATTATAATCAAGACCTTTACTTACAATAATTTTCAATCTTCCCTATTCATTTTTATAAAAGAACATGATGTAATTAAAAATAGTTATCAAAAATAAACTGTTGACAAACACCAGGTAGCTATAGTTTGAAAAGGAAGTGTGGGAATTTAGAAGAGGCCAAAGAAGGGCAGGAGAAACCTAGGGTGCCAGTGTATTACTTATTAAGGTGACAGATTCTTGGTGTACAAGCCGAATCTGAGAAAGTCTTTTTTGGATCCAGTGTCTCTTCTCCATGCATGTTTTGTCACTTGCAGCTTTGCACAGTAAATGCCCTATCTTGGTATCATTCTATCTATCTCAAAAGTGTCTTATTTTTTTTATTTCAGCAAACATTATTGAAAAATTACTGTTACCACACGGTTAACAAAAGCTTCATGATTTGAAAAATATATATACATATTTCAATATTTCTAATATTGAAAAGCTTCAGGATAGAGGGACACTAGTCAGACCACGACTTCTTTCTCACCTTTTTTTCTACTTAAAGAAAAGATGCTTTTCATTCTACTAGCCAGGATACTCTTCACCTTCCTACCTACAGGAGTGTTAGCATGAGATAAAAACATTTGGAACGGTATGGTGGTGTCCGTCCCAAAAAGCATAAATTAAACTCGTGATTAAAAGTACCAGCAGCTTCCTGAGATGTCTGTGTATTAACATCTGCTGTAACAAATTAAAATGATTCCTATAAATTGATTAAGGTTATACAACATGCCAGCTAGGAGATTATAGAAATAAAATTGAATATGCTTTTCTTTTTATAAATTTAAGCCTTGAATTTGATACTGCTTTATTTGAGAAACAGTATTATATGTTAGAAAACATAGGCCAGCAAAGTACTCAGTCAATAAAGGGACTTACTATCAGGCCTGATGACCTGAGTGTGAGCCACATTGTGGAAGAAGAGAATTGACTCCCTCAAATTGTCCTCTGACTTTCACACATGCTGTGGTATGTGCATCCTGTTCCCACATGTATATATAAATAAAAAAGAGAAAATTCATGAAATTATGATGGTTTTACAACTGAAATAAAACCCTAATTGTTGGTGATTTTTAGTTATAAGGAAATTGGAAACTATTGATTGATTTTTAGTGCAGATAATATTTACTTGGCCATTCAAAGCACTATATGTATGGATATAGGCCTGGTGCTTTAAAGGTATTTAAGAAATATCCTATTCCTTCTCTCAATTTATTTGCCTTTAATAAGTAAAATAATCAAATTGTAGCTAAAGACATTGTATTTAAATTATGTCATATACAGAGAAACTGGCCAAATGCCTTAGGATCTGTGATGGTTAGTAATGGAAGGAACCTACTAAGTCAGTGGGTTGTGACCCCTTTTGAGGTAAAATAAACCTTTCACAGGAGTCACCTAAGACCATCTGCATATCAGATATTTGTATTAATATTTCATAACAGTAGCAAAATTATAATTATAAAGTAGCAACGAAACTAATTTTATGATTGGAGGCCACCACCACATAAGGAACTGTATTAAAAGGTCATAATATTAAGAAGATTGAGAACCACTGTTCTAAATGATCTAGTCTACCCTTAGCTAGATCACACCTTAGCTAAAATCTCACATAACATTATATGTTTAATTTATATGTGTATCTAGCTTAGATGCAAATGATGCAGTTGCCCATAGGACACTTTCTTGGAAAAGAGAAAGAATTGCTTCAATGACAAAAAAGAAATTAAATTATTAATTCACAATCAAAAGAGGTGGTATATTACTGTAAAGTTGAGCTTGGAGCTAAATTAAATGGTTTAAACTTATTGATAATGTAAATGACCCAAATATCATGACCTTGAAAGGATTCCCCTCTTTGTACTTAGATGAAGTTTGTGCTTGTGCTGCACTGAAGTAGCCCTATCACTGTGGAAGGCAATAATGTCAGGAGGTTCTGACTCTGTCATGTATAGGGAGGAGTGTGAGTACCACTGGTGAAGTAACTAATGCTGTAATGTGTGACAAGCCAAGCAGAAGGAAAATAAATACTAGCTTCACTAATTAGGTTAAAAAACTCCATTTCCTAAAGTAGTTTGAATTCAGCCTGAAGTGAAGCATTTATCCTCAGCTGTAGACTTTTGCTTCTATTGCTATAAGACCTTTACAATGTCTAGTTCTAAGACAGGTGTTTAGAAGTAAGATTTTATTTTTTTGGAGAGAGCATAACCTGAATATCAAGTATTAGATGTCATTCTTCTGCCTCGTGTGCATATTTGTAGTTGTGTGTGTGTGTGTGTGTGTGTGTGTGTGTGTGTGTATGTCTCTTACAAACTTGGATTCAGAACTTAACAGTACAAGATTCTTTTCTACAAAATGTGCTAAAGCCAACATGTTGCTAAAAAATGCAGGGTTTCCCAGGCATCCTAGTGAGGAAATCCAAAAGAAAATTTACCTTCCCAAGCCTCTTGATATTTTTGTTCACCAGAACTTCTCCTTTACCCAGCCATTTCAAAGCTATCTTCTTATATAGACATGCATATGCACATATACACACATATACATGTGCACACACACATATTCATACACATACACACAGGTGGAGAGAGAGAGAGAGAGAGAGAGAGAGAGAGAGAGAGAGAGAGACCCCTTGCTGATTCCTTACTTCAGAACACCTCCTTGAACTTGAGTTGTCTCCCTCCTTTACAGCACTGTGGTTCAGCATCAAAATCCAGATGCATAAAGCCAGTATATCAGGAGATCAACAAAATTGCACTTAGCCATTGGCTCACAATTTAAAAGGCTGGTTTGTAGCTTTTTGTTAATTGGTCATATCTTGGAGTCACTTCTTACAAGCCACTAAGTATTTGTTATGAGGGAAACTATTGGTCTTGTAAAAAGAAACTTCACATATTTGTCAATATTAATAATGACAAATAAAATCATAAGGAAAATTTCTCATGATTTTCTAGGATAACATGAAAATTAGCTTATAGTCCCTGAGCATACCCAGACTTTGGATAAGAGAAACCAGCCTCAGACTGAAGAGGGATGCAGAATGTACTTGTAAATGCTTTTCATAGGTAATTTATTCAGTAACTGTTGTGACCTATCTACTGTACAGAGAGTGGGTGCTAGGTAGGTGCATAAGGCTTAGCTACAATGTGAACTGCAAGTGCCTCCTGGGTTTTATAAATGTAACCTGTGTAGTGGTTAGATAATTGAGGGCATTTGAGTTCATGAGAAGCAGACATAAGGGGTGTCACAATAGGACGTTGTAGGTAGGCTATGAGGCTAATTGTTGTTGTTTACTTCAATAAATGCCAGAGTGTGGAGGGCACAGAATTATTCCCCAGCCAGGATTCCCCTCTACTCATTTGGGTATACAGTGGGATATTAGAGGCTGAGTTCTCCCTACAGAGGCTACTTACATTCCATATTTAATGTCTATGTCATTGACTAGGACCCAGAGGCACTTCGTTCCCCATTGAGTAAACCACATAGATTCCTAAAGGTATTCCAAGTGAGTGATAAGAGGCAAGGAGTTAATTGTGTGTTGAACTTTCACCCCAGATTTCCTTTAATTCCAGTTAGTGAGCTTTGCATATCTCAGCCTGAGTTATAATGGCATCTTTCCCCTCTGCTTTCCTGTGTAGTGAAGCAAAAATGAGGACAACATCTCAAGACAGACTCACAAAGCAGGGAGTCTTGACTTAAACTTGACTTCAGGAGAAGAGGGTTCTGCAAGCACTTGAAGCCCAGAACATAGTCAATTGAATGAATCAAACAGGAAATGCACCTTTTCATCTTTTGGTTTCTAGATGACAGGCACAACTTCCTGCCTTACTTCATTGACCCCTAACCTCAGTAATCAAGGAAGGAATTGTGATATTCTATATCTCCAAGGTCCTTGCTTTAACAACAATCTGCTTGGGATGTAGCTAAAGGGAGGAGGTGGAGATTGGTAGTTTTGTTCTTATCCAGTTCTCACAATAGGTGGACAGAAACAGGTTAGAATAGTTGTTTTTCTTGAGATGGCTTGGAGTTCACAAAATCCTCATGGAAGCAGTTCCATACTCAGACAGACCAAGAGAAACTCAGAAATTGAAGGAATCTGACAAAAATGCTCATATATATATTTTAAAGTGCAGCTTTAAAAAACTTTTTAAAATAAAAGAAATGCTTTTGGTTGAGAAGTTGCTAAAGAAGGGATTTCAAGTAAAGAGGTCTAAAATAGACACTGTTTCTTTTATATTTTAAAGGAGATCTAAAGGATAGTGTATACCTTCCTAGAACATAGCTGAACTGAAAAAGGAAAAAAAAAAAAAGCCTAATCGGCTTGAAATAAGAAATAGACAATCTAAGTCAATAATATCTAGAAATTTTAAACTTCACCTCCAGTGATGGATAGAAAAAAATGACACAAATATCAAAGCTACAGAGAACTTGAAAATTGCACAAACTAACTTGACTTAGAAGATTGCCACAGAACATTCCACTCAACAACAGTAGAATATACAGTCTTTACAAGTGCACACAGAACATCATCTAACACAGACCATATAGAAGTCCATAAAACAAACCTGATGAAGAGAATGATATATGAATTATGATTTCTGGCCACATTGGAATGGAATTATTAATGAGAAAACATGAAGAAGTTACAAGTATGCAGAAACTTAAGTACTACACTTAAAAATAGCCAATGACTTATTTAGGCTAAACAAGAACAAAGAGAAAGACTGACTACTAAAGTCAGGAATGAAAGAAGGGACATTACAAAGGACTTAACAGATAAAAAAGATCACAAGGAAATAGTATGAACAGTTGTGTCCATCAAGTCAGATAACTATATGAAATCATCAAATTCCTAGAAATACATAACCTACAAAAACTAAACTCTAGAATAAATAGAACATTTGAATAAACCTGTAATAAGTAGAGATTGGGGTATTGCTCAAATAATCTGCATACACAAGAAAATCCATAACTAGACATGAAATTTTCTGTGAAGTATATAAAATATTAATATCAATTTTTAATATATATTTATAATTTTAGTTTATATGCATTGGTTTGAGGGTGTCAGATCCCCTAGAACTGGAGTTACAGACAGTTGTGAGCTGCCATGTGGTGCTGAAAATTGAACATCCAGTGCTCTTTATTATAATATTTGTGTTTATTATTTGGCTTTTAGATACATACATCCTCTCATTTCTCTCATCCATTCCATACACATACATAGTGATGTGTAATTTTTCATGTATGTTGTTCAATTCAATTAACCATCACTCAATTCAGCAATTTTACCTTTACCAAGGGCACTTATTTGTAGTTTTGTGTATGTTTTATTTCTTTGTTTTGGCAAGGTGACAGGGTAATGGTAGCATCACAAAATTGGTTAGAGAGTTTAACCTCTGTTTTTGATATTAAGAGGGCTAGAGAGATGGCTCAGGGGTTAAGATATTGCTAAAAGCTTGATAAATGTTTGGTTCCATTTGGTCCTGTGTATTAGCAACCCTTGTGATCGTGCCTCTTATAAATAGTTTTGCTGGTGTAGTGTTAAACTGTGTTATAAAGATAAAGCATTTTTATTGCCTTATACAGAAAAGGAGGAAATCTCGTGGAAATATATATATATATACACACACTGTTAGGAAAAGGGCTGCCTATGTCTTGATGTTTTGTATTGTTTGCAAGTGTTGGATTTATCTGGGGGATGTTTGATTGCTCATGATCTGCATGTGCTATCAGTAGAATACCTAAGGAGGTCTGTATCAATAAAAACACCTGAGCTCAGATGCTTGGGGTTCCACTATCCAGTATGACCAGAATAGTGGTCCCCTCTGCTGAGATCTGGCAGGGATTTCAACTATGAGCTTGTCTCCTTGACTTCCTTGATGAGCCATAACAGCAGCCTAACAGCTACACATAACGAACTCAACAATGAAAAGATAACCCAGATTAAAACAGGCAAAGAGGGGCTGGATAGAAGATGGCTCAGCAGTTAAGAGCTATGCATGCCTAGCATGCACATGATGACTCACAACCTCTATATCTCCAATCTTATGGGATGCAACATCCTCTTCTGGTCTCCAAAGGCAGTGCACACACATATTCACAGACATATGCAGGAAAAATACTAAATACACATTAAAAATATGTTTGAAGGGAAAAAAAGAGTTAAACAGGCAAAGAATCTGAACACTTTTCCATATAAAATGTGCAAATAGACACTAAACACATAATACTAAACATCATTAGTGACTAGAAAATACAAATCAAAATTTACCATTTCAACTATCTGGATTTAGGCAATATGGTACATCAATACAATACAGTAATATTCAGTGTAAGAAGGAATGCTACAACATGATGGGCCTTTAAAACATTGTGCTGAATGAAGAAATATAGACAAAAAAGTCCAAATATTGTTTGAAACTATTTGAAAACAGCTTTGTGTTTGCCAGATGGCAAGTGGAAGTGTATTCAGAGTCATTTTTTTTTTAAATAAGCATGGGGTTTCTTTATGGAGTGATGAAAATGTTTCTGGAATTGGATACAGGTGATGATTTTACAATTTTATGAACTCAAAACTATTGAATTTATATTTTATCCACATTTTATAGTGTATGAACTCTAGCTCAACAACAACAACAACAAATAATTACATGTAACAGAACAATGATTCTCAGACTCTTTTTTTTCCCTCTGGACTGCTTTACACTATTCAAGTTATTGAAGACCTCAGTAAGATTTTATTTATGTGTTAGAATACTAACCCTACTTAAAATTAAAACTAAGAATTTAAAAAAATAGAATTAGAAACTTATTTTGTAACAGAAGAATCTGATTACCCACTAATGTAAATTACATTTTTATGACAAATAACTACATTTTCCAAAACAAAAAGCTATTGTTTTACATTTTTGTAAATCTCTTTCAGTGTCTGACCTAATAGAAGGCAGCTGGATTCTCAGATCTGCTTCTTCTTGGGTCTGTTGTTCTGTGTATTTTTTGGTTGAAGTATAAAAGAAGATCTAGCCTCACATAAATATGCAATTGGATAAGGGAGGATTCAGATAACCACTGGTATTCCTTGTGGATTACCAAAGACTCAGAAGTTGTAATTTCTGGAAGACTAATTGCAATATTGATGGGATATGAAGCCATTTCAGTGAACTTTTTGTTTTCTGTCTGTTTAAAGATCATTGACCTGTCTAAAACTTTTAACTGAGACTGCTACTCATGAACACTTTGAGACATCATGTAGTGGTCATTTAGAAAAGCATGTTCAGAATTAAAAGATCCTCCAGATGGCTACTGGTTTCATTATATCATCAAAAAGAAAGTCACACTTTCTTATGTCACTACTCTTATTATATAATATTAAAAGATGTAGCTGTTGAGAAGCGGTCTGTGTATAGTAACAGATGTACAAATGTAATCATAGATAATATTGTCTCTTGAAGTAACAAGGTTGATTCATTTCTTATTTTCCTTCTTTCTCTCATCCCCCTTCCCCTATCTTTCATATCTTGAGTCCAAACTATCCTTGAACTAGCTATGTAGCTAAAGAAGACCTTGAACTTTTCACATGAATGCTTCTATCTTACCAATGCTGAGGCTGTAGGTGTGCACCACCATTCCCAGTTATGCAATGTTCTGGATTGACACCAGAGATTAATGCATGTTAAGTAAGCACTCTACCAACTAAACTATATCCTCAGTACTCACTTCCTTGTTTAGGCCTTCAAATTTGTGTTTTAAAATAATTATATTTTCACAAGAAATTGCAAAGATGGAACAAGAAAGATCCTATATATTCTTTCCCTGCTGTCCTCTAGTGACTACTTATATAATTACAGTACAATACCAAAAAAGGAAACTGACAGTAGTACAGTGTTGTAGGATGTTTGAATTAGATATTTTATAGTTATTATGGGTTCATACTCCTTTGTACATGCTGTATGGGAGAAGGTTGCTTCCTGATGCATTGTAGCATGTAATGGACTTGCTTCCTATACCTGTCAACGCATCTGTGCTAAAAACAATGGAGTAGTCCCCCAGATGTCCACATGAACAGGGCATTTGTTTACTTAATGCAGATGAAGGATCCCTAAATCATAAATGTTCTGCAGCCACATGATCAGAGAAGACTGTCTTACCTCCAGCTTGGACACCTGCTGGGACAGGTGGCAAGTCTTCTGGCAGACCTTGAGAAGTATTAGAATTATTTCTAGTTAACTGTGAGGGACCAGATTTTCTCTGAAGGCTGATGTTGTTTGTTTTTGACACCAGTAAGATCTAACTTCACTACTTCACTGGGCAAAAATGTGGACTCTGAAACCCAGTAATTGTGAGTGCTGGAAGAGAGATTTTGTGAACCACACAGCTCTGAAGTGTCACTTTCAATTAAAAAAAAATGTATGTGAAGAAAGTGGCCATGAATTTCTGAGGGAGAAGCTCCAAGAACACATTAAAGTAGCACTATGGGGAATTTCCCCAATTTGTTTGTATAACACTTATTTGAATTTTTTAATTCCATTAATAGAGAAACTTTAAAATGAAAACAAACAATGTGGTCATATGGCAAGTGATGGGGCATTGTGGTAAAGCTGTAGTCTCCTCAGCTATAAAGTACCACCTCACAGGGCTTCCATGTAGAACACTTAAGCTCTGATATGCTATATACAGCAGCTGCTATTATTGTATTGTTATTGTGAAGTACATTCTGTTGTAATATGATTCCCAGACTCCTAGATTGTTTACTTTAATCACTCTTAACCTTTTGCCTAATTCAATTTTATGTTCAATTTGAGTTTGGAGGTAGCTCAACTCTCTATTTTCTTCCCCATTTTACAAGATAAACAAAGACCAAGTTAGGTTATATGATTTGTCAAAAGCCAAAAGTAATCTTCAGAAAAAGAGTACAATCCCATTGTACTTATTTAAGAAAAATTTCTCCAGTCCCAATAGATTGAACCTAGGGCTGCACCTAAGGGTCAGGTAAAACTGGAGAAGAAGGGACAGAAAGATTGTAAGAACCAGAAGACCAGGAAGTTTGCTATAAGATTGTGTCTCCTAGTATTATCAGAAGCTACATTCATAAAGTTTCATCAACATGACTGTTTAAACATAAGCCAAACAAAGACAATACCAGTAGGCATACCAAAGTAGATGATGGAAAGCCCATGAAATTTCAACCCTACACAAAGAACTATAGGAAACTAAGGAATTCCAAGATTAAGAGAAATCGTCTTCTCCATGGAAGAGCACATCAATAGTTACCCAATACCAAATGGTCAGCCCTGAAAACATACATATAAACAGCATTATGTAGATGGAGAATGTTATATTTAGAAATATATATGTATACATATATGCATGTATTAGTAATTAACAAAAAAGAGGCTATGAATTTGAAAGAGTATGGGAGTATATGGGACAGTTTAGAGGGAGGAAAAGGGAGGGAGAAATGTAATTATAATCTCAAAAAAATCTAAAAAAAATATTAAGAAATAACTTTCAGCATTGTTGAGGTTGGGCACTTCTAAACAAATCTGCAGCAGTTTTCTGTCTGTGTCTGAAAAACAATGCCATGTTCAAGAACTTTAGAGGACAGAATTAATATTTACTATACCCATGAATGGAAGCATTTTGTGGAAACCAAGTAAGACTGGCAGGCCTTGTTAGTTCTCAGTCTGTGCATGACAGTCATAGAGATGCACAGTCTCAACTGGAAAAACCTAGAAGAAAAGAATATAAAGCAGATGGTTGCAAAGATATAGAACACATGTAGGATGTGTTCTAAACATTTCACCCTTACATGGGAGAAGCATGAAATATAAGAGCATCACTTCATAGCCAACAAAAGAGGTAAAACAAATTCCAGCTGATTCCCTTCTGTGGTTGTTCATGCAGCATTGAAAGCATATTCTGATTTTCCTTCAGTTCAAGACATTGCTGGCTGTTTCTAGGAATAGGAAGCAGAGAGGGGAGATGGAAGAGCTAGCATGTGGCCTGCAATTTAGAGTGGGGATGATAATAAAAAGCCATGTATAAGGAAGAAGATGATATTGCTAAGAGAAACAATATAACCAATATAACATCCTACCCTGAAGAAATTAGCTAGTGATGAAACAGAATGCACTGGTAAGTCAGTGATGTGGGCTATTCCTGCCGAAGTAAGTCAGGAGACTCAGTTATCACATCATAGCTTCAGATATTAGAGAAAACAGAAATGTTCTAAGGAAAAGGACTAAGACTGAATAAGAGGTTAAGCTTGTCGCTGTAAAGGACTGAATATAACTAAAGAACAGGTCCCATGCTAGATATCAACGTGGTACTGTAGAGACTACGAGACCAACTGAGAAGAGTGGGATAAGGTATTCATGTGTGGCCCTAACAGGTGGTTAGTAAGAGGTATACTTTTGTGTGTTAGGCAAAAAGGGTATGCTAAGTTTAGGTTTTAGGTGGCCCTCAAATCATGCAAGGCTGGCTGAGTTTCCTAGTAAATTCTGACCCTTAGTAGATGCTTGAGGTTGGTTATCTTAGGATTTGTGATGGCCCAAGGTGGGTGCTAAGACTGTTAGATGGGTTTCCATCACTGTGATAGGATACTTAAGATAAACAATTAAAGAAGGAAAGATTTGTTTTAGCTCAGATTTCCAAAGGTTTCTGTCCATGGCTTCATGACTATGTAGGTTTGGACATAGTTGAGGTAGCTCATCATGGTGAGAATTCAAAATAGAGGTGGCTGTTGATCTCATGCCAGCCAGAAAGTGAAAGAGAGACAGGCAGGGACCTGAGTCCCAGTATACTCTTTAAGAACATGTCTCCAATGACCTAACTTTCTTTCAAGAAGCCCCATCTCCTAAATGGTCCTCTTCCTTCTAGGCACATGGCTTTTGGGGAATTTAAGATCCAAATCAAGTGAGAGGAAAATAGGAGCCTACATCAGAGAATCTGTAAGAAGACAGAGAACAAACAAGCAAATGGATAAAATTAAAACTGAGTGCTGAGACCAACATTTATAAAGAATTGTGAAGTACTGGATTTATTAAAAATAAGTAATCATTATTTGTCAGGTTGCCTGGAGAATCTTGCAAATTGTTTTGCACATGAGCAATTAAGCCACTTTTTTAAATGCTGACATAAATAGCTTCAGCTGGGAGTCAGTTGTTTAGATTGAGGAAAGGATATTACTAGACTGAGGAGGGAATCACACTAGCCCAGGGATACTCTGCAGGCAGCTCCTGGTTCAGAACTCCTTCAAGTATTTCTGTCAAGTGTCTGAGGCGTCTGCCTTTACAGATATTCCTTTAGAATAATGATAACATTGTCACTTTAAGGAAATTACTTACAAATACATATAAACACATTTAACTTGAGAGAAAGCTTTTGTGAATTAGTACTTTAACACAGTAACTCGCTACTATTTTTAAAGCAGACCTCTGGAGAAAACTTTTATTTTTATTTAGGCACAAAAATGAGGGTCTAGAAAGATGGTTCCCAGAATTCCCCATAGGAACCCCTTTTATTTTGTCATACTGCCCATCCCTTGCAACATGATTTAGTTATAAAATGATGTTATGTAACTTATTCACTTAATAAAGATTCTATTTTAAGTCACATCATTCCAACACCATCTTTCAGATGTCCAACTTCTTTGCCTTAGAATGTTCACATTAATTTAATTTGGGAGAAATTGATAAACCTGAGCTTGGAGCAGTGCATTTATAACAAAAAAACCACAGCTTACATGGCATGCTAAAGGCCAGGAGCTGCTCATTTGTGGAGTGTTATCAAGCCTGAAGAGACAATAGTTCAAGAGTTGGGTCCCTTCCTGTGAAGGCTGTACTCTCAGTCATGTGATAGCGTCTGGTTTAAAGCTACTACTTCTGAAGCCCAGTTTCCAAAACAATGTACTCTCTCTTTATTTCCATATTATGACTCAGTTACTTTTCCTTGAAACCCCTGTGCAGGCCAAACCTAGTCTTCTGCTGGCAGAGAAGGGCTAGGACTCACAGAAGCTCTCAGAGTAGATGGCTTAGCTAAGAAATCTTTATTCTTGGGTCATTTTTATAGACAATTGTTAACATAAATATTTTTTCATACTGAGACTTAAAATAATTTAGTAAACTGAAGAAGTGTGTGTGTGTGTGTGTATGTGTGTGTGTGTGTGTGGTGAGAGAGAGAGACAGACAGAGACAGAGACAGAGACAGAGACAGAGACGCGGAGAGAGTTTTCTTGGCATAAAAATGTTTGAATATCTCATTTTTCTAAGAAATTCAGCTATATGTCTACTGATTCAAGTGATACTCCACAACCCAGGGTGGAGGTGGGGGCGGGGTAGATATGAATCTTCCTGTTACCACAGCATGGCAATATTGGTGAGAAACTAGACATAATTTGCACGCAAAATTCGATGTTTGTCCCCTCTCTCCACGTACACATTTGTTTTCTGTGCTGTGAGTACCGAATGTTGATCATTTCTCTGTATAGCTGAAATGTCCAAAGGATTTTCACTTCTTAATATGTTGGAGTGTAAAAGTTCCCAGGAGCTACAGAGATTTACAGATGAAAAAATTCGCACAGTCTCCAGTCCTCTGAGTCCAGCTTGTGCAGCTGAAACCAGCGCCTTTATCGAGCTGATCCTGGCTTGCTTTCCGGTGCAGGCCTCCAGAGTGATCCAGTAACCTGAGCTCTCTAGCTTTCTGGCCAGCTCAGGCAGCGGAAAGAAGCCATTTCCTTTCCCTTGGAGGCAACACTCAGCAACTGGGTAGGACTACATGTTCAAAGGTAGCTTCTCCATCTGCATGGGGGCGGTAGGGGGCGGGGGGGGGTGATGGTGATGTGGGAGACAGGCCTGGTAGAAGCCCTTTGAAATGCCAGGACAAGCACAAACCAAACAGACCAATCACACACCAACACAGCAGCAACCAACAATAACAACATCCACACGCACAACCACATGCAACAAGCAACAAGCAACCAACCATGCAACAGCTGGTACTCATTAAGGTTGGCAACTTTTGCCCAAGGGAAGGAAGTGCCTTTACATAGGCAGGGCCAAGGACTTGGCTCACACTTGACTATATTTTTAAAGGGATGCTGAAGGGAATTTAAGGCAAAGGAGGTGAGCCTCTCCCCCTAGGGCTCAGCTGCAAGCAGGAGCAACCTGCCTGTGGAAGTAATTAGGTGCTGTGCTGATGGGCTCTCTGTCAACAGCACATCACCATGTCCAGGAAAGGCTGTCCACAGAACACAGGCCATTCCATGAGAATTATCTTGAGGGAAAATGGCCTATACACAGGAATGATATTCAAAAAGAATGACAGTGTGGCTTCCTTCATGTTCTTGTTAATTGGTAGAGTTTGAACTCAAGTCCTCATTCATGCCAACTGTAAGTTCCTAAACCATTAATATTGCTGCCTTTAGTATAAATACTGGTAACAATGTTTAATGTTAATATACCAGCAAATTCCATCTAATTTTTGTTTAGAAAAATTTAATATTTGGGATGAGGAAATGTCCATTCAATAAAGTGCTTGCTTTCAAATACAGGACTAGAGTTGGATCTCCAGAATCCAGGTGAAAAATTCAGGGCATGGTGCCACATGTTTATAATCCTAGTGTTGAGAAGGCAGGGACAGGTAGAATATCCCTGGCACTGACCAGCCAGCCAGCATAGACTATTTTAGAGAATTCCAGGCCAATAAGTGACTCTCTCTCTTATGACCTCCGCACACATTGTGGCACACCACACATACTAAATAAGTAAATAAAATTTAACTTTTTAAAAACAGTCAATAGTTGAGGAATTGATATGCCTAAACCCTGCCCTTAGTGGCTGATGGTACAAATGAGAACATTAAGAACTCCCAGGTAAAGTTAAAAACCACATTTCCCACTTTCTTTTGCTACTATACCTTCTTGAGGAATTTAGTTCTCTTTAGCTTAGTTGTACAAATGCAAGACTTGTGCACAGACTGAGTTAAGTAAGGATAGAAGAGTGAACAGGGAATATTCACTGTAACAGGTCTAGGAGCAACAGATACAGAATGACTTTGGAGCCTAGAGTTGTGAGACAGAATATTTATTCCCTCAATTAACATCAAGGTATGGTGTTTCTGAAACCCAGAGTACAGAGGCAGCTTCTTCATTGCTAGATTTCAACTTAAGTAGTCTGATTCTGGATCCAGCAGTTGCCACTGCAGCATTCAGATTCCCAGTTCTCTGACTGTAACTAAGGCAACAATTCCTTTAGTGCACTAGTTCATCAGGGTTATTCTGAAAAGCATTCTTTAAAACCCAGCCTAGAGCTCATTCTTCTAGCTATTCCAATGATTCCTTGAATTAAATTTCTTTCTGCATGAAAAGATTAGAATGCTGTCTCCTACTTGAAACTGATTCCTGCGTAGTTCACTCTGGTCTCATTCTTGGTAAGGCTGTGAGGTTTCATTCATGATGATTTGCATTGGGAGATAAGTACAGTCCTTTCCTTGTGAACTTCACAGTTGTCATTGATAGCTGATATTTGTTTTTCTAGTTTTGCAAGCAGTAAACCCTTCTTATAATCCACAAGCTCTCATCTTTGTCTTACAGAAATCTGGTTATGGCTGCCATTTCTCTGTAGAGAACTCTACTTCCTAGGTAGGCTAAGCAAGATTCCAAGATTTTAAAATGGTTTATTCTTGTTTACTTCAGTACTCAACACAGTGCTGACTGATGTACATGTTGGGAATCCCTAGGAAATTAACTTCCAGTAAATAAAAAAGAATTCAGAGTTTCTGAACGTTCTCTAGAATCATGGAAAATTATATTGTCACTTTATGAGTCTGTGGACATTTGACAGATAGATTCTGCTTTGTCAGCACAATAGTTCCAAAGAATCTCCTTTGGGAACTCGCAACCTAAATCTTTCCTTGAATGTTAAAGAAGACAAACGTATAAAATTTATAACTTTTGACTTTTATACAAAAAGTTGTGATAAAACTCTGATTAATTTTAATTATTATTTCACTAAATAACTTGTGATATTTTGGAACATAAGAAACCAACTTCTAGTAAAAACATTATATACAGCACTGACTTTCACATGTGCACAATTTTCATTATTGGCATAAAGGGATATTATGTACGGTGAGTTCTGTCTGGATTCTGGTATATAATGTTGTGTTCAGAACTCTGTGAAACAAATACAGATTAAGTTAAAAGATGAAGATTTGTTTGGGATCACATTTCTGGAGGTTGACCCTGTTGTAGTATATAGCCTATGGTCTGACCCCATTGTGTTATAGCCTATGGCTTAACCCTGTTGTTTTATAGTCTATGACCATCAGGGAGGGAACAAGTAGAGGAAGCTGCTGCCCTCATGGCAGCCAAGAAGCAAAGAAAGAACAAAGGGCTAGTATCTTAACATCCCCTGCCAAATGACCATAATGACCTCACTCAAACATTTAATGATCTTTCTCTTGTTTTGTTTTTATGTGTGTTGATTTGAATTTATAGCTTCAGAGGGCTGAAAGTTGTAAAACTAGCACAAATTTAAGGTACATCTCAATGTTAATTTACCTTAAAAATGATATTAATTTAAACCTGTATTTCCCTTTAGTTTAGCTTAGGATTCCTCACAGGGTATGATTTCTCTTGTCTTCATAGGGTGGTTCTTACACAAAGGGATATACAGGCAGAGAAGTTCTGAGACTGATGTAGTGCTACACAGAGTTATGTTTGCCAATGAAAACAACTGTAAGAGACAACTGAGAGAAGGAATTCTAGCCCTAAGAAAGAAGTTGAAGCAGCCTTCATATAGAAACAGTTCTGAGAAAATGTGTTTCTGTGAATTATTTTATTCCTCAGATGGAAAAGACTTAGCATTGTAAACAGGGGTGTCACTGAGTAATGATCATCTGTGTATGATGCTTATGCTAAGGTTGGGGGTGAAAACTAGAAGAGATTGACCCAAGGTATTTCCTTAAAGACTTCTGGCTAAATGTTTGATGAAGTTCATAAATTTGAGATCATGTGATTTAAGGACTAATTGTGTGTTCTCTAATGCACCTTTATTTAATTTACATTCCCTTAGCTGAAATCTGACTCTGAGGAATGCAAACAGAAAGGGGTAGGAAAGGTACCTCTGAATAGGGAAGCGTCTTTGAAACACAATTGTCTGACAAAACATTCCCTTCATCAATGTCCTCAGGTCTCTTGATGCTGGACTTTTCCTGAAATTGACACATGTCCTTTTGCCCCAGATGTTGAACTGATCAGTCCTATTTCATGATGAGTTAAAAAAAAAAAGAAAAAGGAAAAAAAATTACCCCAAATATGTTATTTATTTTTCTGTTTAATTTTAACAACTTTCACCTGAATATATAGAAAAATGGAGATAAATATGTGTAAAGTGAATAACACATTATTTGAGGGAAAAAAAATCAAGCTAGGCATTGTGCCACTAAATTTCAAAATAAGATCAATATTTTAAAACAATGTTCCCAAACTATTTATTAATTTAAACAATTGGTCTCTTACCACACTCTGGTTTCAATTCAGTGTAGAGAACTAACCTGAATGTGTCTTTTAATGAAAAACACTACCTTCAAGAGTACAAACACCTACTAAATTTTGCTAGTTAGCGAGAGATGACAGATGACTTCATTATGCTGACCATAATGAAGTATATTGGGGCTGCTAAGGCAAAAAAGGAAATGATGGAGTTTCACTTAAAATCACACCTCAGACAGGGAAGAAAGGAAGTGGGAAAAGGTACTTGTTATTTTGCCCATTGTTTCTTCCAAGTCCCCCCTCCCCCGTCTCTCTCTCACTCTGTCTGTCTCTCTGTCTCTGTCTCTGTCTCTTTCTGTCTCTGTCTGTCTCTCTCTCTCACTCTGTCTCTCTGTTTCTTTCTCTCTCTCTCTCTTTCTCTATTACACACACACACACACACACACACACACACACACACACACACATACACAATCAGCTTTGTGAACTTTGAGGTTCATTACACCATTATTATTACTGTTTATCAAACTAGACAGCCAACATTCTCTTCAGATGCTTTAATGGGTAAGTTAGGGTGTAATTTGGAGCCAGAATCCTTGTTTCTCTTCCTTGCTATGTCCCACAGTACTTTAAGACTCTTAAAGATGTCCTCTAACTTTCCCTCTCCTATATCTCAGGATCCTTTGTCTTGGACAAAATAACACTTAAAGTTTTTAGTTCCTTAGAATTATTTAATGAATTTTGAAGTAGAACCCATGAAACATAATAGCCTTGAAAAACCTGGTCCATTTACTCTAATTGTTCTGGACTGAAAACAAACTAATTTTCTAACTGATTTTTTTTCCTTTCAACTAACTAAATAATCTAATTTAAAAAGCTTTTAAAGTTGAACAGAATTCCTAGGTAACCACTATCCTTTCCTTATACCTACTTAATGCTGGCTCCTTTGTGTGATTTTTTTCAAGAGGGTGATGACTTAAATTAACCTGAAATATATTTTATCTCATATTTTGTTTTGTGGAATGATTCTTATGACAAGAGAGGGGCATGCAGAGAGAGGAATGGGCTTTCAAGGCAAAGGGAATACAAAGAAAGAGGCTGATTATCCAAGGGTGGGCCCATATATTATGATCCATATGTAGCAGCCAGTTGCTTTTCCAGGCTTTCTTCTCTGCCACCCAGAGTAGCCAAGACCATTCCAAGATTCACTTGAAGGAACACTGAATTAAGTGGAAAAGAAACAGACATGTGATTCTGACAGTTGGTTTTGACGCCCACCCACTGAGAAGAAGTTTATTGTTTCAGTTGATACCTGGTTTTTGATGATATATTGTTTGTTGCTGTTATTTTTAGAGCAATTCCGTTACTTTATTTTGAAAATTGGGTGTGAGAAAATCCCTTCTTATTTCTTGGAACAAGTCCATATCTTAGCCTATAAGCAACAACTGTTCTGTGTCACTCATTTTCTGGGCCTTGCATATAAATGAAGCCTCAGGGGACATACCAGCAACCCTAGGAACTGGACATCATTCACACCCGGGTCTGCATCCTCTCCACTAGCCGTGTATTTATTATTGAAAACTGGGGCGGAGGGTGTAATAATCTGAGCTCCTAAGCAGATAGTTCTGTGAAGCATATGACATACCTCTAAAAGTTTTTTCTCTGAGGACTGACCATGGGTGGACTCACACCTTTAATCCCAGTACCAGGGAGGCAAAGACAGGCAGAAGGCATATCTCTGTAAGTTTGAGGCCAGCCTGCTTTATATAGCTAGTTCCAGGATAGACAGAGCTATATAGAAAATACTATCTCAAAAAGGATGTATTCAAAAGTCTATGTTTATTTTAAATAAAATATTGGACATAAAATATTTTTATTTTATTTTGAAAGAAAGGTATATGGTGGTCTATCTTATAAATAATTAATTAGGTTATTATTGATCTACTTATAAATTATTTCTAAAGTTCTTTGTTCATATATTGTCCTTTCAGTTCCAGTTCAACTCTGTATAGATATAAATTCTAACTTTGGTTTAATTTACCACCACTTCTTCTATTTTATTGAGCATATTAGCTACTTAAAATTCTTTACCTGTTATGTCAATACTTAAGTCAATATGGGGTCTGTTTCTACAAATTTTTTTTCTCTTAGTTTTAAATTATATTAATAAATTAAATTTAAATTATATTTTAAAAACTTAAACCCAAGATACCACATTTTTAAAATTACTGATAGTTATACCAATCTTCAGCATAGAAAGTCTACTCTTTTCTTGCTAAATGAAATCATAAGGACTGTAGAAATGGCTCAATGGGTAGCAGTTTTTGCTAGGCAAGCATGGGGATCCTCAGTACCTATGTAAAAGGTAGACATAGCCATAAGCTTGTGAAATTCTAACAGTTCAAGTGAGGTGACAGGAGAGTCTCTGGGAATCCCTGGCTTTAAAAAGAAAGAAGTAATTAGCTCCATTTTCCATGATAGGATGTCCTCCTCTGGCCTCTGCATGCACAAGTACATACATGCTTGTGCCTGACTGCACACACACATACACACTGAGTGAAATACAAGATAGTCACTCAGTCACATACCATATCAATTACATTAAGATATCTGGGTATGAGAGTTTGGTGTCAATCCTTTTCGAGAGTCAAGTCTATTAGCAGCAAAGCTCAGGAAGTGGTTTCAACCTACTGTAGTCACCCAGGATTTTTGTCTTTTCTTATTATCTTTTTTTCCATGCCTGTTACTATTTTAAGGATCCTAATTGGTAAGAAAATACCATTGTCTTTAAGATTCAATTTTCTGTGTGTTGAAACCTCTACAGTCATTCTTTTGAGGTCATGGCCTACTTTGATGTCCTGAGGTGGGTACCTTCCATGTGTACTTTGTTTTATTTCAAATAAAGCATTTTGTTAGTGGCCTACTTGTTATGAATGCATAGAAGACTGATCACTCTGACATTGGACACTGTGTTAGGCTTGCAGAACGAGGCTTCCTGCAGTAGAAATGAAATGTTAAATATTCTTTATACATTTTTAATTAATTAATCAGGTGCTGAGTGCTGACCTTGTGCTAAACAACTACTGAGCTATATTCCAGCCTAAAACTTTGAGTAGTCTATGAGAGTTCATAAACTATAGTTCATACACTGTAGTTCATAAACACTATACATACTTAATTCTAACAGCTCTCCATTTTAAAGAATTAAGTCATGTGTCTGATACACAGAGTACAGAAAAGGTACAAAATCAGTATGAACTATGAGGAGAGTTTTGTCTGTGAGCAGGTACCCCAACACAAGCCTAGAATTAAGCTTCAATCAGAATTAAGGCTCAGTTTCAAGGACTCATGAGGGCAAAGAAGCTTTGTGTAAAAGAAGACAGGTTAGTATCAGACTACTGTCCTGAAATATACTGCCAGCAAGGAGGAGACAGGTGTTTAGGACCTGGCCATCATGGGCTCATGGCTCTGTCTTTGGGGAAAAGACGCAGAGAGTTTTTTCCAGGCATTGACTCAGGTAGCCAGAACTCAAGAAAGGCCTGCTTTACAGGCTGAGTGGCAGTGGGTAGCTTTCAAGTTACTGCAAAAACAGAGAGAAGGAGCCCAATGATCCCAGAGGGCTGAGGGACCAAAGCACTGAATTGTCATTCTTTGCTTAGTAGTGCTTTTGACTGCCTGTGGCACTGTAGCTAATATTTTGGAATGTGTATCATTGTCATTAAGAAGTTACAGGAGATTTCGTCTTGAGTCAGGAAACCAAGATTTTTACATGCATGGGGCTCGCATTTGGTACAGAAAGATTACAGGCCAACAACTCTGAACGCTTTGCTATTTCCTGAAGTTTCTACTGATGTACTTTTTGAAACCTTTCTTGTCTTTCATTCATTCTTGAAAACTATTCACTCAGAGCTTATACTTGTAACCCTGGGGTAGGGTGGGACGACAGTGAAGAGAAGGGTTGCCATGAGATCAAGGCTTTCTTGGCAATATAGTAACTTCCAGATCATCCCAGGTTACAGAGAAAGACCCAAAATAAAAATAAAACCCCTTAGCTCAGCTCAGCATAGCTCAAATATAACTTTCTTCCTTAATGCTTTCTAGATGTGTCTCTTCTACCTCCCTATAGAACCCTGTCCCTATGCCACTGTTACAGTACAACTCTGTCTCATACAATAACCTGACTGGGTGTGAATGATCACTATCTTTTGAGTTCCTTGCACATAAGGTTTATCATTGTGCCTACCACTATATTACTCAGTGAATATTTATCAAATTAAGGTATTAAATGAATGTAACACTAATCTTACCCTTGTAGGCCAGACTGCAATAGAACATGGCAGCTTTCTTGAGTTAGTTCATTTACTCAGCAACATTTCTGGACAGTACTGCTCAAGCCCTAATTGATGATATACATATGTGTTGAAGAAGTTTATTTTAGTTATGTATAAAATAATTGTTTTTTGTACTATTGGGTGAGGGGCTACTTAGGTCTTGGTGTTTTATGTTATCTGCAGGTGTTGGATTTATGTGGGGGATATTTGATCGCTTATAATCTGCATTGATATGCTATCAGTAGAACACCTGAGGAGTTCTGAATCCATAAAAACACCCAAACTCAGATGCTTGGGGTTCCACTGTCAAGTATGATGCCTGCCACGATAATGGTTCCATCTGCTGAGGTCTGACAGGATTTCCACTTATGATTATGCTTCCTTGTTGTCCTTGATGAGCTCCCCTGTAGGGGTACTACTACAAATGGCATACCAACATGGGGCACAACATCTCGCTGACCACATCCAATGTGGAAACTAGGAAGAATGAGGAAGAAACTTCAGACTTCACAGAGTAAGAACCATCAGGTCTTAGATCAGAGATCTGTGAGTCTACCAGAATGAATATGATTCTCAGGAGAATGTGTCAGTGGAACATCTCTGTTTATTGAAGCAAGGGTAGTTACATTTATAGGAAAAAGGCAGGAGAGGGTTCTTGGTACACAAGGACAGGAGGGGAGGGGGAATTGGTTAAGACAGGTATACTAGAGTAGCTCCATTTGCATGTGGGTTCTTTGTCTAAGGGTCAAAGTCCTGTAAAAGCACCTTTCTGCATAAGGTGTGTTCCCACAGAGAAAAGAGAAAGCTACCTTATCAGAAAATGGGTTCAGCCCTAGGCTTCCAGCTGCAGCACAAATAAGCACCAACCAAGCCATTTTACTTTGCCAATGACCTTCTGTGAAGCAGAGAGTATTTAATATTTGCCAGGTCTAAAAAAGTGGGGAGCAACTGAACTCCTGCTGCTCTCAGGGTGAGAATTCTGGGGCTCAAGGCCTGCTTTGATACCCTCTTAGCTCTAGGACAGCCCCTGAATGGTTTGATGGGAACCAAAGACTAGAAGCAAAAATATACAGTGACAAAACCAAGTTGATTGGTGATAGCTAAGAAGGCACAGACAGAAGAAATTGTTAGTATTATTTGAAAGGAGTGTTTAATGTTTGTGCTTTGAGTTTTCTTTCTGCTCCACATAGCTCCAATAAAGTCTTCCTCTATAGGGCAGATCAAGAGAATATAGGTGTCTTCCCTGTCCTTTGGGTGCCCCAAAATCTGGCTTATGGAGAAGGATGTGAAGGAGACACAGTGGCTGCTTTGCAGATTTAAGACAAGCTTCAAACAGACAGAGCACTACAATAAATGTCTATAAGTTCTCTATTTAGCAGAAATAATGGAGATGGGGATGTATAATAGTATATTTTTATATGGCCACTTTATATAAATAGTAAATCTTTGTCTTTATGTAAAGTTGAAAATGGCCTCCCATCTCTATATATCTCTGAACACTGTCCATATTTTTTTTCTTTTTTTTTTTGAATGAAAATTTGCTAGTATAAATAGAAAACTAGAAGAACAAAGTAATACACATTTCTGAGTAGATTATTTGTCAGAGGTAGGATTGGTTTTGAAATTTAATATGTTTACTTTTCATAGCAAAGTGTATTAATAAAAAAAGAAACTTGCCTATTAGCACAGCAATCACAATAATTCTGAGACCTGAAACAATGCATTTGTGTGGGAGTTACACCACATATGTTATGTTTGTAATTGGCTCCCTTTTTGAAGAGTAATCTTGTAATATATGCCTTGTAAAATATGTAATTTTGTAAAATATGTAAGTATTTATTAAATGTTGGAAGATTTTAAAATATTCAAACTATTTGTAATTAATTTCACTTTAAGTAAATATTTACTTATCATGATTTTAAAAAGCGATCAAGTCCATTTAAATGAAAAATATGTCATTAAAAGAGCACTAAAAATATTTGATATGATAGTCCAGATACTGCTACTTGAAAAAATAATTCAGAAAGAGATGATATTTGTATGGTATGCTCACAGGACGGTGCCACTAAAGATATCAGAAACTGGAAACAAAATTCCTCAGAAGAGCAAATAAACTTATTGATGACATACTATTCAGGAAAAGTTTGGTAAACACAGTAACAAATGGAAAAGTGTACATGAAATAACATTAAATGACTAAGATAGAATATCAAATATTATGAGTACAAACCAGAGCTATATAAATATATATAAACATGCTATAAAAATGAGATAAAGTAGTTTAAATTTTATTAGTCCTTTTCCTCTTTCTAAATGTACTTTCATAAAACATGAGACTCCCTTGCCTAAAGAATGTTCAACTATGGTTTCATATTACCAACAGGAGCATCAGATAGCTGAAACAGAATGGAATTTAAATCATTGTCTCTTGTTACCAACTGCTGAGGGACATATCACAAGAACTGAGTTACTGAGCAACTGGAATCCTGTTTGTTGTCTAACAAGAGAACAAGAATTTTTGTTTTTCTATTACTGTTTTTAAGTTAATATAAATTAATAATAAGAAGAACATTTTCCTATCCCATTAAAGAGAAAAACATTATTTTACAATATGTCATTAAAGAAATTTCTATGACTAATGCATGACAAGCACATATTTGGATATTAACAAATGTTAAATCCTGCAACTACCACATTTCTTTTTTTTTTCAGTTTGTTTTCAACCTTCAGATTTAATTTAAATTTTTCTTCTTTATATGATTTTGCAACTCACTGCCCTTCTTTGCTCCAGCCTCTATCTCTCCTGCTGTGCTGGCCACATGTTCCACCAAACTTATTATTTTCTTTCATGCTTAATTTGTTTAAGGGATTTGGATCTTATATATTACTTTGAAAATTGTGTTTTTCATCAATCTATGTTGGACTTTTATATAGCTATAAAGGAAAATTGAACTTACTTATTTTAAAAACTGCATGTTACAGACAAATACTTCCTAAGATAAATATAATTTGAGATTCAAATATGAGTCACAGAGGCAATTACATGTCTGTTTTACCACACTTAAGAAGACGAAAAGACAGCAGAAGAGATGGCTTAGTATGTAAAATTCTTGCCATCCAAGTCTGATGACTTAAGTTAGATCCCACAAGCCCTATAAAGACAGAGAGTAATGATTCCACAAAGTTGTTCTCTAACTTCAACATATGCTCTACGGCACATGTGTGTCCACATCCACACATCATGTATGCACACACAAACACACACAAATACAAACACAAATAATAAAATGAATCTTAAAAGATGAAAAGAAATAGACAAAATTAGTTTTAAAATATATACTTATCCAATATAATTAACTGATAAAATTTCTGTATGCAGCCACATAAAAATTATCAATAGGGCTAGGGGTAAAATGTTTACTACATAAACATGAGGAAGGGTTGGGATTCTCATCTCTCACATAAAAACTGGGTGGGTTTAATACTGGGCTGGTGTGGCAACCAATCTCTCATTCTAACTCTCCAAAGGTAGAGATAGGAATCACCAGAGCAAGCTTGCTAGCTGGATTACTCCTATTGTGAGCTCTGGGTTCATCTGGGAGACTCTGTGGTGGAGAATGACTGAGGAAGATTCCCAACTTCAGGAATGCACACATATTACCAGTGTTGACCTCATGCACCACAACATGTAAACATGCATAGATACACAAATGCATAACAAATTATTACTGAAACCATTTACTTCATGTTTTAAAACTCCTGTATGTACTCATGCAAGCAAGCTATGCATTAATGATTAATAGGCACAGTGCCTAGTCTCCACCAAACTGGATAGCTCAGGGAGAGATGGACTATGAACTACTTAGCCACCTGCTAAGGAACATTTAAATATTTTCCATTATGAACAATAAAATAAAAAAAAATATGTCCTTTAAGTACTTGTAGAGGTTTTCTGGGGGACAAATATGCCACATTTATATTCATATTTAAGGTCAAAGAACAAAATGGAGATTTTAAGAGTTCATGCTCTTTCCAGTAGCAGATAGATTATAATTATTCACTGCCAATCTGATTAGGGGAAATTGGGGAAGTAATATGGCCAAGAACTCGATTTTCTTCTTTTGTAATTCCTGTTAAGCTTGAATGTTTCCCATAATGGGGTGCTTGCCTTCTTTCTGGGCTAATAAAAACAGATTTTCACTTTTCCATTCTGTGTCTAGATTCCAAGGACTTCTCCCTCTTACACTCTGGAGCACATCATAGTTTACATCTGTGAACTGACCAGGAAAGATTTTTCAACGTGGTGCAGGAAGGAGGGCAGTTCTTAAGATTTTGGTTCAGTTGTAGAAAGTTACATTGTTTGGTACGTGTACTATTCTTCTAAGTTCCCTAATTTGTAAAAGTTAAACAGAAAAATAAAAAGTAGCCATCTTTTCTTACTGTTGGAATATAAGAAATATATATTTCTGGCAGAATCTGCATAAATTATATATTGGCTATAAAGGACTTCCAATATTAGAGTTACAATAATGAATTGAACAAAGAAAAGCTGTCTACATTTTTCTAGCAAATCATGTGGTTTTGAAATGACACACACACGTAATATTGCTTGCAAATGATGAATAGTAAGCCATAACAACAATAAGAGGAAAGAAAGGAGGGAAGAAGAGGGCGAGAAAATGAAACAGGTTAGCTTCATTGAAATCAATGTAAATGAGAATGTCTTTATTACTACAAAGTCAATTTACTTTGATTAGTTCCACAGAACTTTAATTCTCAATGAGACAAAGTAATTTGAATCAAACAAACAAAATGTGTAACTGGACAACATGAGAAAGAAACTGAAGATTGAGCACAACAAATTAACCTCTCAGGCTTAAAGAGAAAATAAAGCTGCAGACTTAGAATCAAAGCTTTCTGTTTTGCAGTAAATATTGTGAGGAAGAGAAAACTTTCTGTTTTGAGAATTTGATAATTATTCATGAAATAATTAAAAGAGGAGAGATAAATAGGAAAATAAACATTTTCATTATGAGCATAACTGACAAAATGAAATTTGTAAAAAGGCTTGGCAGGTTGGGTAGTTGTGATAAGTTTTGGGAGGGAGAAGGGAGATATGTGGCGAATAAAGGTTGTCTGATTACAAAGATGAAAGTCTTTGAGAAATAAAAACTACCCAAGAGGAGCCTGTCAAAAGAATGTCTCTCTGTTACAAAGTCTGGTTGTGGTGGCTCCTCTATCTGTTTGATGAGATTCCTTAGGGAGCAGGACAAGACAGTGGAGTTCCTTTATGGAAGATCAATCTTTTTGAAAATAAGAGGATGTTAGAAAAGCCCCTCCTTGCGCTCTGGAAAAACAATGCAGAAGACCAGTGAGATTTTAGATCTTTTGTTCAAAAAACTAAATAGGTCAAAGCACTTACTTCCAGGTGTCATTTTCTGAGCCCAAAAGTATGATTAGCCATTCACCCATGCTCCCATCTTCTGGATAGAGAGACTTTCAGCTTAACCCATTATTTTAACACTAACTTTCTCTTTTCTAACTTGATATATAATTTCTGGATTTTAATTTTAATTTTGGCCACTTATTTTAGGCCCTGTAAATCCTACTGTCAACATATTTGACACTTGAGATACCTGGGATGAAGTTGTACATGTGAGAAGACACAGCTTGTTGAAGTCTCCTTTCCATAGAGTACAAGCCAAGCCCCCTTGACTTTTCACAAATAGCTGGTAAACTGGGCATGGAAATACTGTCCTTAATTAGCGTGAACGAATTATAAAAATATCCCAAACATGTTGCCACTAAGAATGTAAAAAAAAAAAAGGCAAAGTTGAAGGAAAGTTATCTTAATTTACTGAACTTTGTCTTTAATAAATGTCATCAGTTATAATAAAAAGAACTATATTTTGGCATTCATGCTACTTGAAGTCTCCTTTCTTATTTTTAATTCATTTTCACTAGTGGTCTGTGATCCCAATTATTTACACAATAGACAAATAGGTAGAGATAGTAAATGAGAGATAGATAGATAGATAGATAGATAGATAGATAGATAGATAGATGGATACGATAGATAGATAGATGATAGATAACACAGATCATTTGACTCATTAACTGAAAGGGTAAAACATCTTGTTCTGTTTAATTTTAGCTAAATGTAGTCTCAAGTTGGCTTTTCAGTTCTCTCAGAAATATGGAATTTTGATAAATCCTCTGTGTTTTCAAACTTTCTTTATGTAAATCTGCTTTAAACAAATACTATTTATTTACTTCCAATTATCATCAACAAATCACTGATGGAACTAGAATAATGTGTGGGTAAACATATTAGATCACTTCAGAATAACTTGTTTTGTACATCATGTTATACTAAGTCACAAGTTACAGGTCAGAGAGGCATGCTTTAAGGTTTTTAAATCACTCAGTTTCAAGTTGAAATGAGCAAGTGACCTGGACTATTGAACTGTGCATCTTTGCTCCAACTATTTTTACTTGTTGGGATAAGTATTTCTCCTTTTATTAAGGAGCATTAGCAGCCACTGATAATGAAAGTTAATGCTCAGCAGAAACAGACCAGAGGAAAATTTCTTACTCACTTACATAGCACCATTTTATTAGTTCTGAAGATATATCAAGTGTGACTATAGTGTAATATGAGTAATTAGGTTTCTGTGGGCAACAGAACTATTACATATAAATGAGCAATATCCCCTTCAGGAGTCCTCAGTGTGTTGTCTGTGTATTCCTATGTGATTGGTCTGGAAGCAGTTTTGGATTTCCTCTGAGCATTTTTAATAGTGACAGTTTGTCCTTTGAGGAAGGATTTGATTTTTGGAAATGGTACAATGTATTCATAGTATACATCTGTTGCTTTTGTCTACCCAGAAGTCTTTTTCCCAATTTCTGTTTAGAGAGACTGCATTTATTCTATTGATTATGCTTTCTTTGTAGGTCCTTGAGAAGGAAATAGTTTTTAAATGTCTTGGGAAGTTGCCATTTTCCCTATGGTAACTGAACCCATATTTTACCCTCCTCCTTTTGCACTAGGTCTAAGTAGATGTGTTTGACTTGATCACTGGTTCTAGAGAGACAGGCAAGGTACATAGGTCTGACTACAGCCATCACCTCAGAAACCGACTAATGACAAAAACACCATGATGGTACTCAGTTTTTAGATTGGAACTTCGGGTGACTGACTCTGATAGCTACCATTTTGCTGCATAAGGAAAGAACCACTGTATAAATGAACCCAGAACAAAAGAAAGCAGATCCTGATACATGAGCAATAATGTATACATATGTATAAACCTGTGAAAAAACATGTAATTAATGAGAGATGTCAAATCCTGATTGGGTTTTCTGGTAGAAAAAGCCATCATTTCTTTCCTTGTTTGTTTGTTTGTTTGTTTTGTTTTGTTTTCAGAAAGTTGATAGAAGAAAAAATGACTAAATGGGGGTATGGAGTGGAGGGAATGAAAAAGGACAATCAATTTGGAAATGAGAAATATACCCCAGGGAGGTGTTTTATTATGAGAACAGCTGTCCCTTGTTCTACCTTTTGGAGCTGGAGACCAAACCAGGACCTTGCACATGCTAGGCAAGTACTCTACCATTGAGATAAACCCTAACTGCTTGATTTACCAGGCCCATGTTAGGTTTCATGGATTAAAATTTTAGGTACTCTATAGCTAAGTTCTCTTGTCTGGAAAATTTGTCACCAATTCTGATCTTGCTCTTAAACACACACACAGACACACACACACACAAAAACACACATCACCCTCAAAATTAAATTAACTTTACAAATGAATTTATGGAACACAAGTCATGCTGAAATTAGGAACTTCCCTGTAAATAGCAATCTGGCATTTCCCACCGGAAATCAACATTCATTAAAAATCAACAGCTATCCGAATATTCTTCTTGCTTTCCCACTGCTTGCTTTGTTCCTAGATAAGGATGACTAAGGTGTATTTATTTAGGTTATTTAGAATGAAAGAAGTGAGTTTTACCATAAGCTAATAGATGGAGGTTGTAATGGTTTGGTTCCTAGTAGGGTGGTTAAAACTAATAGTGAACATTGGTGGCAAGGTTCTCTTTTGAGAGGAAAAAAATCATAGCTGTATCTTATATTCTTTGTCTTTCTGCTACTTTCTAGCTTCCAGAGGATCCTTTTTTCTTTGTCCCTTACCTGAAAGGTTAGGGCTACATTGCTCTAAGGCTGTATTAAGTAATTTCAGGATGGGATATCACTGACTGAAATGTGATTAGAAGCATGGAAGGAACCTCCTAGAATTTGATCAGTGGTTCAGCAATACATCCCAGGAGCTTATTTTTTTAAATAAGGATCTCAGGTGATTCTTGTGTAGATCATTCACAGACAACATATAAGAAAAAAGAGTCCATACACCCTAGGTCAGAATCTGAATTAGATGAAGTTTTTGTTTATATTGAGAAACATCTGGAAATTAGATTAATCTGTAATAGCATTTTCAGGAATAATTAGGCCATGAGAGCTCTGACCTAATTAATGGATTAATGCCTTGGTGGATTTATAATATGATAGTACTGTTGGAAGTTCATAGAACTGCTTCCTTCCTTTCTTTTTTTTTTCTCTCTCTCCCTCTCTCTCCCTTCTCTCTTCTCCCCTCCCTCTCTCTGTGTGTGTGTGCACACTTCTCCTGTTTAGTTCTGGATACAGAAAAAAAACATATTCAAGGAAAAGTATCTACTCCTATGTAGTCTAAAAAGTTCCAAATTTGGGGTTGGCTCTAAGATCAAGTGGGACAGTGGCTCTAGTGTCTACTGGTTAGATAATAGACTTGAGCCAGTGAAGACTAAAGAGAGCAAGCAGTAGCTGTCAATTTTGCTATACATTAAAACTGTCTGATGAGATATATACAGTATTGATGACTGGACCATACATCAAAAAAATCTGATTTCATCAACCTTGGAACAGTCTGACTATTTAAAAATTTTAAAGCCCCTTGGTTACATGAATAACCAAAACCACTGAAGAAGAGAAAATGAGTTCTATTATACTAGAACCCTAGATGAAAACAATATCGACACTCTAGACCATTCGCTTTAAGTTTCAGTATAGAAAGCAGTGATTTGAATTTCTATGAACACCCCAAAAGCAGTAGATGACAAAATATTAGTGTTTATCCATGAACATAGTCAAAGGTAAGGAAAACACTGACTTGTTTGGGCTTTGGCTACAATGAAAGGCACTGCACAATAAATTAAATAAGGACTCTAAAACATCTCTACTATAGTCAACTACAACAATTCTTTGGATGAAAACATTTTCACTAAAGAAATAGGAGAATTATAAACTTTTTGATTTTTCCCATTTGTTTGTGTCCAGACCTAGGTGATCAGATTCATAATTAAGAATATCTAAGTATTTTATCCTTTTACTTTGTTAGAAATAGTTGATGTTAAGAGCAAAAGCACATATGAACTGTAGCTTTAGGAAAAAATGGGTAACCAAATTCAGAATAGGAGGGATAGTGTTTTTTTTTTAATTTGTAATATTCTGATACAGTTTCCCACGTTTAGTGACTAGTTTGTCTTTGTTTTTTTTCTTAGCAGCATGGCATATTTTTATTTTGTAATAATGAAACTATCTTTGCCCAAACAATACAATTCTTTATTTCAGAATGATGTTAGTCATCTTAGAAATAGGGTCTATGGACTAGATCTAAGATATATCAGCTCCCTGACATGAAATTTAATACTATGTATGCTTTTGAAATTGTGAGTTCTGAACTAAGGGTTAATGATTCTCTGGGATAATCCTTGAATTATAGGGTGATGTCCATCTATTTCCTGAAATTTTTATCTTTTCCTATGCACTAATCTGTGGCTTTTACTCCAATTTTCAAGGAGTTTATAACAACACCCAGATTCAGGGCTCCATGTTCTTAGAGACTCCTTTACTCTAGTCCCTTTCCACAGTGCAGTATTAAGAACAAGACATGGAGCAGTGTTTCCTTTGTTCCTCATGTATGCTTCTCCGTGCCAGTGCAACAGATGTATGTGATGCTCTATCAGCACAACATCTTGGATGAATTTGACAGCTTGACCTTTGTTACTTTTGCTGAAGCTTCTGGTAATATTTCAAGAAAAAGAGCAGTTTCCATCACTTTCAGTTCAGAGAATTTGTACAGTGTTGTAATTGTAAAACAGAAGATGAGTTTCATGCTGACACAGCATGTTCTTGTATCTAATTACATATCATGCTTTTGAAGTGGACATTGGTAAATGCAGCAAATACAGTAAAGATATACCGCATATAAAGATCATAGCCAACATGATAAAATGTGCTGGATTTGAAATGATACAGTAAAAATGTACCACATATAAAGATCACAGCCAACATGAGGAAATGTGCTAGATTTGAAATGATATTTTGTGAAAAAAATTAATAGAAATTTTCTTTCACTTAAAAATTTGCTCAACAAACAAAAAAATCCTAATTTACTTTCAAGATTATGAAAGTCTAATGTTTTCTTCAAGATGACATTTAGCCTCATTATGGGCAGTGATGTGATTTTTGTTAAAATAATATTTTAAAATGAAATCTATCTAACATTACACACCATAACCTTTTTAGGACATTGGAATAAGGCAGTTATGTAGCTTAATTTTATCTTGTTTGAGAAGTGTGATATGTGATAATTTTTGTAATTAAAGCTAAGTTCAAAATATATGATAAGAATATAGTGATTTTCATGAGAGCTCAAAAACATGCTGACTACTGTACATTTTTTTCAATAAAATGTACTATTTATTTAATCTTAAGTATTGTAAAATTTGTTATCAAGCTGGTGGTAGTGGTACATGCCTTTAAGTCCAGCACTCAGGAGGCACAGGCAGGTGATCTCAGAGTTCAAAGCCAGTCTGGTCAGCAGAGCAAGTCCCAGGGCTACTCAGAGAAACCCTGACTTGAGAAAAAAAATAGTTGTTATCATGCTACTTTCCTTAGTCCTTGCTTCTGTTTTCTTGGAGGCTGATGTACTGGCCTACTATATGAAACAATGCATAAAATTTAGCAAGGAACATGTACATCAAGCTTTAGATTGGCCCAAACCTTGAATGATACTTTATATGCAGTTCTGTTGTCATTCTTTCATTCTGAAATATAACCACTAAGGGCATGGTTAAAAGCATACATGAAGTAGGAAGTTGGGGTCTGGATAAGTCCTACTCTCCCTTTCTGTGAACAAAATGGGTAGGAAACAGTACAGCCTTCAGGTAGTAATTATCATGCTAAAATCTCTGACAGCCTCTGTCAAGGAGATTCCTGATGTCAAAGTCCTCAGGAATCCTGAGACCTGGACTTGCTAATGATAACCACACAGAGCCATGAGGCTCAGCTGGTCATCACTGGGAGAGGAAGGGTCAGGGTCACTATAGATCTGAGTCAGAGCCAAGCTCAGGATTTCTTTCTTTTCTTTGTAAAACCGTAGTTCTTGTCCTGCCTTCCTGGCTTCCTCCAGCTGCCCCAGAGCTTCACGTAGTTCTTGAGAGAGAATTCCTGGTGATTCACGCTCCTTCATGATCCAGTCCAGGGCCATGTGGCTGCGCATCTTTTCATCTAAAGAATACTGGGAATAATAGGAGATGACTTCCTAGAGCCAAGAAACAAAAGTTCTGAGTATTAATAAAAAGAAACAAAGGCACATAATGTGCAAGGCCTTCCATACCTCCAATCAGGTGGCTTTCAAATAACTCTAACTTTTAAAATCTGAAACCAAATCCCATTGACATACTTCTGAAAAGGAAATGATGGACTAATCTATTCCTGCAAAGCCTATCACTCCAGACTAAGTCAAAACATAACACTTGGAATGACAACAATGTTCACAAAATGAAGTTCTAGTATCTCTAGAAAATACAAGTCTGTCCTTGAAAATATAATCCTGCAACAACTGACATAAATATGATTTCATTTATTTACTGAATTTTTGGGTCCAGTACAGTTGCCTTTGACAGGATATAAAGAGGGAAGGAACTACTCAGACAAGTTGAGGTATAATGAGATTTAGACATGTCTATTATAGGAAGGAGGAAACAGTTAGTCAAGGGGACTTAGAACAAGACTTTGAAACCCAAGACTCTATTTCCCAGCTGGTATGCTTGTTGTTGCAACACAGTCCAAGAATGGAGTTGTGTGAGAAGAATTCTGAATGCTTGTGAGAAAACTCAAAGAAAACAAGACAAAAATCTTGTGGGCTCAGTTTTTTAAAAAACACAGAACTGTTCTTTGAGTATGTTTTCATGCTCCTCCCAGGTGTAGCAGATAGGAGTAAGTTGAGTTCAGATTATTCATTACAACTGGCTATTGCCTCTACGGGAATAAATGTTTTTGCCACATGTGGCTTGTCTGATACATTCAGCTTACCCTTATAATTGTACACTTTACTCATGTGACTCTTCTTAATTTTCAGAGTATACATTGTCTGATGCTCTGAATAAAGTGAGCTTTTGCATTAGACTTTAGTCTGCCTCATTTAGTGGCTCCGTTCTTCCAGTCCCACTGCTGTTAGAGTGGTAAACAATTTGTTGGCATAAGAAAGACAAATGTCCAAATGACTCACAATAAATACACAAAGAACTTCAAAACTGTATTGTGGAATGGAGGCATTATCATTATTGATATTACAATGATACCTTTATGATATTACTATTTCTTGCTTTTGCAAACAATTGAAAATTGACTACTCCTTTCAATTCTGTGAAAAAAAATCAATTCATCATGCTGACATATATATGTTTGATCATGGGGCATGGATGCATTGCTTATTTTTATTTTCAAGAACATATGGTATTTATTTATGACCTTAACAAATTAAAAACAATCACGGAAAAGTGTTTATAACCAAACCAACATATTTCAAAGGACTTTTGAAAAATCAAAGGAAAGGAAAAAATAGCCAAAATCATTGTCAGCTACTCATTTCTTTTCCATTTTTTGACATTTTGAAAACCAGAATTTCTAAGCAAAGAACAACTAAAAGCTACTGGGGTTGCAGTGCCTCCACCTTCATCCTTCTAGCTATTAGAGGCTCAGTTCTTGATACAAATTATCATTAGGAAATTATCAAAAATAAACTGTTGTCTTTCAAGTTCTAATGATGAGTAAAGAAAGACCAAATCTCTGAAGACAACAAGAAAAAAGCATTAAACATATAGGATGGAGTTTACATTTGGTATTAAAAAGAAGAAGAGTTCCTCTTGTAAGTAATGAAGAAATATTGAGACCTTACCTCTGGAAAACAAAAAGGAAACTTCTAAACAACAACAAAAAAAATTAAGGTGACTAAATGGCAGCATGTCCAACTTCACAATCCTTTCTGCTGCTTTTGAGGAACTTTTGATGGCTGAGAAATAACCTTTTGCTACAACAATTCTGCCTGTCTTTAGTGAGATTAGGAAGCAGTGTATTCTCCTTTTTCTGAACTGGAATGCAAGAGGGCACAGATCCAAAGTAGCCAAGGTGGATGCACAAGAAAAGCTCAGTACTTCACTTAGAATCCAACACTGTTTCAATGGTTGCTTCATTCTGCAGTCAGTATAATGGGTGTTCAGATCAACCCTATGCGAAGCCAACATTCTAGGCATGGGGCAGTCCTTGACTCAATATTTTTTCACTTCTCCCTGCTCTTATTTAGTGGGTAAATACAAATTTAAAACAACAACAACAACAACAAAAGCATAGGCAAAGGCAGTTGCAGTCAATATGTGTAAAATGTGAGCAGAAGAATCCGAATAAAGGAAGCCTCTTCAAAGTCTGGCAAGCTGCTGGCCCTGTCCTCACCATATTAGCTTGTCTTAACTGCAAAATCTCACCTGTCGAGAGCACTTTGTTTCACGGAGGGCTTTCAGGCTTCCGTTCCAGTGCAGTAGTTGGAAAATGGTCATCAGTTCCTACAAAACCCAAACGTCATTGATCTTAAAGCAGAAGTAAATGTCAGTAAGAACTGAGTGGATTATGTCTGACCCCAAAGGAAAAAGAAAATAAGATATATGATATCATCAGAAACTTTGGGACTTCCCAAAGAACAGACTCCTCAGACTCCTGAAAAAGTGCCTCCATTCCCTTACTTTATTCTACTTTATCCTAGTAATACAAAATTACTAAATGATTGAAAAGTGTCTTTCAAAAAAATACACCTATTAAAACAATTGTACACCCAAGGGTTACTTAAGTATGTCAGAACATAGGTGAAATAGCATACAAAGTTATACATATATTATATCACTTTTAACTGCCAGAGACTAGAAACATTTTAAATATTCATTTTTAGAGAACAATTAAAGTATATTACTGAACACTGCATACATAAAGAATGGAAACATCATCTAAGCTATAATACCAAGAAGTCTATAGTGTATTGTTAAAATAAGAGAAAAGCATGTATACATTGCTTTGTGTTTGTTTTAAAAAGAATAGAAGATTCCTATATACATATTTGCTTGTAAATGGCTAGAAGAGTTCTTATATGATGCAAAATAACCTGGTAATAGAGTCCAAGGGTCTCACTTGCTGGTTGAGCATGTACTTAGCATGCATGAGACCCAACTTTGGATCTCCAGCCCCCAAATCAATAAATATATCTGGTAACATGTCTGATTTGTGATAAAGGAGTAGGAGGGATTCTTGCATTCTGGAGAAAAAGTTTTAAGATTTAAATTATGTGAGTAAGAGATATTAAATAAAACAACTGAAATTTTAAGAATTTAAACTGAAAAATAAATATGCCTATATTAGTAAGAAAATGTTCTAGGGATCCATTTGCTTTGGACCAAGCTCCTATACTTGACTCAAAATGGAAACCAAAATGAACGCACTCATGTTAAAGTTCCATGTCAACAAGCTGAAAATAGATTATTTACCTGACTTTTCAGAAAGCAGGAGAAAGAGGGGAGGGAAGGTGAAAGGGAGAGAGGGAGGAAAGAGAAAGAGGGAGGGGGATTTTAGCCAAAATAATAATGAGGTAAGCCCCTCTGCGTTAAAATATGAACAATGTGGTTGTATTCACCTCAAAACAAATGAAGAGTTTCACATTCAGTGTCTTTAGCCCTGAGTAAGTACAACAGTGACTTATCAGCTCCATTCCCACTTCCCTGCCTGATGTCAAGGCAAGCAGAGAACCAGTAAATTGAACATTTCCATTTTCCTAATGTGGTCATAGCTAGCAGTTTTCCACTGAAGTTATCTGTGTTTCACTTATTCATGGATTTTGTTTCTGTTTTTGCTTTTTTTTTAAAAAAAGAACTAGATATCAATTATGGATCAATACCATAAACCACAACCATATAATCATTGGAAAATAACCTCATATAATTAAGGAGCTTCCGGTTATAAAAATAGTTATGAAAACTAAGCATCTAGACAGACGTCCTATTGACTATTCATAACAACAGTCTTTTATTGGCTGTCTTTACATTTGTTTGCTTAAGAACATGTTTTAAAGTCAGGAGACATGTAGTCTTACGTTGCAGACAAGTTAGAATTATCTGGTACATTTTAGAACTGTAGGATTATCAAAGGAGTGAGCAGCACTAGTCTCAGCTCTAAAGCAACTATTAAGAGTTAGTGCTGCTGCTTTTCATCCTGAGATCCAGTTTGGCATCAATTAAATACAACACAAATATTAACAAGTTGCTCCTTCCACACCAAAGAAAGACCCTACTGTTGAGTGACCCAAGTCAAATGCCCAGAGTCTTGCCCTGTCATAGCCCACGCATTTTCACTCCAGCATATCACTACACTAATATGAAAAAGTGGGAGCACTTCAGTGGTTTAAATCTTGCCTAATAGGCTCTTATCACTGTGCCTGCTAATTCATTCATCAAAATATACCCAGTTGCTCAGAAGGGTAAATTTCTGCTATCTTCCCCAATGCTGCCCTCAAATCCATTCATGCAATACTTTGCAACCATAAAAATGAGTATGAATTTTTTATACTGATGGAGAACAGGATGTATGTTGTAATAGAAGGCCAATACTTGAAGTTTCTTTGATTTCATATAAAAAATCTATTTGAATTTTTCACTCATCATACATATGTGTATGTATACATATATATACACACATACACACATATACATATATATGTGTATATTGTACATGTACATATATATGTATATCATGTATATGTGGACGTATTCACATTAAGGTTTTTTTTCCAGTTCTGGAGATCAAACTCAGGACCTTGCACATGCTTGGCAAGCCCTCCACCACTATCTATATTCACAGTCCCTAGGTAGATTTGGCAACCAAAAGAGACAGGCTGGACTTGTGTTGTAGCTTCTAGTACCTATTATAGCATTGCCATGAAGTGATCCTGTCTGAGAAACAACTTATTGTTAAGTGGTTCTTGATTCTCTCTCTGACAGTTTTTGCCATTGATGTACACTCTTCTTTCTTCAAGATCCTTTGGGACCACATTCTCATCTATAGACCAATGGCTGCCTCTTTTAGATGTACTGTTTTCATTCCACCTGGCAAAGCCGTAAGATCTGTGGAATCCATCGTTATGCTGTGAACAGAATCAGAAGACTTTCTCTTGTCCTTGGCAACCTTCATCTGTTAAAGGCTTCCTGGAAAGGCTTGAACTGTACTTGTCTCTGGGAGGAAAGTCATTCACCTCCCTACTGTTCTAGTTTACCTAAAAGTACTTTCTCGGTGTGAATCTGATTCTTACACTTCTTTAGGGAAGGTGACCTCTTTCTCACCCTCAATACATTCTATCCTGATCTAGTTTTTGCCCTGCTGTGTAGAAATACTCATCATCATTGTATAAGGTATGCCTAGTTATTTAGACATACTTCCTGTCCCACTTCTTTATTTCTCTTCAGAAGACCAAATTCTTCGTTGCTGTTGATGTTTTGTTTGTTTATCTGTTTTGAGACAGGGTCTCACTATGTAGTTGTGGCTGGCCTGGAACTCATTCTGTTGCTCTGGCTGGCCTCAAACGCAAAGAGAGCCATCTGCGTCTTCCTCCCAAGAACTGGGACTAAAGGCACACACCACTACACCACTACTACACTCAGCAAGACCAAATTCTTGATCTTCAAGACTCTGAGTCTGTATGTTGGTGCTTAGTCCAATGTTCCCATGCCCTGTCGGACTCTAAGGGACATCCATGCAGTGTTACAGAGGACTTCTGCAAGAAATTGTTTTTTAGTTTTATCGTTATTGCCATTGCCTTGTTTTTATCCTGACTTTGTATCTGATCAATCCTTGACCTGTACAGAATTGGGAGTCACCTACTTTATGAGGGCCTGTTCTGTTCTTACTGGGGAGGCAGCAGCAGGCAGATCTCTGTGGGTTCAAGGCAAGTCAGGACTACTGTAACAGTTAGCCACCATCTTTTACTCTCAATTTAGGGAAAGAGAGAGGAAGGGTAGAAAGAAGGAATGGAAGAAAGAAAGAAAGAAAGAAAGAAAGAAAAGGAAAGAAAGGGAGGAAGAAAGGAAGAAATCCTCACTGCCCTTGGAGGTGGCCTTGATAGAGAGAAGGAGAGAAAGGAAGAAATCTTTACAGCCCTTTTAGGCTGTCCAAAGCTTGGAGAGTGGGAGCTGATAGTGAGCCAGACTAGTGTCTCAGCTCACTTATCCTAGAACTCAATTTCTCCATTAGATGTTCTTCTAAGCAATAACTAACAAAGCAACACACCAACAACCAACCAATGATGAACCAACGGACAAACCAACCAACCAACTCTAGCTCTTGTGGCTCCAACCTTTATATACTGTAAGCTAAAGTTCCCAGAAGTCCAAGTGGCACACAATCACAAAGACAAGCTACATGTGGTAACCAAATTATAGCCATCAGCAATGAACAATCTAAATCAAATTCATAATCATCCACCACACCTGGGATGGGAACAGAAATGTAATCCAAATGCCATTTGGCATTTTTTAAAGAAACCAAAATAACAAAACTTCTTCCAAGTGTCCCACTACAGACTACCTACTGAAACCTTGTCTCAAAAAAAAATTATTTTTTGTATTTTTGTTTAGTAGGAGGGCTTTTTACATTTATTTTGGGCTTAAAATATTATAGTGTAATATCTATCTTAATTACTGAGCTTTTTAAAGCATCTTTCAATTTTGTGCCAAGACAGATGCATAACTTGCCTCTCCTTGTCTGGGTCCTTCTGGACCTGTCTTGGCATCAAGCCTGGCTTCTTACTTGTGAGGTCTATGCAGCACTGGTTTGATACTTGGCTTAATGGTTTTTGAGCAAAGGCCCTTGTATGTTTATTTTGCACTGGGTCCCACAAATTATTTAACTGGTCTTGATCAGCAAAGTAAACTGTAAACTGAATGGTGAATAAAGTCTATGTTTTTGTTGTTGGGTTTTTTTGTTTTGTTTTGTTTTGTTTTGCTCTGCAGGGAAAATTACAGTTGTTGCTCTCCTTTCCACAGCTGCCTGCTTTACTTTGGCATTCATCCCCTTTAATCCTGCAACAACTGGGCTCTGTCCTGGAAACTGCCTGCCTGGTTTCACCTATTAAAGACAACGTTTTTCAGCTACTTTGAGAGGGAGAAAAAGCTAGTTGCCTCATGCTGGAACTTTGGAAGACTGGCTTGGCTCTGTGATTCATCAGAAATAAGAAAAACAAACACTGTAAATGGAGAACTTGGAAAACAGGTGGGTACCATCTCTTCACCCAAGGGAATGAGTTTAAGAGAAAATTTGTTTATGGGATGAGGCTTTAAAAGGAGACCTGGAGAATTTAGCACAGATGTAAATAAACAACTCTTCCTTGGATTGCATTAGTCTTCAGAATAAAGCTTCAGTCAAATTCTGCCTAGAATCTGTTCTTGATAAGACCCAGGGCATGCTGGTTACCGCTCCTGTTTCTCTTCCTAACAGGCAGTTTTCTTTCCCACAAGCCCCTTCCCTCCCAAGAAGTGAAGGTAAGCAGAAGTCTATTAGGATTCCTCAGCGCTGCAAAACCCACCCACTGAAAATGAAAGGGCAGACAGGAGACACCAGTCCCTGTTTTTCTACAGTCCCTAGATCTACTCTTCTGATCTACTTCATAGATCTACAGGGGGTGGGGGGACTGGGGAGGGGCTGGGGGGGTGGGGCTGGGGATGATGGGGACGGGGGAGGCCTGGGGGGGTAGGGGGCTGGGGGCTGGGGGTGGAGGGACGACGACACAGAATTGTGCCTCTGCAGAAATAGCTCAAGTCTGTATTCACTTCCCTTTATGTATAGACACAAATTGATATGTCTAACCAGACTCCATGGAATGTGTTGGGCCCCAGCAGGCAAGCAGAAAGAAAAGTATAGATCTCCTGACTATACTTTTGGTTTGGGTTTTCCCTGCCTTCAATCTTTCTTCTTTGTCCCTATCCTGACTTCAACCTTCTTCATGAGCATTTCCAGAGTGTGATTTAAATGATTATTTATAATTTAAGTAAATATCTTACTACAGGTCACACAGTAAGCAGACCAGCAAGGCAAAGGTTAAAGTGGCACTAAGTGGAGATTGAGTACTATTAATTTTTGTGATATTCTGTGTTGTTGGATATTTGACTTTTTCAAGCTTAGCTGTTTAGAGGGGCACATATTTCCTGCCAAATCACTACTGACTTTTCATCTGCCCAGACTAGTATGTGAAAATAATCAGATGTGTGAGAAAAGGAAAGAAATTGCCTTGCATGGGTCTGAAGCCTGGAGCTCAGCCATTTACCAAGTGAAGACAATCTTTCTTGGATAATAACATGTGGATAATAACGACAACCTCATATGGCTGTTGTAAAGGTTAAATTATAGTAATAATTGTCAAATGCTCAATATTATGCCAAAGAAAGTATCAAATAATAATCAGATACTAATACCATTGTCATTAATGCAATTTTTTTCATTTTACAAATACAGATACAATAAGCCAATTGTAATTAGAAAACATTGATAAGCCAAAAATGTATATAGTACAGCTAACCCAGTGAACCTTACAACTTTAGCAGAGTATACCTTCAACATGCTCAAACACTTAGATTGGTTTGCAGCTATGCAAAAGTTTATAATATAGTATTAAATATCTTCTCTGATTTATTGAGCAATATATTGAAGAGACAAGGAACAGTGTTGTTTTCATGCCAATATAAAACTGGGAATTCATAAAATGAGGATAGTGTATGATAAGTAATGGCTCCTAGGCTGTTACTGCTTGTCAGATGAAGATGACATCTTGCAAATAGGATAGGAGGCAGAGGCACATCTTGTTTAATAGAAATATCAGAACTGAAGTAATACTTTTGAATGTATTCCAGTGGAAACCTTTCTCTGTGGTTTCTGGAAATTAAGGAAGAGATGGTCACAAGCAATATTTTTAACCATTTGATTTTTTTAAAAAAGGGTCTTAGTTCTGAAGAGCTGGTAAAGACTGGATTGTAAAACAAGTATTCCTCACCTGTTTCTAGAAATGTAAAGTGATAGGCACTATACTTAGGTCTGTATGGTTTTAAATGAATGTGTCTTTTCTCTTGTGCCAGTCCCCTTTCCTCTATTATTTTCTTCTCTGTTTGTGATTAGTTTTTTTTGGAAAAATATAAACTCTTTATAGTCTTCCTTTTTTGTTGTAAGACAGAGGCCCTGAAGTTTTGGAACAGGGAGCTTCATGAAAGCAGAGTGTGAAGTGATTGCTATTTGATTTGGGTTAGTGAATGTGGCTAAAATGCAGCTACCATGCTGGATTCTAAAAGGGTAAATTTTTTAAAAAGCAGATTGTTGTAACAGAAGATAACTAATGGTAAGTGTTGCATGTCTTGGAGAGATGGCTCTGTGACTAAGTGCATGTCCTATGACTCCATCTCCAGGGAAACCTGATGCTCTGGCCTCCAGTCTTCTGGATTGCACATCTCCCAGGCTTCTGGATTGGACCATCAAATAAATATGTGACAAGGAGTTAGGCACCTGAAACTCCAGCATAGTCTTCCCCATGTTTGACTCCAACATGTAGTGATAGGCTCCGACACTTGTGCTGGGGTCATCCGCATCATCTAATGTGCCCTTGGGAAGGAAAGCAGACAAAGAAAATATCACTGATAATCCCTCCCCTTCTTTGAATGATCAGGACCTAATTCTATTATTGGCCTAAAGGTGTTGATATCCAGTTGCTCATGGATAAAATATTTAATCTCATAATAACTTAAATAGAGAGTGTTCTATAATCAGCTTGAATGTGGTTTTTGCTTAAAGTGGTAGCAGATTGTGTAAATATTGATAGAATAATCATTCCAAAGCAACAATTCCTGTATTTTTAAAGGGTTTCTTGTCAGTGGTGTATTAATGCTCATGTGGCTGTTCTCCATGGCTGTCACAGTGGCTTACTGAAATCTTGTAACATTGACTTTACCCTGATATCAATGATAACCAGGTAAAACTGTATAATGGAAATTGAGAGAACTGTGCATTTGTGTTGTCCATTCATTTCTTCCTGCCACGACCCTTAAAGGGAAGCTTTCATAATAAGCTGCTGGTAGTGATATGGGTGTTGGCTTATATTTTGTACTCTCACTCCACTTAATCTTTAAGAACCAAAGTAGATTGCAGGTAGAAATGAAATTCCCTTTCAGCTTGGTTGTGGGGAAAATCACTAAGTAGCAAACACGATCTCTGAAATGGCATTCAGGCCTCCTTCAGTATCCCATGGCCTTGGATTCCTAGGATAGTGGGCAATAGCAACATTGTGAGACTGAATAAACAACTGACAGCATCACACGGCAGCAAAGGTATAGCTTTGAATGCAATAACATTAACACACTGCTCTGAAATATTTGTGTTGGCCTCTTAAATACCCTGGGGGAAATCTATTCAGAAGTTTGCAAGCCATATATATTCTCTATCTTTAAAAATCTCCATGAAAAATGATTAATTACATTTACATTGAGGGCCCTTCCCTGCTCCTAAGTAAATTCCACATGTATATAAATCAGGCATCATTTTCCTAACTTCACTTCTTCAAAGGCACTTGAAATTTACAAGGCCAGAAAGTAAAAGTTTCTTTTTATCTTCAGACCAGATGTAATACAGAACTTTCTGCTTTTTCCCAGATAGCCCTTCTGTCCTGCTGTCCTGTCTCTCCTCTAAGTGATAAGAATGTTTATAAGCAGAAAGTGTCCCTAACAGTCTTACCATCTCTTTCATTGACAGCTGCCCTTTGAAGACAGAGCCTGTTAATTTAGTTCAGGAGGAAAAAAGAGAAGGGTGGGGCTGGCACAACGGCACTCAGGAGGCAGAGGAAGGAGGATTTCTGTGAGTTTGAGGCTAGCCTGGTCTACATAGTGAGTTCTAGGACAGCCAGAGTTACATAGTTAGAGAGAGAGAGAGAGAGAGAGAGAGAGAGAGAGAGAGAGAGAGAGAGAGAGAGAGAGAGAGAGAGAGGGAAAGAGAGAAAGAGGGAAAGAGAGAAGAGAAAGTGACAGGGTTTGTCCTTCCAAAAGGCAAGCTACCGGATGTAGCTTCTCCCTTTTATGATTCAAACTCCTGTGCTTGAGCACGCACAGAAAAACAACTGTTATTAGTGGGGTCCAGGTTTCCTCTGTGGCTTACAGTTGGACAGGAACCCCCATCCATTTACTAGATATCCATCCCTGGATTGCTGAGAAATTTCCTTATTTAAATTTCTAAGACATATTTTATTGTTTTCATTTTTCAAAGCATTTAATTGTATCTGTCACAAAAAGTTTTGAAGTTTATCAGAAGATGTAAACTGCTAAGAACCATGATTATTCTAACACATATTCTAACACAGCTGTATAAGCAGCCCATATTTTCTTAATATTATGAACTGTAAGGCTGCACACTGGCTGGGGAATTAGTATTTACGGTAATAACTTCTAATAATTACTATAATTAGTTAAGTTTGGGGAAAATTAAAGCTAGTTTATAAATCATTCATAAATCATAAAGGTAGATTATAAATCATTCCTAACTACATACATTCTTGGATCCTAAAAATATATATCTATACTCCTCAAAACGCAAACATTGAAATCAGTGTGATCTTGTGATCTTCCTAAGTCTGAAACATGATTGGTTTTGATCCTGGGATGTCAACAGTATTAGCAAGAGGCACAATGGGGAACCAGCTCCACCTTCATGATTTCCATCCTAAGGATCCATTTTATTGAACATTAGTGAGTCAATGGGCAAAAATATAATCTGCACATTGTTGAAATGTGGAATTTGATTACTTTACTATTTTCCAAGATTCAAATGTCCCTATGTTCTCAGAGAGGCCACCTCTTCCTCCCTTCAGTACTCACACTGGTGGAGGCTACTGCTTCCTGAACACTCTCCATGATGAACTCCTTGGTGATCCTGCGGGAGGGCAGCTCGTTGAAGAGAGAGTTGATGAGTGCTACTTTAGCTGCATCTCTCCTGGCCTCAGCTCTGCTTAAGCAGCACTTGAGAAAGAAGGAGAGAGACCATCATTAAAGAAGTCAGCACCTCACCATTCCTTCACTGCAGCAGTGGACCTCTGGGCATTTCTACTTATACATTTACATGGGTTTTGAATTCAGACTTAGCTATGGAAAACCTTTGAAATAACTGATTATTCTCTCAATGCTTTGATGTCCTTCTTAGTAAAATAATAGTTGAGATTGATTAGTTGATATGAAGGAAGCACCAAGAATGATCATGATATGTGGTACATTGTCATGCTCCATGAAAGCATGTCAATTGTATACATTTTGCCATCATAATAGTGGTAAGAATGTATAAGTTAGTGCAAGGGTACTACTACTGTCAGTACCTACTATTTTTAACTTTTCAGCATTTCCCCCCTACTTTTCTTCTAGGAATAGTTTTCTGATTTTTCTTGAGGATTGCTTTTTACACTTTGTTCATATAGTATATGTAGGAATAAAACCATTTGGTTTTCCTAAAGTTAGGGGCCACTGACAACCTGTGCTCTGCAATTATTTAAATACATTTTCAAGCTTGGAACAGTTACAACCCCTGGAATCCTAATACTTTACAGGTTGAAACAGGAAGATAATGATTTTGAGGCTAACCTAGGCTAGAAAGGGAGTGTGAGGGCTTTAGCTCAGAGTAGAGTACTTGCTTAATATGTTCCCTGGGTTTGAATACCAAGACTGTAAAATATTTTTTCAGTGCTCCCAATGTAATATTAGTCTCTGTCCTCTTAGCCTGCTTTCCTCATTGTTCATGTAGGCTTGCTTGCATATACTGTTTTCACTCTGTCTTCTCTATTTTTCTAATGCTTAAAAGTTCCCCTTCTTTCAGTTCTACTTTGGTGTGGAGTTTGGGGGCCTAGAGAGAGGTAGACATCCTATAAGAGTTAGAATGAGACCATACCTTTAGAGCATTTCAAGGTGTGATAACTGCTCTCTAAGAGGCTCCTGTGAACACTAAGCTATAGACACTAAGCTCCCTAATGGGAAACTAGTCTCATGAAGATAAGTCCAGGCCCAAGACAACTTAGTGGAGTAGCTGGGTAGCCCAGATTGTAAGTTCTAGTCCACCTGAACTTTGAGGGCTATTTTTCTAATTCACAGCTCCTACTACCTAAAATGTGAGACTTTCAGAAACATGATGATGTGTGGTATGAAAGAAGAGGGAAAGTACCAAGGATCACACTTTATTTTTCAGTTCCACAGCCTCAGAGGTTCTATTCCCCCAACAGAAAACATCTCTCTCCTGTACTTTAGCCCTCTTTACCCTACATTGACCTTTATGCCCTGTCCCTAGGCATTTATACTCTTGTATCATCCGGAACCCAGTCTCTCCTTTCTACTTCCACAAATCCAGTTTGAATTCCTGAGATGAGGTTCCTGGTCTCTAAACCTTTCAGATAGTAGGGTTGTTCTAGTGAACAATCATGTAGGTAATAACTGATAATTTTTTGGCTCCTCTCCAAACTTTTGGGATTGGAATTTTTGTATGCTTCTTCAACAGTCTTCACAGCATCCAAACCAGGATCAGTGGTTTGAGATTTGTGTATAGTCAGGCAAGGAAATAGTGGTAATTAGGATTTTTAAAACAGTAGGCAAGGTGGGTTTTTTGTTTATTTGTTTTTGTGTTTGTGTTTTGGAAGGGGCTTGTGTTTAAGAGCTTGAACTCCAGTTTATGGTGCCATTGGAAGGTGGTAGAACCTTTAGAAAATGGAGCTAGTGGAAGAGGAAGTTAAGTCATTAGAGACATGCCCCTGAAGGAAATATTGGGACCCCAGAGCCTCCCTCCTCTCTCTTTTTGCATCCTGATTGCCAAGAGGCAAACAGCGTTGTTCAACCATTCCTAATACTCTTTGCAATGTTGTTCTTATTCATCAGAGAACCCAAAGCAGAAGAGCCAATCAGACTATTGACTGAAATCTTTGAGACCATAAACAAAATGAACTTCTATTCTCTTAAAGTAGATTCTCTCAGATATTTGACGTAGTGGGGAAAATGACCAACACACTTTTAAATGACTAGAGAAGTTCTAATATGTATGTAGAAAAACAGTGTATGTGGGGGAATTGGGTCTCTAGTGTTGTATGACAAGCAAGAAGGCTTTTGGTATAACTTTAAGCAGCAAGCGTTTCAAATTATAGATATATTCCAAGATTTAGGCTACTTGTATTACATCAGAGAGATTGTGCATACATAGAGCTTTATTTTGTGGTGTAGAATATGTCAGAAATAGGATGATGCGGTCCAAGTCAGTTGTCCTTCAGTGATTCCTAGATGCAGCCTCTTCCAGGAAGCTTTGCCCACCACTCTTAAGCCAGACTGAAGGCACTGACTATACTTGAATGTAGTTTTTTGCTGGTCTCTGACTGCTGCCTCCTACCTGCATGCCTTGATTGTTATGTAATTGTCTTTGTGTGCCTGCCCTATTACATAATTGTGTTGTAATTTTTTTTTATGGCCCTGCCCTATTACAATTTACTGAATGAATAGCAGGCTGAAGTATAGGAAACTTAGTAACAAATCAATAGAACACCTGATAAAATGTGCAAGAAATTTTCTTCAAGAAGAAATATACTTCTTATTCTTAAAAAGTACTATTCCTGCTTGGTGGTGGTAGCACATACCTTTAATCTCAGCACTCAGGAGGGAGGTTGCAGCAGGTGGATCTCTGTGAGTTCAAGGCCAGCCTGGTCTACAGAGCAAGTTCTAGACAGCCAAGGCTACACAGAGGACCCTGTCTCAAAAAAAAAAAAAAAGAAATACGATTCCTATATACTTTATATGGTATTATAATCCAGTAATATGCAATATATTAAGCCTGGACTAATAATATTCATAAGGATAACTGGCTATTATGTTTAGACTTTGATATGAGCATTTTTGCTAATGTGTAGGATATGTTTATTATTCTTTGAAAAGTCAGCTCCACATTAAAAAAACAAAGGTTTTACCAATATTATACAATATCTGTAACAGCAGCTCGTTTTAATAGCAATTTGACTTTACAAAATCTACAACAGAGCTTTGGGATTTTAGAATTTAGGGAATAAGATTCAGATCAGAGCATTCTTAAGAAATATCTTCTGTTTAAATAATAGCCATTTAAGCCAAATTTCAGAGAGAGGGAAGGAAGAGAGTGAGAGAGAGAGAAAGTGAGAGAACACTGCATAGTTAAAAGAAGCTATCTAAATAAGAGTAACTAAGCACTAGATCAAAGGCAACATGTACATTTACAGACATATGGCACTGTCTCACAGATCAAAGTACAGGCAGGCAGGCAGGCAGGCAGGCAATAGACAGGGGCTTTAACAGGAAAGCATGGAAAAGGAAAGTAAGAGACTCAGCTAATATCAAGATGTGAGAGCAGACGCCTGTCTTTACTTATTTTATTGTTTCAACGTGCTGTTCCCCCTCCCCCAATGGGGAGAAAGTGTGTCTGTTAATAAGTACATAAAATGAAATCAGTTCTGAGCCATCAAAGAATTTTTCTTCTTGTTGTTCTTTACATTTCTGAAAGACGAGTGTTTCAGCATGTCTATAATGTCAGCCAGCTGCTTTCTTTTGTAAGTATGTTTCCAAGCTAGTAACTGCTTCATGTTTTGCTTTTGAGAGCTTTAAGGAGGACCTTTCACCATAAGAACATATACTTAGGCAAGCAATTTAGCCCATTTTCAGTATGCTTGGCATGTCAAAACCACAGTCTGAATTTTTCTGTAAGAACAGGCATTTTCAGGGTCACCACCAAACAGTGGGGACTACTGTAAGAAAATAAAATATGGCATGTTACAGAGAGTTTTATTGTTTTCCAAACTGGTTATCAAGTACATCAGATGGGAGCAAGTGAAGTATGATGTTTTTTCATTGAAGCTTCTTGTTAGAATTAGACTTCCCTGTCTGGTTTATTCTTGCTATTTTCCTGCCAGATTTCATCATAAATATACATCTGTAAACTGTGCCTTATGTGTTGACCATTCTTACTTGCTAATACACAGAGACAACTTCCATCCTTTGCACTCTGTCAAAGTTCTGATCTTGAATATTCAACAGTCACGATCTTTAGCAAAGTCAGCTGTGAACTTCTTAGGCATGTGAAACTAGATGCTTTACAAGTGGCCAGCAAACCCCACTCAGACATTTTTCTTGCTACTTAGATGCCATTTATTTGCTGGTAGATTGTAAGCCATTATAATCATTAATGCCTTCTAAAACTATAGCAAAAGCAAATTAAAACTTTCCACTCTGATAATCACTCTCTGCCACAACAAAACAAAACAAAACAAAAAAATAATCCTAAAAATAAAAAAAAAAACCACAGACTGTGGTATTGTTTGGGAAAGCCATTTAAAGGCAATAGTGGGCCAAAAGAATGCCCCTGGTAATCCATCCTTTTTCTAGAAGTCATATCTTCAGAGTCCTCACCACTCTGCAGTAGTGTTAGTCAATGAAATATGGCAAGAGTGATGGTATATTTCTCTAATATTTTATAATACTTTAAATTAATAATTTGAGTTTCATACAATGTATCTCAATAACACCCTCTTCCCATTCTTCCCTGTTCCACACTCCCACCTCTGTGCCCTAAAAAAAGAAACAAAAAAAAAAATTAAGTCAAGCTTGTGTGGCAGGAGCATGGATAATGGGCTTCACCTTGATCTTTGGAGGCAGAAAACTGCTCTGATTGTGGACTTTGACCTGGTCCATACTAGTCAAAGATGAAACATGACAAGAGTTTGACCCAAAGTTAGGCCTTACCACCCAAACCCAAGCACCAAGCAGGCTCCCTGGTATCCTACAAGCACGGGGCATCCTGCAGGCTCCCTGACATCCCACAGGGACCAGGACCTCCCACAGGCAACAAGTCATTTCTCAGGCACCCATACATCACACAGGCACCCAGTCATCTCCCACGGACCTCCCACAGACACCAGAGCCTCTCGCAGACAACCAGAAATCCTGTAAGCAACAGTGCCTCCTGCAGGCACCAAGACCTCCCACAAGCACTAGGGAGTCCTGCAGAAACCTAGAGATCTCACAGGTACAAGGACATCACACAGGCTCCTGGACATCACATCCTAAGCCCCAAGGTGCTCAGACATTATGCAGGTACCCAGATATCCAGCAGGCACTAGGTCCTCCTGTAGCCACCAAGACCTCTCACAGCCTCCTGGTCATCCTGCAGGAGCCCATACATCCCACAGGTACCAGGGCATCCCACAGGTACCCAGACATCCTGAAGGTACATGGATAACAATGTCCTTGGTGATCCTTTCCTTTTCTTAGCATTCACATCTTCACAGAGTCCTCTCCCTCTCCACCCTGCAGTAGTATTAGTCAATGGAGCATAGCAGAAGTGATGGTATATTTCTTTAATATATATATATATATATATATATATATATATATATATATACATACATATATATATATAAATCCTGTGGCTTTCATCTTGGCATTGTTTGCCCTTTTTTTCCTTGAAAATAAGCAGGAGGCATGTTTGAGTTGTCATTTTTACACCCAACATTTTACTGAATATGTATTCTAGATTTGGTAGGTTTTGTTGGAAAGCACGTGAAAAGGCATCAAGATAAGGAACATCTTATCAGACTTATAAGACTCCATCTTAACAGATTTCCTGGAGTTATTCATCCTTGTGCTTTAAAGATTAAGAAAAAGGTTCTTCAGATCCAAAATCTATAGAGCCAAATTAGTTATACTCTACTTACTGCCTATGAGTAGCATCTGAGAGCTGCAAAGGCATGACAAGCAAAGTTTTTGAATAACAGTAATGTAATTGTAAGTGTTACACACTGTAATGACATGAGAACTCAATTTAAAGATGTATCTTTCCTGGAACCAATGACAGATCAGTGATAGGTAGGACTCACTCAACAGTACATTGTACCCAAGGAGCTCTCTCACACTAAGATTTTGTAAAATGGCAAACTAAATAAACTACCTGTGAGATGTGAAAATTCTTGTCCTAATCTTAGATGTTGAAATTTCTGTCATTCAAGTGGTTGAGAACATTTTGCTTTTGCAACCTGTAGTCTGAGTTTCTGCAAGTGATTTGCAGAATTTGTGTGTATAGCCTGTGGGTTCTGGTCAGTGTCACCAATTCCTTGGTTTCATCCTGACATTCAGTAAGGCTTCAACAAAAAGAATTTCACAAATCAGGCTCTGATTCTCCCAGTTATTAACGTTTTGACCTCCCTGGTCAGAGCATGAACATTTGCATGTGTTCCAATCTATTCAGTTGTGGATGTATTAGCATCTGCCCCTTCCAGATGGTGATATGAAAAGGGCAACCACTGAGCCTCCATCATTCAGATTAATACCATCTCTGCAGGTTAGGCTGCAGGCAAGTATGTGGGAACAATTCAGAGCTCTGTGTGTGCTGAGAACAGGGGTCTTTGCTAGGCATGGGGGAGGGGACTGATTTGAGACTCTAAGTTCAGAGAAAATTCACATGTTCCTGTCAACTGAGAGGAACATTTAAGGCACATGATGGGTTAGAATGGGTTAGAATTTTTTCCTCATAATGTAAACAACCTGCTCCCCTCCTCATTTGCCTCTGCTTGAAATGCTACTTTATACACGTACCTTAAACCAAAGCCCCTGGTAACCATTATAATCCCAAATTGTACTGTGCTCCTTCATGGTTCTTTTTCCCTCCCTTCTAGCCTTTCTTCCTTTTTTTTCTCCTTCTCCTTCTCCTTCCTTCCTTCCTTTCTTCTTCTTCTCCTCCTCCTCCTCCTCCTCCTCCTCCTCCTCCTCCTCCTCCTCCTCTTCTTCTTCTTCTTCTTCTTCTTCTTCTTCTTCTTCTTTTCTCTCTCTCTCTCAATATTTTTCTTCTTTCAAGTTAAGGTTAAGACAAAATAAATTAATCAAAGCTCAAATTTTTGGCTTATTTAGAGGCTAGAGAGATGGGTGACTCAGCAGTTATGAGCATTTACTACTTTTCCAGAGGACCAATGTTTGGTTTCCATCACCCACATCTGATGGCTCACAACCACCTGTAACTCCAGTTCCAATGAATCCAACACCCTCTGCTGACCTCAGAGGGCACCTGCACACACATGGCATACACTCACACAGACATACACTACACTTAATAAAAAGAATTATTTTTTAAAATTGGCCTTTTTTTAATAGTAGTTTTGGTGTAAATGGATTATTGGAGAGGGATGATAGGACATCATGCAGAGAAAGTCAATCTTCCCTGGTCAGCAACTTGGTAAGACAATGAACATCTTCTCACAGTGTATTACAAGGACTGTAAGTCTCCTGTGGTGATATCTTGACATCCTTGTTTTTACCATGGGGCCTTTTCTAATTTTTCCTTATGCTCCTGTTCTCCTTGGAGGTCAAGTATCTCTATTCACTTTGTTTAATAAGAAAAGAAGCATATTGGAGTTAAGGAAAGATGAAGGCTGAGGAATAAAGGATCTTACTAAAACAACACACACTTCTGAGTTACATGCAAGTCTTGAAGTCTGCTAATAATGACATGCCTTTCAAATGGAATAGGGTCATAACTAACCTTCATATCTTTGAATCTCATTGGTTATGACAAGATGTTTTTCTGTGCAGATTTCCATTAGGAAATGCCTCTGATAGGAGTTGTTCTATCATACAGTGTATAGAGCAACTGAACGTAGAACCAAAGGCAGGAAAAAAGCTGAGGATTGTTTCAAACAGAAAGATTTAAGATTAAAGCAGCATTGGTGCTGGGCAATAGTTTTAATTTCATGGCAAGAATTTCACTTCTATCTGGAGAATGGAATGTTAAGGCAAGAGCTTATTTGGTTACTAGCAAAGAAAGCATTGCAGTTCCATTTAGTTAAGTATGTGAACTGATAAAATTTTCTCTCATGGAGAAAATCTCAGCCTTATAAACTGATTTTTTTTGTGATTTAGATATACCTTTACTTCCTTGGATTTTGAGAAGACTTACATAATTTATGAAAGTATAAAACATGTTTTTGTGTCTGATTTTACAGGTAAAGTGTGCTTATCACCTTAAGTAATAAAAGAAAACAACATTCCATACTTCTATTTTCCTTGTAATCAGTATGATCCTTGTAAAAGTTTTCATAGATATTTTCATAAGCAATGAAAAGCAGAGTGGCTAAATAATTTAAGTCCATTAAATGAAGAGGCAGAGCTTTGCGAGGGTTCATCTTCTCTGAGTGGTCTCTCTTTGGCTTCCTCTTGTACAGCCCATTGTACAACACCAAATATGAGTTAAAAATGGGTCTGCTGGTAGAGATATCAAATGTTTCAACTTCATATACCTGGCATTATATGACTAACCTAAGAATCACACTATAGTATTGAACACCTATGCTTATTTTCTATGAAATACTTTTAACAATAACACCCAAATAGTTAAGAAAGATATAATAACTCAATAAATTAAATATTATGCATTTCATATATATCAAACTATCACATCAATGTTTTACAATTTTCTTTAATTATAATTCACACATGTAAATAACTGCATAATATAGTGCTATACCTAAGGGGAATTTTGCTTTTACTAAAGAATGCAATCCTTAGTTCCAAGTTATTCTAGTCAATCTAATCAGAAGACTACATCATGGGCTTAAGAGAAAAAATGGATCAAGAACTTTTAAAATCAAAATATAAAATAAGATAAGGTACTCAAGTTTTCTTTGAGTTTAGAAACAAAAATAGCTGTTGGAACAATGAGTAGCTTTCCCTCTGAATTCATAAGGAGGGGCTGGAAGATGAGCTGGGATTTTGGTTATTCTTATGGTAAAAAGTGGAAATTGCTGCTGGTTTTCATGGTTGTGGTATATGGCTAGGGAAGGATTAACTGCCTAGACAAAAAATAAAAAATAAAAAAAAAGAAAGGAAGAAAGAAAGAACACTCAGAATGCATGTTTCTCTACTTACTGCCTGTGATATTTAATGCTTTCTTTAATTAAAAGACACAGTGTTGATGTGTTCCAGTATAACTTCTGTGGAAAACTATTGTATCAATAAGTTATCTTGTTTACTTTTTAGATATTTAAAAATAATGTATTTCACTTCTTTTTTTCTATACTATAGTAATTTATGAAAGACAGCTCTAAAGGCAGGGTTATAGTGTCCCCCTCTTTTAATCCCTCCCCCATCTATTTGGATTTTGTTGAATCAGAATTGCGGTGTCAAGATTAACTGAAAATTTATTAATTAGCCTCTGTGGACACAATGGACCCAAATTTCCCATTTACTCCAATGAGAGATGCTTTGCATAAAAAACAGTGTTAGCTTGTGCCCATCAAAGCCTTGGACAGCTTTCCTCCCACTAGTCAGAAAACTAAAGATTATTCTGGGTATTGTTTTAAAGAATAAATGAGTGTAATTTCTTACAGCTTTCATGAAACTGCTGAAAGCAGAGTGATTAGTTCTGTAACCCAGCCCATACTCCACTTTAACTGTTTTCCATACTTAGCACCACTGGAGGTAATGTACATGGCACATCAAGAAGCCTACTCGGGCATAATGGTTTCTCCGTGTTTCAGCACATGGTTTTGGCATTAATAATCCACCATGGGATGATTTGTAATGCACAGGGGTGGAATTTGGTTATGTGAAAAAGCATAGCAGGAAAAAGTATATTGGCTCTTATAGGCCAGCTGCTGGCTAAACATGGTTAAATGTTATATGGTGAAAAGAACATTTAGGATAGTTTTTGAACTGACAAAGAAAAAGTGTGGGATACCATCTCTGGAGAAAATTTTATTCCTTTTTTCTTTCCTGCTTTTTCTTCCCCCAATCATATTTTGGAGGGACAAATGGGTGAAGAGGCTAGATTTGATTGCCAACCACCCAAACACATTTCAAAAGTTACTTGATTAAGGAAGTTCTGGATCTTTTAAAACAAGGATGTTAACAATCCTCCTGAGAACTTTAAACTATGATGATTTAAACATAAGGAAAAGGAGACCTTAAAATGATCAGAGAAGTCACCCAGAGGCCTCCCTGCTGAGGAGTTTTCATTTTCATTTTTTAAGACCACAGGGAGGATGTTGAATTCACTACCTAAGGGAAGTTCTATCATTTGAGTCAAAATTTGTAAGTTAATAGGGAAATTCATAATTCTCAGGGTATCTAAAACAAACACAAGAGCACTAGAATTCTTAGATTCATATCCTCTAGATATGTGCCAAATACATTCTATTTTAGATAGGTTATAATGAATGCATTTAGGATTATATGATAAGAGCATCTATTGACTATAAACATAATGCAAGACTGGGTACAAGTGCAACCATTATGGGTTATCCATGCTCAAATGAAATCTGGAGAGAAGGAAGGAGTCCTAGATTATTGAACAAGATATTGTTGGTTCATTTCAGGGTTACTGAGCATTTGTAGCCCTACCTTGAAAAGTCAAGTGGGATATCTTTGCAGACTATTGATTACATACAAGAATAATGACATTAAGTTATTCCTAGGGTTTGTTATTCATTCATTTGGGTATTGATTCAACAAAATTTATTATGCTGTTACTATATGAAAATTGCAGTACTTAAGATTATGAAGGTCATAAAGATATGGGCCCCATCTCTGAGGCATTTATATTTTATTACAGAGAGAGAACACACATATATGTTACCTTAGCATAAGGTGCCAATAGGGAAGCAAGTAACTGCTTTGGGAAATCTGAATAGGAGATTGATACAGAAGAAACAGAGAATATACATGGATAATATTCTTATGTAGAATCCTAAGGTGAGGAGGGAACACTGATTAGTAGGTCACACTGTGAGTATGGAGATGACTGGAAGAGATCAAGGCATGGGCTTGTGGGAAGGGGGGATGTTACACCATCAAGTGTCAGAAAAAGGATTCCAGGAGATAATTTCTGGAGAAGAACTGGGGCCAGCTGAAGAGTTTATTGCTGCAGCAGATTTAGAATTCAATAAGATAACGACAATCACTAGTTTCTCTAGTTAAATGTTTTCTTTGGAAATGATTTTAGAGAAGAGTTATAAAAATAATATAGTTTCCTACTAGCCAGAAATTGGTTAATATTTCTGTGAATATTTAAATGTTTTGGATTTATTTTTTAATGTGTGTGTGTGTGTGTGTGTATACATGTGAGTGTAGGTGCTCACAGAGGCCAAGCATCAGATCCCCCTAGAGATGAAGTTATAGGTGGTTGTGAGCCACATGATGAGGGTGCTGGGACCTGATTATGTTTTTTGCAAAAGCAGTACCTACACTTGTCTCATAAGTATTGAGGCACATTTCTTTTTTATTTTTATTTTTTAAATTTATTCACTTTATGAGTGCTCTATCTGCATGTATACCTGCATGCCAGAAGAGGGCATCAGATCTCATTATAGATGGCTGTGAGCCACTATGTGGTTGCTGGGAATTGAATTCAGGACCTCTAGAATAGCAGTCAATGCTCTTAACCACTGAACCATTTCTCCAGCCCCTATTTCATTTTTTTATTAATCATAATCCCAAAGATATATTTTTTATTTATCTTTTCCATGATATAGGTTTTGGTTTTGTTAACCAAGTTTGCTGGTTAATCCATTTCAATGTAAATGAACTTATAGTTTTCCTGAAAGCTACCTATACACTCAACATATTCAATCTAATTTAAAAAAAAACAGATTAATGGATAAATGCAGTATCAAAAAAGGTCTTCAACTTACCTTTTAAGCAAAATGCCCAATTCACTGACTCTGTCCACATCTCCAGAGTATCTATTCCCACCTCATCTTCATTGGTCAGTGGCTAAAGCTAAAATTAAGGTGTCATTCTACCTCCAAGCCACCTTTAAGTCCTTTCACATTCTCTGCTGACCACATTATGCATGCAGCTCCACCACATACATGTTTATGACTCACTCATTTCCTGAAGCTCTTAGTCTTAGCTTCGTTTAGTTCCAAAGCATCTTCATGCTGCCACCATAGCAGTCTTTCAGAAACATATCCAATTATATTGTTCACATTCAGGTTCTGATTTAAATTAGCATAGAACCTGTACTTGTTTACAAGATGTGATGACCAAGTGACTAAATGTCATCTTCCATGAATCCTTTCCATACCTATACTTTGATGATCCTGAAAGTGCTTGTGGTTTCTTCTTTTGATGTGCCTTTGCATACACCATTTCTTATACTGAGAATACTTTGTCTTTTCCAGCTGACTAATATACCTTCAACTGTACACTTCAGCTTGAATTTACATTCTTCAACAGTTCCTAACTTCTACACAGCATGGATTTGCTAGTATGTTTATTAAATTATACCTTTCTTGGACCAATGAGATGGTTCAGATGGCAAAGGTGCTTGCCACCAAACCTGATGATGACCTGACTTTCAGCCCCAGGTCCTGAATGATGGAAGGGGAAAACTGACTCCCACAAGCTGTTCCCTGATCTTCACACAAGCACCATGGCACAGTATGAACACCCAGGTGCACTTACACAAAAAATATATATTTAAAAGCTTAAAAACAGGTGAGGCAGTGGTGGTACACACCTTTAATTCCAGCACTTGGGAAAAAGAGGAAGGAGGATCTCTGTGAGTTTGAGGCCAGCCTGGTCTACTGAATGAGTTTCAGGACAGACAAGAGTTATAACAGAGAAAATCTGTCTAAAAAAAAATTAAAACAACAACAAAAAAAAACATTATACTCTTCTCTCACTACAAAAAGGATTTGAAGCAATATAAAGCAGATATACCAGGCAATGAGATAAAATTGAATGAAATAATTAATTCAAAGGAGAATAGAGGTAGAAATAAAAATAATGCCAGGTGTGAGGATAGCTTTAAAAATATTGACTTCTGTACATGTACATGATAATTATATACACTAAAAGTTTTCATCTGGGCTTCTTAGTTGCCCAAGCTCAGAAAGAAAATTGGCTGTGTATACTTTTCCATATGTTAGAAATGAATCATCATCATCAGTTCTTGATTGAGGGAGGTTTATTGCATTCAAAGAGTATTTCTAAAGAGGACTGGCAATTTAGAAGTTCCCTTGCTTGTGCTTGTAGTGACCCTTAAATATAACTCCTTAATTACCATAACTTGGTTTTATACATTGATTTCCTAAGGATATGGACCATATTCTCAGCCTGCTTGATATTTCCTAGTGACTCACTGGATAACCAGATGTTGATCATAGTGTAGGCAAATATTTTGCATAGATATACAATTAGAACTATGTCTACTTTTACATACAAAGAGAAAAAAGAGCAACCAAATGGTCGAATCTTAATATAATGATACTTGGAAAGCCTATAATCTATCAGATATATCATGTTAAACATATTACAAATGTACTTTCTATGACTTCTGGCTAATCCTGTGGATATTTCCCATATCAAATCTGGGAAAATTGGAGGGTTAAATAATTTTTCAAGGGGTTACAAGTAGACAAAGGAACCTGGAATAAGCACAGGTACTTAATCTCAGCTCTTAACTCTGCTGTTAGTCCATTATTGGTGTAGAGTAGACTAAGTATGTTGATTTATATATTTTTATTTAACATTTATTGGTTTATTTAGCTGGTTTTGAGACAGGGTTTTAATGTGTAGCCCTGCTGGCCTAGAACCCTCTATGTAAATCAGGCTGGCCTTGAACTCATAGAGATCCACCTGTTTCTGCTTCCTGAGTGCTGAATTAAAGGCATATGTAATACTTAATTACAACAAAGGCATTACAACATTTTTTCAACTGATGTGAAGGCTTTGCCATTGTTTTCTAGTTCTATACATTTCATTTCAGAAGGTTTTGAAGGAAAAGGAAATAGTTATCTTGGAAATGAAATGCTATGCTACAAAATTTGTTTTCTGGGTACATCCCAATATAAACTACTTCATTCTTTTGTAATTTGGAGGTATTTGACTGATTTTTCCAGTACATGTGATAGGATATGACTCAGCTTTGTACACTATACCTAAGAAAACTCATGGCTATTTTTTGAGAGGGTATTTCTGCTCTAGCCCAGTTACCTTTTGAGGCTGGCTGCTCTTACCTGAAAGTTGCCAAAGCAGCTTCCTCCAGGAAGAGTCACATAGCTCACAAATGGAGGCCCAGAGGAGGGCATTGACTCATAGACCACCAGTCCTTCACTGGAGAATATAGTTCTCTGTTGTTGCTTATTTTCCCAAAATTCCTGTAACATTGACACAACATTTACTGCAAAAGACAAAAAATAGCACCAGTTATAAGAGCGGACATACACTGGCAGAAATCAAATGCATAAGGCTGGATTCTGCAACATGGCAGTCTGAGACAGAGCTCCTCAGGTGTTCTACTGATAGCACATGCAGATCATGAGCAATCAAACATACCCAACATAAATCCAACATCTGCAGGCAATACAAAATGCCAAGGGCTAGACAACCCTTTTCCCAACAGTACACAAAATAATTATTTTATACATAATCAAAAATAAGCAATAAACTTCCACAACAGCCCCCCCTCACACCCACACACGTACACACAAACACATACACTAAATAAATAAACAATGTAATTATTTAAAGGAAATAAACACGTGTTAAAATTACATATCTTAACATCCTTTACACATGGTTAACTAAAGTGTCTTCACAATTGAAAGCAGCCCTCATGGAACACATGCCCATTTAAATGACAACTGTCATTTAAACAACATTGTGCACTGTTGGGAAAAGGGCTGCCTAGCCCTTGGCATTTTGTATTGTCTATAGGTATTGGATTTATGTGGGGGATGTTTGATTGCTCATGATCTGCACGTGCTATCAGTAGAAGACCTGAGGAGTTCTGTATCAATAATAACACATAAGCTGGGATGCTCAGGGTTCCATGTCCAATATGGTACTTTCTATGATGGTGGTTCTCTCTGCTTAGGTCTGGCAGGGATTATACCTATGAGCATGCCTCTGTGTCCCTTTTGGTGAGCTGCCACAGTAACATAGAGCTACAAGAAAGAGAGAGAGTATGTGTAGGCATGTACATATGTGGACATGTGTATGAAAGTCAGAGGATCAGAGGACAGCATTGAGGATTTGGCTTTCTCCCAGGTATCAAATTCAGGTTGTCAGACTTGATGGCTAAGCCATCTGACTGGCCTATGTGTATGTTTCTTTTCTTTTCTTTTTCTTTCTTTCCTTTTTCTTTTTTTTTAGACATGGTTTCTTTGTTGTAACTCTGGCTGTCCTGGAACTCACTCTGTAGATCAGGCTGGCCTTGAACTCACAGAAATCCACCTGCCTCTGTCTCCTGAGTGCTGGGATTAAAGGCATGTGCCACCACCACCCAGCTTGTGTATGTTTCTTAATGAGTAAGACTCAAGTGCTTTTAGAACCCCAATTGTAACAAGGTTGCTGTATGAAGCATTTATTTTATAAATTATATTACTATCAAAACTTAAAATATGACCATTCATCTCTGAAATCTTGCCTTAGTAGACTATTCTAGCTCTGTGATTTTCTGTAGCCTATATCTAGTTTCTCAAACTCAAACCTAAAAAGAGAAAGTCACACTGTGAAATAAAGATGTAAGCAATGTATTATTAATCTAGACTCACTATTCATATTACTTAAGAAGAGAAATTCAGAAAGTAGAAAACTCTTTTATGTTCCTTCTACCCCAATCTAAAGGAGAACCAAAGGCAATTGTCAAAAAGGAAAAGGCTGGAAAAAAACCATGAATGAGACCAATGACATGGAATCTTTGTAAAGATAAGGTCTGTTAGATGATTTTGGAAAACATGGGAATGGCTAGGGCCATGTGTTTTAGATTAAATGACCTGTGATAGCCTGCAGAGGTTCCAGATCAAATTAGGCTGGTTTGTTTATCCTGTACTGCAAATTGAATTGAGGAAATTAACAAAGGTAATAGAATTGTGGAGCCAAACGTGACCTTATGAGTCATGTCAGCTAAGCTCTGCCTGGAATGTGGATTACCTCAGTGGCAGAATGCTTGCCTAGCAAGGTGAAAGAGACCATGGATTTTTGTCTAGCACCACAGTACAGTTTTGGGTGTTTCAAAATGCTGAACATTTACTTTTTTCTGGAAGTCAGTAGTGTCACAGAGTTTGATCTACACTGCAAATCCACATCTCTAAGCTATTTCCCAGACTACAAGGCTCTTATAGCTTCTCTTTAGATCTCTAATAAGTTCATGGTGTATCAGGAAAGTTCTGGAGACTTCTAAGGAATTGGATACTTTTGTATCTTAAAAATCTAGTTTAGTATTCAAATGTCCTGGGAAATATAGACTAAAGGTAAGCTTAACACAGGAAAAGTGGATTAATATATATGAAAGGGGTTAAGTTCAAAATACAGAACTTTTAATTCATTTACAAATTTAAAATAGTGTTTTATACCAGTTGATAAAACTCAAAGTAGAAATTAGATATTCTTATATGTTTAACAGTTTCTGGCCTACACCCTTTTTTCCCTTCCAGTTCTGAGAAGACAAAGATTTATGAAGAATTCAGTTTATGTCTCTACATGAAATTGACATCTGAATTAATCAAGAGAAGACCGGAAGTCCGAAGACTGAAATAGAAACCAGTGGCCTTTTGCTCCATTAGTCAACAAAGACCATTATATTCCCATTCTAAGTTCATCTTTGAATAAGATTGTTCTTCTGATTAGAATAGAAAACTGAAAACTCATGATTATCTAGGTAAGATACACGCAAGAATTTTGGCCCACATAAACAAATTATTTGAGTTAAAGAGTTGAGTTGAAGGTATGAATTTAGATTTCCGCATGAATAAAAAGAATAGCTTTTGAATTTTTCATTATGCAACCTCAAAAGATTCCCTTGATATTGTTACAGATATTATCACTCTAAAAAGTGGATGCTCACAGACAATGTATATTTCTATCTGTGTCTACTCTAGTGACTGGAAACCAGGATGATTGGAGTTGCAGATGAAAGACCAGCTTTGCTGTCTGAAACTCTAAAGATCAGTTGTATCAAAGAGTGTTCTATTTATAAAACACATGGTGTGCCTCCCCTTTTTTTTGGTTTAGGGAACAAACATCAGGTTGAAAGACAATTTCAAAGACAATATAAGAAGATGAGGATTCCTTGCATAGTTTAGTCTCTAGAAGTCTCAGTCCAAACTTCTGTTCTCACCAGGTTATAAAATAAGTTTGAGTTACCAAGTGTATGATAATTACCTCTACATCTAACTGGGCAGTAATGACACATACATTTAATTCCAGAACTCAGAAGGCAACGGGAGGCAGATTTCTGAGTTCAAGGCCAGCCTGGTCTACAGAGTGAGTTCCAGCATAGCCAGGGTTACAACAGAGAAACCCTGTCTTGAAAAAAAAAAATCAATAAATTATCTCTACATCTAGGTAATTATCTGTGTGTGTGCCTAGCTCTCTAATAATTTTTTGAGATGCTTGGGGTTCTAGTGTCCAATATGGTGCTTGTCGTGATAGTGGTTCCCTCTGCTGAGGTCTGGCAGGGTTTGCACCCATGAAAATAGCTCCTTGTTTTCTTGGTGAGCTGCCACAACAGTGTACTGTTACAAATGGTGTACCAACGTGCAGCACTGACATCACGCCAGCCACATTCAACGTGTAGACAAGGAAGAATGAGAAAGAAACTCCAGACCTCACAGAGTCTGGTAAAGTATTCTCACAGCAGTTCCCAGAGGACAGAGATTAAGGTATAAAAGAAAAGTTTCCTGAAGGAAGAGAGTGAGGAAGGAAATAAGCCTCTATGAAGAAAGAAAGCTATAGAAATTAATAAGAAAAAGGGCTAACAAATGAGAGCCACAGATAGAAGCCTCTAGAGAAAGAGTTATGTACAGGTAAAGAATACTGAAAAAATTGGGATGTCCTTCTGGTAAAGTACGAGAACCTTGGCGGGGTCCATAAAAGCATTAGAAAGCAAAGTTCTAACTGCTTTTCCTAATCATGGAGCTGACCCCAGCAAAAGGAAATGGCATGGCTATGCACAGGGTGTTCCCACAGCTAGCCAACAGAAACCAGAGCATACTATTATACAAAGTTTTCTGATAGCTACTCTCTCTCTCTCTCCTCTCTCTCTCTCTCTCTCTCTCTCTCTCTCTCTCTCTCTCTCTCCCTGTGTGTGTGTATGAAGTTCAGAGTCTTGTGTTTAGCATCTATGGAGAAGGTTATGTATTTCCCCATAGCAGAGGGGACTACCAAACTGCCAGAATGTTTTGACTGGAGGTTCTTCACACTGGCCTAGAATCCCCTGCTGTGGAAGCTTGGCAGGGAGCTTAGAGCCTAGAAGTCCCTTATTTAAACTAAACATTCCTTTTATTGCAAACCTGACTAAAAGAAAAAAAATTGGTCTGGATACTGGTGAGACAGTTCTACAAGACAGATCTGTTAGGGTGATGAGAACTCCACCCTACCAGGGAATCCTTCCTGAAGACAAGGATTACCTGCAATAATGCTGAGACAAACATTTGCTAAAAGAATCAAGATTAATGATTGCTGCATTATGAAGAAGTTTTTGGAATGTTCTACTGAACTTTGAACTCAAACATAAACTGATCTTTTTTTTTTTTTCCCTGCAAACCAGGCTTTATCCTAAAATCTGGAAAATGTTTCCTCAGAGTCAGCACACAGGAGCTGTCTTCCCGAGATGGCCAAGATTGTACCTAGAACTAGCAGTTGAACTTAGTACTGTAAGAGTCACCTAGGTTATACTGGTTTTGAAGGCATGATTGTGTCATGGAAAGCAACTGAGGCTTGGCATTGTGAGAAGCCAGGAGAAGCCATTGGTAAAAGTACAGCTTCAGTGGCAGTTGAAGACACAGATTGAAGGGGTCATTCAGAGAAGCTGAGGCTTAGCACCATGAAGAGAGCCCAGGACAGGCTATTGGTGAAAGTGCAGCCCAGTTACAGCAAGGCACCCCATCAGTTTTGGAGATGCCAGTACCGTGATTTGACCACCAAAAACAACAGCAGCAGTGGAATGGAGCCAGCCAGAACCTGGAGAACAAACTGTGTGCTGCAGAGGTCAGAACCAGAGAAGCCCTTTGAAGGAGGCCAGATTATGGGTGAATTCCAGCTAACTGAACATTGATGACATTTTTCTGCTATCCAAAGACATTGTGAAAAGCTTGATAGATGTTTGGTTTCACTTGGTCCTGTTGTGATTGTTCCTCTTGTAAATAATTTTGCTGGTATAGTGTTAAATTGTGTTGTAGAGATAAAGCAATTTTTTTTATTGTCTTATACAAAAGGGGGAAAATGTTGCAGAAGTTTAGTTTTACTTGTTTAACATGGTTGTTTTGTGCATTGTTGGGTGAAGGGCTGCCTAGGCCTTGTATTATCAGTAGGTGTTAGCTTTATGTAAAAGATGTTTGATTCCTCATGATCTGAACATGGTATTAATAGAACACCTGAGGAGTTTAAGTATCAAAAAACTCCTGAGATGAGATACTCAGGGTTCCACTGTCTAGTATGGCACTGGCTATGATATTGGTTCCCTGGTTTGTACTTATGAGAATGCTACTTTGACTTTCTTGGTGAGCTACATAGCAGCTAACTGCAACAATTCATGCTCTTTCTCTTGGATATTGTTTTCTTGGTCATACTCTTGACCTATTTTTTAAATGTTATTCTTTGCTTACTGTTTCTCAGCAGCCATAAATATGCTGGAGACAATGAATGCATAATAAGAGAATTAATTAATTAAATACGTAACTCCATCGTGGAACTATTTGTGGTTGCTGGTTGTTGAAATTTTCATGTTTTAATCAGTCTGCTATGTTAACTGTCTCTGCTTCCTAAATGTTCTTTTTGTTTTTTACTCACCATAGCCTAGTTTCTTTCTGCAGTATTCCAGTAAAATACTTTGACAAATATCACTAATTCCTGATTTCAGTCCTCATTTATTTGACTTCCTAGCTGACAATGCATATTTCTATCTGTATTTCCTCTTGTGGCTGGTTGTAGACATTAGTATGAACAGTGTGAACTATGCATTCTGTATGTTCAGAATCAAGGTTGTAGAGAAATCATGTGTCCTATGTAGAACCTCAGTGTCCTATCTACTTCAGATTCAATGTGCATTTGATTTTGAACTAACTTTTGGTCATTGTATATTCAGAAGATTTTGCTGTTGCCAATATTTTGTCACCTCCAGATTCAGTTGACTTCACATGGGGTCACCACAGCAGTTTGAGAAGCTGTGGTCTATAAAACATTGTTTAAAGATATTCATTATTTCTCTCAAAGTTTAGTAAGGTTCCTTTCCAAGTCTCTGCTTTCTCTCAATGGAAACTAGAGCAAAATAGTTTTATCAACAACCAGAACAAGCTAGTCAGTCACCTGTTGAATCTGAACACTAAACTGGAGGGTGCTAGTGTGCTAGTGACCCTTGGCTGGATACCTAGAAAAAGCACATGGGAACAGTTTGGTTGATGCTGGAATTAGTACAAGAAGATACACACTTTTGCTTTTGTCAAGGTAACTGATAATTCAGCTGCCATAAAGATGTATGATATCCAATGGCTAAGGTGGCATTGTAAGAGGAAGTAGGAAGAAGAACTATTGAGTTATCCTATAAATTATATGACATTCAGTTCCATTTCACGACTTTTATTACCTTTAGAGCATCTGAGCATAAAGGAAGCAATTTGCCTCTAATTCATATTGTTTGTCAAACTTCTTAATTCATCTCCCTGCCTTAAATTGCTTTCTTGGATGCAATGGCAAACCTTTTCAGTCATTTGGATGTTTTGTATGTCAACAAGATGATTTGCTACATAGTTTATAGGTATTACTATGGCTAATATCATTCTTCTTTAATGTATTCTGAAATTTGACCATAACTGTGTTTGGGGAGTTGTAATTAGACACCCCCCCCAACATGAAACTCTTTCTCATGTCAAGTTTTCATTTTCTCCTTCCTCAAGTTTCTTTTTTTATTATAAAGTCTGGTATTGAAGCTTTCACAACTAACCAAAGAAGACATGAACAGTGTAAAACACCTTGGCTAGCTAACCTTTGACCCTCACCAGCAGAAATCCTCCTCTGGCTTCAGCAAGAATATTCTCTTTACTTATCTTTGAACTCTTAAGACTTATTTATTATCCATGGCTTAATTCAAGTTCTCCCTCCTACCTTGAATGTTTCTGTTTCCACTCATATCTAATTTACCCCCCCCCTCAGATGAAACACCATTTCTTTCCTCCATCAAGCTTTATTCATTGAGTGTAGTCTACCATGCATCTCTTTTCCTGAGCTCTTTTTCCATTAGTGGCCCTGTGTCTTAGCACTTAATCTCCTATAAACTATGCTCATAAAATGGATATGGTGCTCCTGGCTAAATTTATCAAGTCAGACTTGGCTGGACTTTCTTCTTGCTAGAAGAATGGAATGCCTTGTGGTAACAATTTGTCTAATAAACTAGTTTTCTGTGATTTAACTCACAGCAGACTTTGGAATCCTGAAAGGGTTGAACCCTGGTTCATTCTTTTCTGTGCCTTCCTTGGTTTACATTCAAAAGGATATGGCTATCCTCTTTGAAATAGTTGTCATATTTATTTGGAATCTAAATAAAATTTTGTATAGTCTAAACAGTTGTGCAATTGACTGAATATATAGGAAGTAAGTGAATTTCACGGATTCCTGGAGAGTGCAGAAATAGCAATAGCAGTAGCAATAGCAATATGAAAAGGAACAGGAATAGGAGGAATAGGAGAGTTCTATAATAGGTTTTATGTATGAATCCTAGTGGTACTGAAACAGCATGGCTGTGATGGCAGTAACCTGCCACATCTAGAGATGGCAGAGTGAGTACAGAAAGGAGAAGTCTAGTCAGAGTTAGCACATGACAGCTGTGAACTCATTTAGGCTGTATCTTTGTTAACTATGGCTTAGGGAAGTTGTGAATGGGGATGTTGGGTTCATTTGTCTTGAGCGACAACTTTAATTGATTTATGTTCCCTGCCTGGAGTTTCTACTGGAAATAACTTCTGGGATCAGTGGAAGAGAACATCCCATTTAATCAGAAATTATGCACTGTCACAGTCTATGTGTGACCCCTAACTGGAAGTACAAGAAAGTTCAAAACAAGTCTCTCAGCCTGGATTTATAGTTTGCCTGGAGAAATAATATATTCATTATATAATTAGTGAATAAAATATTAGAGCACCAACTTGTAGAATACAGCAAATGTTAAGTTAATATTTACAGCTCAAAGAACCATGGCACAGTAAATAAATGCAAGATGAAAAGAAGATGGATGTAGGCTGCAAGTTCTAAGAAATGTCTACATAGAAGGAGATCCTAAGCTGAGTTCTCTTTAGGGAAATGGGATTGAAAGGTTCTGGGGGAAAGAAAAGAAATTGCACTCTCAGAGCAGTAACATGAAATTAAATGTATTAAATGAAAAAATGGAGAGAAATAATTATGCATGTTTTAAAGAATTGCATAAGAAGGTGACAAGATAATAGATTAGATACATCTGGCAATTTCTGGGGTCTTTACAAGTCTGAAATGATCATCAAGTGCTTGACCACAGGGGAATGGTAGTGATGTGGGAAGTCACAGAAGTGGAACTGTGAACAGTAGACAAAGACCAGGTGAAATGCAGATTTAGATTAAATCTAATCTTTAGCCTTAGATTTTTAAAATACATAATTAATTTTAACATTGAGCAGTAGATAAAATAGTAGGAAATGGAAGATACTCTCCTGTAGGGCTTTAAGCAAGAGCAAAGGAAGGCCTCAGACAGGCAATCTGACACTCTGCAGAAATATAATTTAAGATGGGAGACATGTTATCTATACAGTGAACAGATGCTGAAGAAAGGGGTCTGCATGTCCTAACTTACTATTCAGGGCCATTGGGGTAAACTACCTTAACAATGAGCTTACAAGCCTGGGTATGGTGGCACATGCCTTTAGTTCCAGCACTCAGAATGCAGAATCAGGCACATCTCTGAGTTTGAGGCCAGTCTGGTCTACAAAGTGAGTTCCAGGACAGCCAGGGCTACACAGAGAAACCCTGCCTTGAAAAACAACAACAACAAAAACCAAACAAACAAGAGTGAGCTTACAGTAAAATCAGGAGAAAGCCTTGCTCTTGCACTTTTATATTTCCTAGATCCTAGATCCAAGGCCTCACTGGAGAAGCAGAAGACTACGGGATAATCAGTTTGTGACCAGGAAACTGGTTGTGACTTAGATGTAGGTGCAGGCCTCTAGGTTAACATGGTGTGAAATGTGAGCCATGATGCACAGAGGTTACATTTAGAAACTGCAGCCAGATCTCTAAGAAGAGGAGCAAGATCAGTGTACATGAATATAAGCAGAGACAGAGACTGCATGGCCAGGTACATAGGATCACACAATATCCAGGCCTTATCAACCCAGCACAGAAGCTTTTGGTTTCACAGCCATGCCACAAAGTGTACTGCAAGAAGCCTTATCCAGCAAAAAGCCCTTTCTGGTCTAACATGTTCAGACTTTATAGCAAAAATGACTAAATATCCTTCTTTTCTCCATGCCAGGTAAACTACAAAACTGCAAGCCTGGAGAAAAAGGCAAAACATCCCATCTTCTAACTCCTCAGCCAAAGAGAAGTATCAGCATTTTTCTTTTCAGCATTTTTTAATTATTTGTCTCTGTGTTGATTTTACTTTTTCCTCTTAATATTATTTTTCATACATTCATCCTATATGTTTTCATTCTCCCTCTGAGATTGTTAATTTCCATTGTTATCTCCACTAGATTATAATCATTATGGACCCACACTTCTGCATATATCTGTGAAGCTGTTTCAGAACGGTCTAATTGAAAGAAAAGACACCCTGAATGTAGGTGGCACCATCCCATGGTTGAACAAAAATAATTACCAAAGATATGTAGAACCCTTAAATAGATGTGGCTAGAAGGAAAAAACCTTCCAGTGTTACACTGCAGCCAGAATTCCAAGATAACAAAGAATATTAAAAGAAGAAAATACCAACTCACTTATAAAGATGAACTCTTCAGATTTATCTCAGAACTCTAGCAGAACCTCTAAAAACAAAACAAAGCAAAACAAAACAAAACAAACCACCATGAAATGATGTATTTTAAGTCCTGAAAGTAATAGCTGCCAAAGCTATCAGTTAAAACTGATAGAGAAACATAAACACAAAAATATCAATTCATCGAAATACTAAGCCATCAATTGCAGGAGATATTTAACATCACCTAAGTGCAGATGAAGAAGAAACATGGTCACAATTATAAGAGCATGAGAAAGAATAAATTAGGATACTAGGTGAACAAAAATAATTAACAAAGATTCAAATATTTTCAATCCAACAAAAAGGTAATCTCTACTAAAGAACAAAGATTACTCAAATAAATCAGAAAAAAATATGAATTAGCACATACCTCTCAAATAATAATCCTGAATGTAAAGTTTACTTTCTAGTTAAAAAGCAGATTGGCCTTTTGGATTAAATGAAAGATTCAACTATCTGTTGTCTCTAAGAAACACATCTCACTGACAAAGGCACACAGAAGAAGAATAAAAGGATAGAAAATCATTTTTCAAACAAATGAAAGCAAGATGGAGAATCAGTATAAATAACTGACAGAACATACTTTAAGCCAAAATTATTAAGGAGAATCACTACATATTTGTACTGGCTAGTTTTATGTCAACTTGACACAAGCTAGAATCATCAGAGAGGAGGAGCCTCAGTTGAGAAAAATGCCTCCATAAGATCCAGCTGTAGGGTATTCTCTTAATTAGTGATCAATAGAGAAGAGCCCAGCCCATTGTAGGTAGTGCCATCCCTGGGCTGGTGATCCTGGTTTCTATAAGAAAGCAGGCTGAGCAAGACATGAGGGGCAAGCCAATAAGCAGCACTCCTTTATGGTCTCTGCATCAGTTCCTGCCTCCAGATTCCTGCCCTGTGTGAGTGCCTATGGAAGTATAAGTCAAATTAACCCTTCCTTCCCCAAGTTCCTTTGGTCATGGTATTTCATCACAGCAAAAGAAACCCTGACTAAGATAATACTAATAAAAGGAAAATACAATAAGAAGACATAATGATTATAAAAATATATTAACCAAATATTCACGTACCCAATGTCACAATACTTTGGGCATGAAGGGACAGTGAGTGGCTTTAATACATCTTCATGAATAGATATACAGAAAAAATAATTTAAAAATACTTTAGAATTAAATTGACCACAGATAAAAATAGACTTAATAGATAACTGCAAAATATTCTATGCAACAGCTTTGAAATGTGTGTTCATTAAATCTATCATTTAACTTTCTCCAAAATATATCATATCCTAGGCCATAAGTCTTAACAAACACAAAAATTTGAAATAACCTGTTGCATGTTACAAGATGATAATGGGGTAAAAGTAGAAATCAATAGTAAGGGAAAACACAAAATATACAAATACTCATAAATTAACTAATATATATTTGAGCAATCAGTTGATAAATGAAGAAATTAGAAACAGAAATTGAAGTTTCCTAGAACCAAATGAAAATGGTAGAACCTATGAGACATAGTACAGGCAGTTCTAAGAGGGAAGTTTGTAGCTATGAATGCCTAAACATAAAAATTAAAGAGATTTCAATTAAGTAATTTTATGATATACTTCAAGTTCTTATAAAAGCAAGAATTCAATGCAAATACAAAGTAGAAGGAAGAAATAAAGATGAGCATTGACTCTAATGAAATGGGAACCAAAAGAATAATATAGAGGACTAATAATGTAGAGTTGGTTTTTTAAAAAGATAAACAAAATAGAAACACCCTTGACCAAACCAAATTAAAGAAAGAGAAGATAAAAACAAAGAAAATTAAACGTGATAAGGGAGAAATTGCAGCAGATACCACTTGTCACAAACAATAATAAATAGGAAATATTTAAATAAGTGGATACATTTTCAGATACATATGACTTACCAGAATTGAACCAAGCGAGCATCCAAAAAGCCCAGTGTGTATATATATATATATATATATATATATATATATATATATATATATATATATATATATATATTCCTTATATAGAAAAATCTCCTTATAAAGAAAAGCCCACAACTGGATGGATTCACTGCCAAATTCTACCAGACCCTTAAAGAAAAATGAACATTGAGCAGGGTATGGTGTCTTTGGTGGTTTGAATTATAATGGCCCCCATAGGTTCAAAGATTTAAGTGCTTAGTCACTAGAGAGTGGCATTATTTGGAAGGATTAGGAGGTGTGGCCTTGTTGAAGGAAGTATGTCACTGGAGTGGGCTTTGAGGTTTCAAAAGCCCAACCCAGGCCCAGTGGCTCTCTCTTCCTGCTGCCTGCAGATCTGGAGGTAGGACTCTGTTTCTTCTCCAGCACCATGTCTGCCTGCTTGACACCATACTCCCTGCCGTGATGATAATGGACTATACCTCTGAAACCATAAACAATCCCCAATTAAATGCTTTCTTTTATAAGAGTTGCCTTGGTCATGATGTATCTTCATAGCAACAAAGTATTGGCCAAGACAATGTCAGACTCTTGTAATCATAGAGGAGAAAGCAGAAGGATCATGAATTTGAGAGTATATAGCAAGTTCAAGCCAAATCTTGTCTCAAATAACCATGACCTAGAGATGTTTTGGTGACATAATGCTTGTATAACATGTACACAACCTTTGTCTGAAGATAACAAATAGAAGATAAAATAAGGAGGAGGAGGAAGAAGAAGAAATATTACCCATCCTTATATCAATGATCCCTAGACTACTCCATAAAGTAGGAAAGGGGGAATACTGTCAAACTCATGCTACTAAATCAGATTACCATGATAACAAAACAAAATAAGGCCACAGATACATTCAGACACATAGACATATCAGACATGCATGTGTACACGGAGAAAGAAAGAGAGAGAGAGGAAGAGAGAGAGAGAGAGAGCAAGAAGGAAAAATATAGGCTAATTTTCTTGATGAATATATACACAAAAACCCTCACTATAGTACTTGAAAACCAAATTTATAAAGACATTAAAGTCATGTATCATGATCAAGTTGATTTTGTTCATACCAGGAACACAAGAATAGTGTGTATATCAATAAACTTAATGTAACATGTAAGTAGAATCAAGGACAAAAATCACTCTAATAGGTTCAGAAAAATCTTTTGATAAAATTAAATATCTCTTTATTATACAGAGCCCCAAAGAAGCTGGGAATTCAAGAATTAAGTCTCAATACAATGAAGGATATATATATATATATGCTAATAGCTGACATTTAAGTGAGGAAAGACTAGAAGAATTTCCCTTAAATCAGGAATAAGACAGAGATAACATTCTCATCACTTTTGTACACAGGGCTTGACATCTGAGACAGAGCAATAAGACATCAAGAGAAATGAAGAAAGAGAAAGAAGTCAAATATCCTGTTTGCAGACGATATAATCCTATAATTAAAAGACACTAATGATTACACTAAAAGACTCTTCAATTTAACAAACACTTCCAGCAATGTAGTAGAATAAAAAGTCAAAATACAGTGGTAGCACAAGCCTTTAATCTGAACACCCATGCAGGAGTATCAGGTAGATCTCTGTATGAGGCCAGCCTGGTCTATACACTGAGTAAAGATCACCCAGAGCTACATAATGAGACCCTGTGTTAAAAAAATACAAAATTAAAAAATTTTCTAAGTATCCATAATTAACTGCCTGAAAAAGAATCAGGAAAACAATTCCATTTTCAACTTCCTAAACAAATAAACAAAAAGTGAATGATTCTATCAAAAAGCAAAAGACCGTAGGCACTTTAGACATAATTTACCCAAAGATGTTAAAGATCTCTAAATGAAAATTATAAGGAAGCCAAGAAAGAAATTAGGAATGCACTATAAAATTCCAAGACCTCTTAAGTTCATAGATCAGTAGAATAAATATTGTGAAAATGGCCATTTTTCTGAAAATAATCTGCAGACTACATGCAATCTTCACCAAAATGCCATATTTCCCAGAAACAGAAAAATCCTAAAATTCATATAGAAATGCAAGAGGCCTTGAATAGCCAAAACAATTTTCAAGTAAAATAAAAAATATGAGAGATATCACACTATTTGACTTCAATTCATATTTCAAGGCAAAAATAATAGAAACAATAATCACATACAAAGATAACCATCTGAGTTGTGACAAAAATGTCAAAGTCTACATTGAAGGATAAGATAGCCCTTTATCATGGGCTGCTGTGAAAACTGTACCACTATGCTCAGAAGAATGAAACCAGACCCTTATCTCTAGACCCTGAAAGAAAATCAACCCCAAATGAATCCAAGATCTTAATGTAGGACCTGAAACTTTGAAATCACTATACATTTCAAGACATAGGCATGGAAAACAACTTTCTCAATAGCATTCCAGTAATTCAGAAAACAATAGTAAGAATTTTCAAATGGAATTGTATCCAGGTGAAAGTTTCTACATAGTGAAAGAAGTAAGAAACAGTGAATAAATATCCTATAGAATGGAAGAAAATATTGCCTGCATTTATCTCACAGGAAATCAGTATTTGGAACGTACAAGGAACTTAAAAAATTTAAACACTAAAATGAACTGACCTATCAATAGTAGGAAATGAATTGAAATACCCTTTTCAAATGAAGTATAGATGCTCAATAAATACATGGAAAACTTCAATAGCTTAAAAATCAGAAAAATGCAATCTGGAGTACATTGAGATTCCATTTTGTCGAAGTCAGAATATGTATCATCACAATGGAATTGGACATCATTGTTACCCAGATTCAGAAAGATTAAGTAGCATGTGTTCTTGGATATGCAGAATGTAGATGGGTAGAATTGTGAAGGAGAGTATTGGAGGAAATACTAGTGTACAAAAAGGGAAAAGGATGGGTTGTTGCAGGTAGAGACATTTTCTTAAAGCTTTGTCTAATTAAAGATGGATATTCCAAAATGAATTCAGTTGTCATAACTGTGCTTCCTAGGAATCTCACCAACCAAAGTGTATGAGAAGGAAGTAGAGTCTGATACCACATCTATATGATTCTATGCGAACTTCCCTGGGATGACTTTCATGACTGAGGAGACTTTTTCCCCCAGTCTATAAGCATGTGTTAGTTTTCCATTTATTTGTGTTTTCCTCAATTTTTTATTATTGATAATTTTCTTTTTTATTATAATTTTTATTACTTAAAACAAATTTTAAATGTCAATGTATTTTGATCATATTCTTCCCTTCCCCAAGTCCTTTTAGATCTGAAAAGACATTTTATTGCATAAAGTAAACTTTATTCATAGTATGTACCCTCCCTCACCCTCTTATTACTGCATCCCCACCTTCCCCAAGTACACCTTCTACATCACTTCTGAAACTCATAATACTATATAAATTTCATTTATCTGACATTTCTTCATATCTTGTATTTACTGAGAACCCTTAGCATAATTTATTTTGCTTAACCCTTTGCATATATTATTAAACATAGCTTTCCATCTTGTTTTATGCATGCTTATATTTTGTTTATAGCCTAGCTAAGAAACCTGAAAGGGCAGTGAGAAATAACTTTTCTCCCTTTCCTAAAGCAGTGAAGGAAAGGTGCTGCCAAAATGGGTACATGACTTGCTGAGGATCGAGGTGAAGGAACTCAGCTTCTTAAAATAATTGGAAATGACCCACTAGCCTGATGCCCTGACTTGACTTAAACAGTAAACAAAGATGGAATGAACATGGCGTTCCTTGCTGAAGGTACCGAGCTGCCTGTTGGTGGCTACATTCAAGAAAAGGTGGGGGATGCTAGACAGTTGGTTCAGTGGTTTAGTGCACTCACTGTCCTTGAAAAGGATCTAGGTTTGGTTCCTAGAACACAAACTGGTGGCTTACAGCTACCTGTATCTCCAGTTCCAGGAGACCCAAAGCCCACATTGACTTCTATGTATATCTACATATACATCATGTACAGACAGACAAGCAGGCACACACATATACACATATTAAAAATAAATTACATTAAAAAAGGAAGTAGAGCTTTGAAGAAGAGACCAGACAGTTAGAAAGAATATAATTATGAATGTGTATATGTTTGTATGTTTGTATGTATATGAGCTAGGCATGTAGGAACCCTAAAGGTGAATGTTTCTCTAAGTCAAAAGAAGTTGAGCAGAAAATAAAATCCATAAGAGGAGAGTAGGAAATGAAGCAGCAAAGGAGTGCTTCCATATCACCTGAAAGGAACCTGGGCCCTTTTCTAGGACAGAGGTTTTGATTTTTATGTTAAATGATATTTTTAAAAAACATGTTGAGTCACGCAACAAAATATAATGGAACAACTACAAAACCCTTAACAAACATAACTGAAACAATAAAAGGAGAAAAGAAAACAGAAACAAAGAAGAAAGAAATAAAAAGACAAGGCAGATACAAATATTTTAATGAAATGGGAAGGTGGTAATTATAAGAATTTTAGTCTTATATGCTGAGAAGTTAGAAGTCTATGCTCTGGAATCAGACAGCCTGGGTTTGAATAGTGTTTTTATCATGGTGAGATATCAAACCAATCCAAACTGAAATTCCTCATCTGAAGAAAGCAGTATGTATCTTAAAACAAAACAAAACAAACAAACAAACAAAATGCTCAGAGTAGGGCTCCACACATGCTAAGTTGTAGTGCTTTAGCTATTGTGATCAGAGACATTGAAGGAAAACATAATTATATGTTTGCATATTACATCTTTGAAACTAATTGTTCATAGAGTTTTGGAAACCTTATCATTAAGTACTCTAAAAATAGTCTGCATGTCTGAAACTTCTCATTATATATATTGTGCTATTTGTTACCCAAATTCATGAAGAGTTCAGAGATTGAAAACAGCAAGCTCTTTTGAAAACATTCACTGGTTAAATAAAAGATTTAGAATAGCCCCAAAAAATTAGTATAATGCCTCTTGCTTCCATATATCAAGATATTAGTATCCCAAATTTTTGCTTTATTATGGATACTAGGGACAATGGATCTGCTCTTAGCAAAAACTACAGAGTAATTAAATTTTATTTTAAATTAATACTTAGTGACTTCATATGCCTCAGGAAAGTAGAAACAATACATTTCATGACCCAGTTCAATTACCAAAAATGCAAGTCCTAGAAGAGGCCATTTTTGTTTTTTTTACACACATACACACAAAGGATCATAAAGGTCTGTTGTAAATCTATCACACAAAAAGGAACCAATTTCTTTGATCCTATATCAGGAAAATTTCTAGCTGAGTAAAAATATCCCTTGCCAAAAACAATTAAGACAAATTGGAAAGGCCGCCATTTACAAATAAATCATTAAGTGATTTTCAAGATAATGTATTTTCAAATTGATTCTCTCCTTTTAAACAGATGGATTTATGTTTATAATATTTTAATATCATCTTTAATTAAAATATCCATCAACAGGTGACATTTTACATAATGTTAAATAGTATTTATTATTCCAGAAACTCAATCACGTAGAACTAATTCTAATCAGTATGATTTTCTAATTTAGAGGAAAAATAGGAAAAAAGATTCTCAAATAATGTAATAGACAAACTTGTGATATATTAATTTATCATGCATGCACAATAGGTTAAAAAAATGAGGTGCCTCTGGGTCTTGTGCTAGGTCTGGCCAATGGACTTTTGTAGATGCTGCCCCTGTATCCTGCAGCATCTTTCTTTTTTCCTTTTGTGTGAAAGTTCTTTCAAGGTAGCTGCATTGGCACCATGGGACAGGCAGCTGGAGTTCTTTTTGCTCCCAGCAGGGGCACTTTTCAAGAGTTGTGCTCCAGCTCCTTCAACAGTTGAAAAGCTAACTGCCTTTATTTTGGTTCTTCTTTCTTTCTCTTCCACCCCCTACCCCAAACATTTCTCTGAAGGAATAGAAATCTTTTGTGTTGTTTTACATAGTTAACCTTTCAGGAGGGTCTACAAAAATTTTTAAAGCAATATTCTTTTTTTAGGGGGGGGTGGGGATTGGTTATGTTCACCTTTAGAATTAAAAAAGTCTGAACTCTAAACCTCTTTATGAGAAAAGTTAAATAACATTTATTTTATATATATTTTCAAGGACAGGAAGAGAAAAGAAAGTGCAAAGGAGCAAAAGGAAAAGGCAAAGGCAATTTTTTAAAGAAGTCATTGTATGTTTCCCACCTGAGCAGCAAGAGCAGCAGCATGGTAGTGTTCACATGTGTAATTTACATGTTTGGCATGGTCAGATGATGTCATCCAATTTTAAAAGCTGCACAGAATAGAAACCTGATGTAACCTTTTAACCAATCATGGGTTTTATATCTTCCCCATGTTCTGCTGGGCACTGACATTGAACTGTATTTAAGATGCTTGATGGGAGCATTGGTGTGAGATAAACACCTGAGAATCAGACATAGAATTCAGGCTTATTACAACAGTCAAATCTGTGCAAATATGCTTTTAAGTATATGATATATTTCCCTGGAAATAATGATTTAAAGAATTCTTCTTAGTATTTGACACAGGGCCAGGGTATTAAGGCACAGACAGAATTGGGCCATAAGAAGAATGCCTTGGTGACCCATAGCTAGAGGCACAGTTTGAGGATGAATGTAGGAATGGTAAATTCAGACATTGTGCCAAAGTGGTGCATGGAGTGATTCTGAGCTAGTCATAGGGCTAGCTTGAGGCAGGTCCCTGGGTGAATTGGGTCTCTTCTTTCACTGTCCCTCCTGCCTATTTTGATGTCAACTTATTCCTAAATATAGTTATTCTCTCTTAATTGTGTCAATTGAGGAATAGCTTAGAAGAGTGCTGGGAAGTTCATTTCACCATTAAGGAGAAAACCTGACAGTGGGAAAACTCTTTCCCTCTTCCCCTTTTGAGGAGAATTAACAAATCAGTTGTTTAAATATATCTGTTGTATGCCTTTTAGGTACCTAGACCTGTAGAAAGCATCTGAATTATGACAAAAATATAATATCTGGCTCTGCTGTGGTACTTGCATCTAAGCTATGGACAAACTCACTCTAGAGAAAATGACACCAGGTAATTGGGAAGCATAGGAGAAAGATGTAGATCAAAAAGCACCGGTTCCAAGTGCCAACAAAGTTTTGGGTGAGTGATGGGTTCTCACAGCTGTTCAACAAAATGAAATTGAAATAGGGATCAACTGGCTGCATGGGGGTGGAGGAGCCAACAACGACAACAACAACAACAAAAAATCAAACCTATAACATTTCATTGACTCCAAAGAGACAATGGAGAGGACTATAGGGCTGAGTAATTGTCTCTTCTGTTAGCTTTAAACTTTCAATAGAAATATTTTTCTTTTAAAATAGAATTGTTTTGAATACCTCTACAGACTGAACTTACATAGGCATTTGAACACGGAGGAAAAGAAATAAAAGTCTTTGGGGTTAAAACTTCAATATGAAATATATTAAATAAAAATTCTTTTATGAAAGGCTTCTAAAGTTGTCTAACATTTCTTAAATCAATCTGTAGCACATAATCAGTAAAACCATATCATTTAAACAGAAAGATCATAACTGAGAACCTCACCCTTGGGCAGCTGTATCCTATTATGTGCTGTAACTTAGCACATGAGTTTCAGAAGTTGTTAAAATTGAGTTCGAGCTAACAAATCTCAACTGTTAAAATAAAATAAAAATTTTTAGTGAGATGAGGCAGCAGCCTATGAAGAGGCCCCAGATCAATATCATGAGATGAGTGTCTATACATTTTATTTTGATCTATTAAATGTTTTTATATATGAGAAAAAAGGTATTAGGACAAATATGACCTCAAGTGACTGAAAAGTCACCCACCCTTTAAAATGACTGAAATATTTGTTTTCCCTTGGGCCGTCTTTCATTATTTAAACTGTCAAATGAACATTTGCTGATAAAAGATAAATAGAACATCTTTTATACCAGTGATAGCTGAACTGAAGTTCTCATTTTTCTCAGTATAAATTCAAATAAAGGTCATTGTATACTGTTACAAATAAAGTAAAATTGGCATTTGAACAGACTTCCATAAAACATGCATTTCTAGTTAAATACTAAAAGTATCAACATTTACTCTATTGCAATTAAGATGGAATCATTGCTCTTAAATGAAATGATATTCTTTCAAGGGCAGTTTATATGGTGGAATACACTGCAGAATGTGCAGGAATTTTACATTCTTTACATCCATCTCTTTCTGTGAAATGTGAAAACTGTAAATGTATCATCAAATTTATAGATTTCAAGTAAGTACACTAAAGAGAGTGAAATGGAAAAAAATACTTAACTCTTGAGGACTTTTGTTCTCCCAGGCCATATTCTGCCAGATTCATGATTACTAAAATGTTTTTAATAGCCTTATAGTCTGGTCTGAGTTTTCCAAAGGGTAGAAATGTGCGCTTTGAAGTTAAGTAATCACCTATCTGATATATATAAAACCGGCTATGCAAAGAAATGTTTTTCAAATAAAAAAGTTACTACACCCCAAATATGTGAGAAATTTGCATCTTACTGAGCAACATTTAGCAAAACTCCATCTTACCTTTTCATTATAGAACATGGAGAAAATACTAGTGAAATCTAACATATAACCTTATAAAGATAACCCAGAAACACACTAATTCTTGTGGCTACTTTTAAACAATCTCATGAAGAAAGTTGTTTTGATTTGGCCTTCAGTTAGTAAAAGGTAACTTCTCTCCAGAGGCATACTTACCATTTGCTGATCTTACATATTGCCTGGGTTGGCAAATGATTTCTTACTGATAAAAGCTGCAGTTCTCCCCAGCTTAGGTATCAATACATACTTCTCCAACAGATGTCAGTCTATACTTTTGCCCCAGTGTACACAAAGCTATAGATTTCCGCAAATAGTTTAAGATCATAACTAACTCCAGTACCTCCTGATGCCCTGTGTGTCAGCAAGACTCAACCTGCTTCTTCTATTCAGCTATCATTCAATTCCTGCCCCTTTGGTCAAATGGCTTCTCCTCCTCTAAAAATGCCTGGATGTCTGTATACCTGCATACTCTGTTCAGATATGTATACTTATTAGCTCCCCTACCACACAGAAAAGTTCATTTCTCTGCCATCTCCATTTTCCAAACAGATTATGCCATTATAGTTCTGATAATATAGTAACTGACACCTCTAAGAAGTCATGTATTGAGTGACTAAAGGTAATGAGTTGAAAGATAGTATTTGTATCTAGCCTACATCTCCTACTATGATGAGACTTGTTCAATTTGCCTCTGTTCCTTTACTTGTAACAACAGTACCTATAATGCTATAGCAATATTTACATGTACTGGTTTGCTATGAAGAATAAATTTTTCTGTCATAATATCTGTCATACAATAAAGATTTAACATCCTATTGTCTGTAAAATAGATAAAGTAACACCCTAGGGATGGTTGGTAAGAATCTTATACTTTTATAATGTGAAGAATTAGTACCTAGGTTAGGATCTGCTATATAGCCATCTCAAAATCATGCAGTAGTTTCTTTTGAGAAAGTCAAGGAATGGTCAAACAGTAGCAAACAAATAGCAAGTACATGTTCCACAAGGGAGAGCAGAGGCTGCTCATAAGATTTGCTTGGGACTCATGACTCATGAAATGAAACTGGATGGCACAGAGATCAGAATGGAAGGCAGCATAGACACATGCCATAATTTTCCTGTAAACAGATTCTGTCTTGACTTGTGGAGCTATCCAGTACTGCCTGTTGCTGAGATACTCCTGTTGTGGAGAACAGTCTTGTGCCAATCTTCAGAAGCAAACTTCAGATTGGGAGCCTATCTTATCCCAAACTTCTTTCATTTGAATGTCAACTAGGAAGTAAAGAAAAATGCTGTGGAATTTCTTTCCTTTTAAAAAAAGAAAAAAATGTGTTTTAAAACACACAGCTTCTATAGATGAACAACTTATCTAAACTACAATAAACTTAACATATTGTAAAATACCATGTGAAGGGCCTCCACTGCTGAGCAACACATTCAACATTTATTTCCTTAAGCAAATGTAACTATTCCCACATGAATCTGTGTCAGACCAGGAAACTCTCAGAGTGATCTTCCTAATCAGCTTGAAGAGAAAATTCTCCAACTGTTGCATGTTTGTAAGCAAATCAAAAGCCAACTGAAGGTAGTGAATGACTCAGGAGGCCATTTTTACTTCCTGTGCTGTGTGTCCAAAGACTGAAGGAAATATCACTTTATATTCACAGAAGAGGAGTTTAGAAACAACCTGACAAGTTTTTTTTTCAATACTCTATTGTTCATTTGAGTTGCGTTTTATAATTTCTTGAAGTTCCTTTTCATCTTCCAGGAAAGCAAGGAAGCAATTCTTCTTAAATAATTAGCAGTGATGTGTCCAAGTGCTCAGCCTCCCTCCTGGCAGAGACTGTATGGGTAGTGGAAAGGGAGGAGCCTGGAGTGAGTTAGGACAGGAGACATTTCAGAACTTGAAACTTCAGGCTGGTGGTAGTTTTTTAAGTTGCTAGAAGGAGGGTGGGTGGAGGCAACTTATGGGTGTGCCGAAGAAATAAGTTTCAATGCATGTGCATAATAAGACTTTGACATGTGCAGCACCCACCATTGCCAAGATGTGGGCTTGGTACCTGATGCCCTGACTCAGAAAGTAAACCCATTTCTTCCTTTCCACAAATTTTGGTAGAGATATTTGTCATTTAGCTTATGTCATTTAGTCATTTTATATCCAGGTTAGAAAAGTCAGAAGGCAGAGGACCAGCATTCTAACAGTCACACTCACTGAGACAAGCAGCTTCAAAGCAGCAGTTCATACCAGGGTAAGCCGGCAATGAAAATGACAAGTTTAGGATTTTTTGACATATGAATGAAGCATAAGAAACATGACACATTTTTTTCCAATATGAAATAATTTCTGTGTGGATTAGTGGATCTCAGAAAAAAACAAGAAAAAATAGCATTCTTGCAAAATTTTTGGTGACATTGTCCCTTTAAAAACACCTAGTTTCTCTTCTAAACTGTATGCAATTTGGAGAAATTAGTTCAGCTTAAAAACTGGACCATGCTGCCCCAGATTAAAGCTTTTCCCTCAATTTTATTTTACTGCCTCTACTTTCCAAATTCTAGGTGTAAGTCCTTACAATTTATCCAAAGCTTTGGACGTGCCAAAGCCTTTTACCCTTCACTAAGAATTGAGTGAATTGTAGGAGAGATAAATTCTTTCCTTCTCTTTCACTTAGGGAAACATACCAAGCCTGAATAGACTCCAGGATAGGCTTGAAGATGGGGTGATTTTTATTTCCTTCTCTTTCACTTAGGGAAACATACCAAGCCTGAATAGACTCCAGGATAGGCTTGAAGATGGGGTGATTTTTATTATTTCTAACATAGTATTGACAAATGCTTGAAAACAATATTTAAAAAAATAGATTTCATTTTATGCCTCAGAGGATAGATTGGTTACAATGTAATTTCTAAGGGGGGAATTTTATAGAATAAAGTTGCCCAATATTTCTCTTTCTTCATCACACATATGAGAAAAATAAGCTGCAGAGACATCTGGAATGGACCATATTCACTAATCAGAAAGCAAAATCCAAACCACTGATACTTTGATGGAGACAAAAATCACTAGAGTCACAAGGAGGAAAGCTGTAACGGATTCCAGGCTAAAAACATTCCATATGCATTTTCACCTTTTAGGCAGTTCTAAAGCACAATTCTATGTCAGAAGCCCTTTGTAATCTGACACCCACTGTAGATAAGATACACTGTGAAGATAGTCTGTTTTGAAGCAGTGAGAAATCAAATTGGTTCCAGAAGCAAAGTTATATGACAAATGATTTAATAGTATTGCTGGAATTGTAAAGCTTGACTGAATTATTTTTCATAATCATTTTAGAAAAAGATTTAAAAATAACTTTGCCATGCCATGTGGAGTGGGGATGGGGAGTGAGGCTGAAGTTAGAAGCCATCTCACTTTATTGGCATAATAATCTGTTATTAAAATTTAGTAGCTCAGTGGTGATTTATTATTAAATTTTGTTTGCTACAAATATTTTTAAATAAAAATAATTCTTGATTTAACAACACTAGTTATATTATGGAATATTAAATAGATTAACAACTAGAGAAGTATTTTTATTTTTTATTTTTATTATCATTTCCAGGTTACTTTTAGTTCTTATCGAGTTACAGTTAGCTTTGCTTTATTTTAAAAAAGCATCTGGAAAAGTTCATTAGAACTTGGAAGGTTTTAGACTTTAGAAAAAGGGTCTTTTACACAATATTATCTCTCGGCAAATAATGCCGAGCCTTGTGGATGTAGGTGAAATGAAATCATTCTCCTGACTGAAGTAGGGAACACGTTAAATATCACTTAGACCACAGTACACAACTACAAAGATCGAACAGAAATTGTAGTTAAATAGGATGTGACTAGACACAACTATTTTCTCAAAAGTCAGGAAAAGTTTTTCTCCTTTAGTACTTACAGTCTTTGAAGACTAAAGCCGGGTCTCTGTGAGGTAAGGCTTGAGCAATGATGTGCCTCAGAGATTCCAAGGTTCTGTCCATTTCGGGTCTGCCTGTGCAAGCCTCCTGCACAGTGTCCTCATGCCTGAATTCTTGCAGCTCTGGACTGAATTTGTGCAGCTCATTGATGCACTGGATTACCAAAGAATCCCTTTTAACATCTGCCAATCAGACATTTCCCAGAATCTAAAGACCCTCAGGGCCCTCCCTCCTCCCAGGCTCACTTATCTTTGTTGTATGCTGAGTTAATTAGCCTGAAAGACTGGCTAACAGGCTGGTTCTCATTGCATCCTTCTGTTAAACACACCCACCTACAGGCTAGCTGGGGAAGCTCACTAATCATGGGAACAGATTTCCTCTCTAACCAGATTTTGCCTGGATTCTATGCTGCCTTTCTATTTGGGCATTTCTTTTGGTCTTCTATCTTCAAATGTGCTACCCCAGGAGTATTGACTCGGGTGGCTTGTTTGTCAAAGCAATTTCCTCAGTCACAAAGGAGAGTCTCAGAACTGCCATCATATAACCAACATAATCTAAATTCCTCTTTGGAAAAGGGGTACTATATAAATTGTGATTGGAGTTAGATTGTGCTTTATGTCTGAATTCAGAATCTTGCCTGCAATGATAGTCATTTCTGGTGAGCAGTGGCAAGAAGCACCTGGAGGACTTTTATAGCTTGCCTGATCACTTTTCTTTTTCTATTACCCTCCAAGACAAATCACTCCCAAGACTGACTTTAATATCATTCATTCATAATAATTCATTCTGTTAAAAATCTCAGGATGAGGGTCTGGAGAAATATCTCAGTGTGTAACAATCTTTGTTGTGAAAGCAAGAGGACTTGAATTCAAATTCCCAGCACCTATGTAAAAGCCAGGCATGGCCGAAAGTACAAGTAACACTAGTGTAGGGAAGCAGAGACAGGTGATCCCAGGACCTGTCTGCCAGTCAATTTGGCACAAATAGGGAGTTTCCAATTCACTGAAAGACTGTTTCAAAAAATAAGATGGAATGATAGGACATACAGCACTGTCCTCTGCCATGCACCTGATTCACACCTGAGCATACACCACACATACTACCAACAACAGCACTACTATCATCACCACCAATAACACAATAACAACACCAACAACAGCACCACCACCAACAATAACAGCAACACCAACACTGCTACACCCACCACCAAAAACAACAACAGCAACAATAGCAACAGCAACAACAATGACAAGAATTTCTGATGAGCAAGAGCAAAAAGTAATACCTTTAAAAATATAGAAAGTTATTAAAAAACTCAACAAGTCGAATTCTTTCCTATGATTTATACAGCATCCAAATTATATGTAAAATAATTTTTTGACAAGAGACAAACATTTCATGTGGTCTTATTACAATAATATGTAACACTGGAAATAAAAGAACTGATTTCAATGGATGTATGTTTTTAGTTTTTGAGGAGCTGTGGAAGATTTCTTTGCTTTGTTTAGTCTTTTTACACAGGACTCACTACAGATTGTTTTCTAATGTTCCTTCCAATATTCACATTTCATTATTATGCAATTGGTCCTTTAAAGATTGTTTATAAACAAAATGTCTTTGATGTGATCAATTTCTTCAGCTAGTTGTAGAAGGAAGGGCTTAATGAAAAAAAAAGGAAAAATGTAGCAGTAATAGTAATTGTTATTATAATTACAATTCCCGGGAAAATACTCTCAGAAGATATAGGCCACCTAGAGAAAAAATTTCAGACTTTTCCAGTGGAAAAAAATCATTAAATGAAATGATACATAGATCTATGTGTATTTCATATGTATGCTTGAACTTCATGTGAAAAGAAGAGTGAAGACACTTACTTTGGATCACAAAGTATACTTCATACGGCCTGCACCAAACTGTGTATGCATGTGTGTATATGTGTGTGTTTGTGTGTGTGTGTGTGTCTAAGAGTTTTAAAGTTTTATTTTTATTTATTTAGGAGAAAAAGGTTCCTGGTTTCAAAAATAAACTTGGATGACAGGTGGATGAAAGAAAAACATGTTGCATAATTATTAGACATATGGTATGAATGAATGTAAGTGCTTTGATAGCAACATAGTATTGGAAACCAGGACAATTAATGTTCTTATTGTAGAACCAGAACAAATAATGTGGATTTCCCAAAAGAGTGACACTTCTAATAGGAAACAGAAAAATAAGAAATGATTGATGCCTAGATTTCAACCAGTAAATGGGATTTTTCTGTAGATCTATATTGAATATAATAGTTCTTTAAAACATTTTACTTGTTTATTTTATGTGTATGGATGTTTTGTCTGTATATATGTCTATGTAACATATTGTACTTGGTGTCTACGGAGGTGAGAAGACATTTGATCCCCCTGGGACTTGACAGTTGTGATCTACCATGTGGATGCTGGGACTTAAACCTGAATACTCTAGAAATGCAGCCAGTGCTCTGGAAGAATAGCCAGTGCTTTTAATCACTGAACTCAAATTCTAATTCTTAAAAATTAGTATGGTAGAAGGAACAATAAATGTGGCCTTAGTAAGACCTAGAATTATATTTTATCATCTAACTGTGAAAAGCCACTTATCTTTGAGTTTACATTTCTCATGCAAAAAATCAGGGAGTGACTTTGAAATGTTCTATTTATGTTCTAATACCTATGATTATGTTTTTATAAATAAACACAAATATTAGCACAGATTTTCTAGATGTCTAGAAAATTATGTATTCATTCCACAGATGTTAGGCTGATATTCAGAAAGTCACTTCTAGTACCAGTCAACCTAACCATTCATCTGTAGGAGACACACAAATCAATATGATGAATTCAAAGATGCTCACTGCCAGTGACACATAGGAATTTGTTTAAAAAAAAAAAAAAAGACCCTCAAAGCAAATTTGTCAAGACAAGTTCAAAGAAACCTTATGGTCTTTAATGATTCACATTTTATTAAATGAAAACAGTAATTTCAATAAAGGTGGATTACACAACACCACAGTTTAGCATAATTTTCTCATTAAGTCCAATCTTTCAATAAAAGTTTTCCTAAGCCTCTGCTTACACATTCTTCTTTGAATGCTCATAAAAATTTATTAGGTCAAACTTGTGTGATTAGCAGTTAGAAAAACTACTATGTGGTTTCTTACTTTCTTTGATACAAAAAAGCAACTGATGGAGATGAAAGAATCAGACAAACATTTGAGCAATGGGTCTTTTAGCGGGGATTCTAAAGCTCATGGCTTCACTGTACGCACTGACTACCTCAATGTCATGCCAAAGGCACAATTAAAATATGGAAATGAGGTAAGAAACAGCAGAAAAGGATGTTCTAACAAACCCAGTGAGAGTACTAATTTAGAAGATGAAAAATGGCATCTAACTGACATGCTCAGTATTGGAAACTCAGCACCCAATGATAAAAGAGGGTGCTATAGTGAAACAATGAACTTCTCAAGCTTCCAGGGAGGGACACAAAGAACATGAGAAAACAACTTTTTTTGGTAAGGAAAACTCATTTCCCTCATCTTAGTTGTATGTTTATTGTCAGATAACACATTATGTGTTTATAAAATGATATGGGGGTAGGAGCCACCTAGAAAGCACTAAAAGTACCAAAGGGTCACTATTAGTTACAAATGAAAAAGAAACTTCTCCCTATGCCAATAGTGTGCTATACTTTGGAGAAAGTGACCAACATTGTAAAGGCAGGGAATGGGATTGACTGTTGGTCAGGTTGCAGAGACTCAGTGCATGCCAGCTGCAAAAAATAGGCCTGTAGTCATAGCCTCAACTAACTTACACTCTTAAAAAAAGTATTGGGTATAAAATAGTACATAATGAGTATGAGCACAAGACCAGAAAAGCTTTGTGGAGTTAGCTTTCTCCTTTACAGGAATTCTGCTAATTCAACTCAGGTAGCCAGGCTTGCATGCCAAACACCTTTATTCATTTCAGCCATTTCAGTGGCTGCTGACTTATGTATTTTATTACTAATGAATCGGATGACTGAAGGAGGGAAGAAGGACCCTGAGTGAGGGCTGGGATAATTATCTTCCCTGAAATAATTTTTCATTTACCTGCTTATGCTTTGATACTGAAACGTTTGACAAAATAGATGAAATGAAGAAGAACCACAGGCATGGAATTAAAATGTTGAGATAGAGAGTGAATGATTTATAGAAACTTAAAGATTCCAGTGGAGATGGGGCAGGATGAACTGGAAGGGCAAATGGGGGAATTGGCAAAAGAGGGTCAAAGCCCTGATCAGTGGTGTTTCCCAGGAAGGGTGGAAGGGGAAAGAAGACTCAGAAGTTGACTTTGTTGAGGTTTATCAGCTTTGCTTCACCACAGTGGGGAAGAAGCCAGGAGAAGGGTCAAGTGACTGCTAAGCACCAACTTTAATACTTAAAAAGAAGTGAATGAACTGTGCTCAGAATTTATTTATTGTCGTTGGAAGGAGACCAATGAGATATCTGTATAAAGGCTTTAATGAGAGACAGCTGAAAGGGTAATTACTAACACTTTCTACAAACAAAAGTTTAAAAGCACAAGTAACATGGTGGAATTTTACTCCAGACTTTTCATCCATTGATATTTGACTACATTAGGAAATTGTCAATAACAAGTAATCTGTTGAACCAAATGATAAATAACGAATTGAGTCTCCCATCTACAGAGCAAGGGAATAGATGTTTATTCATTTTTATAGAAAATATTTTTTTTAAAGGGACTTACAAACTGTTCTTTATCCTTGCTAGGGATGTCTGAATGCACCCTCATAGCCAGAAAACACAGTAAAAATAAAGTTTTCACCTACCAAAGCACCTTGATTGGTGAATATATTTTGTTTACTGCATGTCTGCATATTATCTTGTAGTCTTATATGATCAACTGTTCAGCCCTGTCTTAGAATCTGGCCTCCAAAAGAAGCACAGTTTATTCTTTAAGAAATACTTTACAGGTCTATATCATTAGGGAAGGTCTATATCAGGTCTATATCATTTGCTCACAGGTTAACATTTTTGGAATAAACTTGGAATTGTTTAAAGCTGTAAGTTCCAGTTTATAAGTTGGAGATAATGATGTCAAGACATTTATTTAGTCATTAGATATGTGACTGTGAAAACTGAACTGATATTTTAATGGTGGTTGGCTGACTTCCAGACAATTCATGTTATGAAAAGGATAGTTTAAGTTTTGGTTTTTGGGGTAGATTTTAAATGCCAATGGCTTTTATTACAATATTTTCTTTAAAGGTTTATCTAATTATTAGTTCTTGTCCTTCCATTCTCTTAAACTTTCCCCTCCAGGACTGGGATTTAAACAGTTGGTTGTTTGAAAAAATTGACACAAGATGTGGCTATGGAGTGATAAGATTGGTCTGTAGAGAGGCTACTGAACTCCAGCTGTCTTTGAGCCACTTCTCAAATGAAGAGGATGGGCTCTTCCACAGAGTGTGTTGTGGGCTGAGACACCATTATGTTTTTAAGTCATGTTTCTGAAGGAATGGCTGTGCAAAATGTTTAAATTTTGCAAAAAATAGTGAGTAAATTAAAATGAATATATATAGACTAGAAGGAAAAGTATTAGGTTAAAACAGAGTATGTTTACTGGTTACAAATAAATGATTTAAGTATGAGATTAGTAATCTAGTAACTAGTAATCAATAACTAGTATTTTAGATGAAGCTTCCTATAAATGTTGCCTCATTGTTGATGCTTAATTCAGTTCCAGCTACTTATGGACACGCTTACATTAAGATAAAAGCCTCATGCCCTTCCATTTCACACTGTAAACTACAATTTCCACATACTTCCTATGCTCCCATGACTTAGCAAGCATTCTGCTGACAAAAAACTGTCTTTTCAAGATTTATATAAGGGAGAACAGGAAACTGCACATGAAGAGAGCCTATTTTTCTACAAGTTAAAAACTGGAGAAAGTCAAAAGTACAAAATGATAAATTCATCTGTGCCTCTAAAAGTACCTGGGTAACCTTGTGCTCAGGGAGAAAGTGCTCCCTCCTGTGCCCCCCCCAATCACCCCCAACCATCAACAATGTTCTCATGGAGGACTTTTATCTATTGAGATGGGTGTTCTTGGGACAGGTATAGCAGGACAGACATCAGAATTTGGTTGTGAATTCTGTCTCCTTGCACATCTTAGTGTTTGTCAGAAAATTTACCAAGTACTTGGCAAAAAGAATAGTTATTTTAAGCTGCACTATCCCTGTAATTAGTACCCTCTAAACATTCTATGGTTCTGGACCAAGTTCAAAGTCAGCTGCATACTGAATAGATCAGTGGCTACCAATACAAGGTTACTACAAATATAAGCCACATGCTGTATGGGAAAAGCTTGTTTAATAGGAACAAAATCAACTACTCAAGAAAGTGAAAAGCAAAACTTCTATCAGACATATTTTGGTGGGTGAGGGTTTAGGTGAATACAGAACCTAGGGCTTCAACTATGCTAACCTGGTCTGAGTTGTGGTAATACTTGAAAGAATCACAGCTTAAGAGTAAATAAAACAGGAAAGATGGTTAGTTTAGTGAATTTTCTTTAGTAACTTTAAAGTCATTTAGCCTACTAAATTCTCACTATGTTTGAGGCACTACATTAAGGTTGTTTGTTTGTTTTTTGAGACAGTTTTTCTGTGTAGTCCTAAGGAGTCATTTAGCCTACTAAATTCACACTATGTTTAAGGCACATTAAGCTCATTTACTTACCTATTTATTTTATTTGGTTTTTTTCAAGACAGGGTTTTTCTGTGTAGCCTAGGCTGTCCTGGAACACACTCTGCAGATCTGGCTGGCCTAGAACTCTGAGATCCACTGCTATTTATTTTTTGAGACAAGGTCTTTCTACATAGCTCTGGCTGTCCTGAAACTATGTAGACCAGGCTGCCTTCCAAGTGCTTGGGATTAAAGGAAGGCACTGCCACCCTGACTCTTTGTGTGGTACACAAGAGTATCACAAAAGTCAAAAAAATACCACTGAGTTACATCCTTAGTCCTTTTTACAAATATTCTTTTATCTAGTCTTCACAACTCTATGATAGATACTATCAAATGTTCCCATTTTACAAATCAAAAGAATGAACTGAAAGGCAACAGATGGTACCTGATGCAAAGATCTAAAGCTGGAAACTCTAAACTATCTGCCACCTGTGCTGTGAATCAAACAAGGCCTTGCATATCCTGCTTCTCTAGTAATATTTATACTTACAACATACAGATTTAGTGCATTATGATTAGGTTTAGTTTTGAAATGTGTAGATTAGAACTTGTCTGGAAAGATACTCCCCACCCCAGCCTAAATCTTAGGCTATTAAGTTCTTTATTAAGGGGTCCTTAATAAAGAACCACGTACATCTGTCTTCTAATTTTATCAAATTTAATGAAGTAGGTACTCAAGTCAACTCAGTCAACCAAGTAAAGCCAGGAAAGATGAGCTAACCCTTTTATTCCCAATTTGCTTTCAACACTTCGGATATAAGTAAACATATTCTAAAATAAACATTCTGTGGTGTTATTAAGCTGTCTTCAACATTAGTTTCTGTTATAAAAATACTTTTGAATGAGTATAAAAAATGAGTATCTCAGCTTAAAGAAACAACTAAATTTTAAAGTAGGGCTATGTCAATACTTCCAAATCAGTTTAGTTTTCAAAGAAACTGGATCTGACATATTCTTATATTCAAATATTGAAATGAATTTAGATAATGATCAGTTGTAAATAGCCAGAAGAATTAATTTCACTTAGGTAAAAGGGAATCTGATGTCTTTACAATGGAAAAACATCTACTGTATTTCTTCAGGTTTATCACTGAAAACATCCTATTGGTCACTATGGGCAGACATTGCCACCTGGTGGTCATTTCTTACTGAAGCAGATCTCCCACAACAGGTTTGCTCAGGGCGGTGCTTGCACCTACACTCATCTCCATCTTACTGAATTAGAATGTGCTTTAGGAATGAGTCATGGTTTGCATTTTCTTTCCTGTACTAATACTTGGTAGGGACACATTCTGGAGCTATGAATACAGGAAAATGAGAAACAATATTTCACTTTTTATTCACGCTGACTCTACTACCTCCATTAGCTACATTTCTGCTAAACCTGAGGGAAAGCTGACAACTGTAAAAATTCTGGTAGGACTCTCAAGTTTCTTTCCCTATAGCCACAAAGCCAATGACATCAGCACCAAAGAGATTACAGATTGATAACTACTCATTACTGACTTATCTCTACTGAAGCCTAAAGAAACACAAGGCAATCAATTCAATACTCCAACGGCCAAATAAGTATGCTTCTCATGTAATCCTAAAACCAACTCATCCAAAGTAGTAAAAACCCAACAGTGACTGACTGAAGGAGAAAGAGAGGACTACAGCTTGTTTTTACATTGTTCTATTATTTATTACCTTTAAAACCAGAACCTGATGCCAAGTCATCTTCCTGTTTAAGGTAGAGACAGACATCACAATGAAATAAAAATAATACTAACTATGCAAATATTGCCAATGAAGTTTCTTTTTTTAAAGTTATTTTAGATTTAACAGTTATCTGAAGAACTTAAAAACAGAATACTTAGCAGAATTACTACTTATCAGTCTTTGGAGGCCAAGAGTCAAATTTATAGTCTAATGAGGATTTATTTCTATATATACTGGCTTTGATACAAAAAAGACCAAAGGTAGCTGAAAATAGAATTACAGTATCTTAAAAAATACGTATCAGAAATATATTAGTCTCCCCAAAAGCTGGCTGCTTCCAAGCTTGATTTAATATTCTGCATATTTTCCCTCCGCTGCTTGGTAAACACATTGGCTTCTCCTTTCTGTAGCCGGCGTCTGGCAGCTGACTTTTGCTGCCTTGTCAGCTGACGTTTCACCTTCTGCTTCACCAGTTCCTGGAAAGATTTTTTAAGTTAGTGTGATTAAGAACCATTTTGATAAGGAGCAGAAAATCATAAAAACAAAGATTAACACTGTTAGTATCTTTCAAATTTACATGTTGAGGATGAATTTTTAAAACCCTAATGACACTATGTGAATTAGTAGATAAACCATGAGGTGTGATACAATCTAAAAATTTAAATTCTTAGCAGAAATACAGATTATACAGCAAAAGTGGTCAGTATTGAAATAGTTTAAATTATAAATCACCAGAGTGTCACCTAGTGATCATCATGAACACTGAGAGGAAAAACCAAGATGAAAATTATTTCTTCTTTCTTGGTAAAAGTAAGACTTTTAAGATAAAGTCTCATGTAGCCGTGGTGCCCATCTGGCCTTAAACTGGAATGCAGCCAGATATCCTTGATCTTCTAATCCTCTTGCCTTCACCTCCAAGTGCTGGAATTACATACCACACCTTGTTTGTGGTGCTAGGGATTGAAAACAGAGCTGAGGGCAGCAGCCATTCATGGGAAATCTTCATAAGGTTTTTTTCTAGAGATGTAGAACATTGTCTTATAGTTAATAACCAAAAATTCAAGTCATTCATTAAATGATATATATACTAATCATATGACTAAAAGATAGACAAAAGTGAAATTTCAGTTCAGAATGAACTTTTCTTTCTCTATAGCCCCATTTTGGAAGTTTTTTTTTTTGTGTATAGGAAAATCCAGAGTACAAAATAAATTAAAATATTGTGGTATTTTAGCAAATACATAAAAATGAAAGAAGACTACTTTCTCTCTTTGTTGTTAAAAGTAAAAACATTCTCTTTTTAGACATAGCCACATGTATATTTACTAAAAGGCAACATGTCTTAATCACTTAATTCTGTTACATGTTGTTAAGAACAGAACCTACAAATGACTAGTGGCTACGTTAAGAGTTTATGTCTAGAATTCAGAAGGACTTGGATTTGACCACTAGCAATGGAAATGGACAATAAACAGGAACAAAAGAAATTTTTTATTAAATTAAAGAGGAAACAGACCTTATGATTATAATTTTAAGTAATTTAAACCTTTTTGTCTTAGTGTAAATTCCAAAACCCCCATCAAGTTCTTTGAGGGAACAGTTTTCCTTCTGTTGTTTTAACAGAATAGAAGGAAAACAGTATGAAAAAAAATTCAAGAGAAGTTAGGTGTAAAACCTAGCAGTTGAGAGGCAGAGGCATGAGGATTGAGAGAAAGAAAGGGTGTGGAAGAGCAGGAAGAGAGGTAGGAAAAGAGGATCTGGGGGAAGGGGAAACTGTGATGAGAATATATGATATATAAAAATATTATTTTCAATTAAAAAAAAAAGTCCGAGGCCAGCTTGGTTTGCACAGAAATCTTTCTTCACGGAATTAGAAGGAGGGTCTTATCCCACTCCTTAATACACAGGCTCACATATTTGCAAAACTCAAGACAAAAGACTTAAAGACTACGAGAACACTACACATTTTTAAGATCAGTCTCTGGTTATAAGAATCAAGTAAAGAGAAAAGGACCAGAACAGTTTAGTATCTATTTAAATAGGTACAGACAATTGTATCTGAGTCACACAGAAGGCAGCACAAATTAGAACCCAGTTAAAATTTTGTTTCAATACTAAGAAATCAAAGACAAGAGGTCAACTAAATCCCAGCAAGAGCCAAGAGCAGAAAGGTTACTATGAAGAAATCTATAATAAAGATTTTATCTTTTAATGTAATACATGCTTCACAGATTTCAATTTTATGTTTAGGAAATCAAATAAATTACCCAACCCTCAGGAAGAGACTATTATATTTCTAGAAACAATTATATTTCTAGAATTTCACCTTTAATTATCTGGAAAATTCTGAATGTTTCTGAAAGGCCCTAGAACTATAATATAAACTGTTAACTACTTTATTCTTTTGTGTGTGCATGCGTGTAAATACACACACACACACACACATATACACACACATCCTTGTGTATATTAAAGCCAGAGGTTAGTGTATCTTGACTTCCTCTATCACTGCCCCACTTATCTTTTGAGATAGGGTCTCTCGCTGAACCTGAATGTCACCAATTTGACTACCTGGCCAGCAAGCTCCAGGAACTCTTCTGTCCACACCTGTTCATGCTAGGATTACAGACATACTCCACCAGGCCCAGAATTTTATGTGGGCATTGGGATACAAACTCATGGAGACATCTTCCCAGCTTGAATTTTTACTTTGTTCTTGATAGCTCTCATTTAATATTATACTTCATCCTATCCAAAGCAAAACATTCTAATTCACTAAGGACGTATCTGAGCTTTTAGTAAGTTTAGAAAAATGAAGCTATTTATCTTTTGAATTTACTTTCTACGTAGCCATTTCACTTCCTCATTTTTTCCTTCTAAACTGTTTCCTTCTTTGTTCACTATGAGTAAATTATCTCTAAAAATGACCTTTAATAACATACAATTTTATTTAAACAGAAGAAAAAAAACCAACACAACAATTATATGACTTTAATTTATGGAAAAGTTGATAAATTAGCTATGTTAGACAGAAAATAATTTTTAGAAAGCACAATTAAACAGTACTCTTCAAAACACCTCCTAATCCTGAAATAAGGTGGGTTGGTTGTAAACTCGAAGTAGCTTCTGTTGACTATCAAAGAATCAGGGAATTAAGCAAACCAAACACAGTTTTGCCTGAGTCCTAAGAGAAATAATGACTTGTCATAAATATAATACTAATAATTGTATTAATAATATATATATATAGTATTTATATAACAACAACAACAACAACAATAATAAAATCCCCACATATCAGATATGAACGAGACCTGTCTCAATGTTGACCATGGAGTTGGAGAAACAGTTCCTCCACAGGCCACAGAGGGGTTTGCTTTGCTGGGTGTGATAATCTTCACACTGATTCTACTTTCAGGACAGATCAGAACAAAGGCTGGCTTACATGTCAGAAATCTCAGTTGGGGCTAGAATATTTTTGTTCACTGTCCTATCCGGAAATATCCCTTGCATAAATTATTTGGACACTACTGCTGAATGCCCAAGGAACCAACAAAAATTCTATTCCAAAGATATTTAGATTACCTATTTCCCAGAATGTAAGAAGTAGTGAGGGTGGTACACCCTCAGATTTCAGCTACCTGGCTATGGCCTTAACTTTGTGTAGTCATAAAACTTGCCTTGTTAAAAATCAAAGACTGAGCCAGGCAGTGATGGCGCATGCCTTTAATCCCAGCACTTGGGAGGCAAAGGCAGGTGGATCTCTGTGAGTTTCAAGTCAGCCTGGTCTACAGAGTGAGTTCCAGGACAGCCAGAGTTACAACAGAAAACCTTGTCTTGAAAAATAAATAAATAAAAAACAGAAAAAAATCAAAGATCGAATCACAGAGGAAACAAGATCGCACCTGGATCTAAAATAAGTAACATTTTGTCCCTTAAATTCAAATTAAATTGTTCTTTAATTTATCTGCTGCCCTATGCCTGAAAGCCTTGCTTATTTCAGGTAAAACTGAACCCTCTCCTCTCTTACTAAACTTCTCCCCATTATTTATTTTGTAACAGTAACTTGAGACCCAAATGTCTGTATGACCTGAAATCCTCCCAGTTCACAGCACTGGCCCAAACAGCTGGTATGTGTGTAATACTTACTGGAGGAATGGTTGAACAGCTTAGAACACTGCCTGTAGATGTAACACTCAAGGTTCTTGTCCTAGGCTGAGTAACACTACACATACTGTCTTCATCTCTAGAATAAATAAAATAAGAAATACACAATTTATCTTGTTAATTTTTATAATGTAAAATTAAATTATTTTTCTGCAGTGAAGCTTAAGATGAAATGCCTCAGAATTATGATATTTGTGAAAGTAAAAGTGAAACTACTTGCAACTTAGTTCACTATATTTAACACTCATAGAATGTTCTGACAAAATGTCATCAACAAACTTTCTAAATACAATGCTTCAGTAACTGAAATTTATCATTTCCCCACAGTTCGTTCATGCTTTTCTCAAATTATATAAATTTATCTCTCACACTCTGAGTCTTTCTTGCCACCTTCTGAATAAAAGCAGACACAGATACTATATTCTCATTCTCTCTCTGAGCTCTCATTTGTAGCAGAGGGTGATCCTCCTGCCTCAGGCTCCAAGTTTCCAAGTGCTAGTACAAGGATTACTAGTATGTACCACCATGTCCAACCAGAGACAGTACTCTGAAACTGTACTACAAGTCAGAATAAAAATTAAAATCATGAATACATCAATACTTTTTAGTACTCAATATTTTAATATAAACTACATATAAGAACCCAGACAATATTAACTTCTAATAGTATTTTTCTGTAACATATAATTTTTAAAATTACATTTATTTATCTTTTTGTGTGGATAGCACATGCCACAGTATGCATGTGGAGATAAGAGCACAATTTGCAGGAGTCAATTCTTTCCTTCCAATACATGGGATCTTGGAAATTGAACTCAGGTCAGACTTGGTGGCAAATGACTTTATCTCCTTGGCCATGCCACATCTATTTTGCTTCTACATTCACTACTTAAATAACTATTCAAAAAGTAAAATTTTGTATAGTATTTGCTCAGAGGAAGAACACATCATTAACCCAACTCTCTGGTTATAAGACTACTAACTCCATATAGTTTTTTTTTTCTTTTTTTCTGGGGGGGGAGGGTATTTGCTAGACATTGTTCAAGGTATACCTGAGGTGCTTCTGAATTAGTAAACTGAGTAAAGAAAACTGTCTTCTCAATGTGGGTAGATGTCACTGAAGTTTGAAATACAGTGGTAGAGTAAGAGAATCCCTTCTGCCCAACTACCTTTGAGCTAGGATGTAAATATTCTTCTGTTTCTGGAATCAGATTGGAGTCTATATTACTGGCTGTCTTGAGTTTCCAGTTTGCTCACTGTAGATGTTATAACTTTAGTTTATAATTCCAAAGGCCAATTCCTTATAAAGCCAATCCTAGACTTAGTAATGGCTGATCTTACAAATTTTCAACTTCATGATGGTATGAAAGTGTTAGCACCTTTGATAAAAACCATACTTTGATCTCCTCTGGGGCTGTTGCTAACTGGAAAACAGTCACCTGAAGATCCTAATTAACTATGCAATCACAAAGGCAAATGACATATACTTTACCATATACTGTTTCTAAGTTATGATATTTGGTAGTTTAGTTGTATTAAACACATTCTAATCTTCCTTCAAATTACAACAGTTTTACGAGGATGTGAGCATAAGGTAAGTAGAAGTATCCTTAATAAATTTCCTATTGATTCTATTTGGTCTAGAGATTCCAAACCAATTGTGGTGGTTGAATGAAAATGGCCTCCATAAACTCACACGGAGTGGCACTACTAGGAAGTTTGGTTTTACTGGAGGAAGTGTTTCACTGAGGGAGGGCTCTGAGGTTTCAGAAGCTCATGCTAGACAAAGTGGCAGACACTCTCTTCCTACTGCCTGCAGATATGGATATAGAACACTCGCCTACCATTCCAGCATCATGCCTGCCTGCATGCTGCCATGATTCCCGCTATGATGATAATGGACTGAACCTATGAACTGTAAGCCAGTCCCAATTAAATGTTTTCCTTTATAAGAGTTGCTGTGGTCATGTGTCTCTTCACAGCAATAAACCCTAAGATACCAACATTACTCAAAATTTGGTATCATAGCCACCTTTTCTTTTTTAATGTTTCTGCTCTTCTGCTTTAATTTTCCAAGTTTATTAAACGGCAATTGGCCAAAGGCTGAAGAGACAGAGTTAGCTATGTGGAAAAGGAACACAATTCTCACATTTTACTTCATAAACAAAACTGCAAAGGTTTTAAGATGTGTCCTTAAGATGCACAGCTATAGTGGGTTTGGAGGAGGACCTGCAAAAGGCAATTTTGGAGTTGGCCCTCATTACGAAAAAGAAAATGATGGTGTAAGACTTGACATGGCGACCAGAGCAGAAGCTATGGAACTGGTTATGACAATCATGGAGGAGGAAACTATGGGATTTGGAAAACAAAACCAGCAACACTGTAAAGATGGTCCAATAAGCAATGGATAATTTGGTGGTAGCAGGAACATGAGGTGATCACATGGTGGACACTGGCCCTGGAGGCAATGGAGGTTATGGTGAGAAGGGCTAATACAGAGCTTTTTTACTTCCCATGGGCTTCACTGTACAAACAAAAGAGGATGAGAGCCCAGAGGAATAGGACTGCTTTCAGTTATCAAAATAACAATGTTAAGGAAACTTTTATCTCAGTTATGCATAATAGCAAGACAGTAGAGCAGACTAAGCAAGCCATTTTGTGAATGGGTTAGCTTATTTTAGTAATATTACTTTACTGTGGAGGAAAAGAATGAGATAGTTTCTTATCTTTTTAATTTTCTTTCTTGCCTAGCTAGCTTAGTCAGTAGAGCATGAGACTCTTAATCTTCCTTTAGGAGTATAGAAGGAAGCATTCCTTCTTTGGTAATGTTAATGTTTTAAGTGTCAGGTGACATGAAATTTTTTAACAATGCTTCTCAAGCTTTTGAAAAGTATCAGCCAAGATCATGAAATAAAAAGACAAATGTTTTTTCTCTTTTTAAAAATTAAGTTATTATATACTGTATACTTTAATAAAGTAGTTTTAAAAAAAATAAAGGATGCATACCTGAACATGCATTGGAAAATGCTTAATAATGTTCTGCTGATCTAGTTTTGTCATATTAATGTTTTAAAATAAATAAACTTAAAATTGCAATAAGTTATATTTTGCTTCTTGTCCCAACTCTAAAAATTAGGTTTCAGGACTTTTGCTAATTTAATTTGAGCTAATCCTCTCAAGACAAAACAAAAAATTCTTAAAACATAATACCATTGTGTGGCTTTAAGCACACATGAAAAACAAACAGTAGAAAGCCCAAAGTACCAGGAAATATTCTCAGTAGATATCTAACATAGAAATCACATTTACTGCATGTCTTACATACTTACATGCCTCATTGTAGTTTAAACATATATTAAGTGTATTAATGAAACAAAACAACTTACCTGTCTAAAAACAAATCTATTAAGAGACCTACATTAATTCTATGAAGTCATCAGTCTTACCTTAAGGTAGAATTCTGAAAAATTTAGTCAACAGACTATCCAGAATCAAATCAATTGAAAAGACAAATTTGTTCCAATATGAAAAAGTCGACTTTCATTTTATACATAAATGATGGCATAACACAACTAACTATATCATAGCATTGTTCTTTTTCAAACATGCTCCCTTGTCATAATCAAAGAATGTATTGATCTCAAGATTAAAGGTAAAAAGCAAACAAAAATCTATACCTGAAAGGCCTGAACTCCTTATTCAAGGATGATAAGGCAATCAGATGGGGGCATTCATCCTCACCCTCTTCAGAGTCAGTAGGGCTTCTCCACTGACCTGCCTGGCCATCTTGCCTGGTGTCATTTTCATTTCTATTGCTCTCCTCAGAAAACGCAGTAACAGAACTATGAGTAAGAACCTGCCTTTTCATTTCTTCTAAAGCTTGATTTAATTCAGTCACTTCAAAACCTGGTACATCAGCATTTTCTTCTGATAAACTGTCTTCCTTTATTTGCTTGAGGTCTCCAGATGAGCAGCAACAGTAGTCACCTGATTCATCTATTGGGCTTGGTTCACTTTCCTTTTCTGACCTACAGACTTTGACTTTTTCTAATATCTCTCCATCAGAAAATGAGGAGTCAGATTCCTCTTCTGTTTTAGTTATTTTATCATTTGGGCCTACTGGATGTAGCAGTTCATCATCTGCTTGCATTTCCTTTGTGTAACCACTGGCAGAGACCTCAACATCAAGAGAATCTTCCCTCCTAGGATAAGAAGGTATTATCATCAAAAGACACAGAAAAAGATACCTGAGATGAATAGCACTACTTGATAAACGATGAATCTGAAGTGGGTTCAAACAGCCTTCCATATTTTAATCTTAAACACAAGTATTTAAGTTACTGAACTGTGCAAATATACAAGATGTTATTATTTGAAGAATAAAATGACTAAAAAGCAACACAATAATAAAAAGATTATAGAAATGAGCTGATTTTTTATTAACTTCCAAAAGGGTCAAAAGATTGCTTTTTAAACTGTGTAACAACAAATCTCAAACCAGGAAATATCTTAAAAATGTATGAAACCAAAAGAAAAAGATTAACTAAAGAAATATATGTGATTTGAATAAAAGAAAAACATAAAGCTGGAGACATTGCTCAGCATATGCTACTTTTCTAGTGGAAGGGAGATTGGTTCCCGGAATCTACTTTGGTTGGCTCACAATCACCAGTTCCAGGGATTCTGACTCTCTTCTGCCCTCTGTTGGCACTTGTACTTATGTACACACACGTAGTGTACTCGTTAGTGTTTTATCAACTTAACAGGCTAGGATCATATGGGAAGCGGGAACCTCAACTGAGAAAATGTCCCCACCACACTGGCCGATAAGCAAATCTGTAGATCCTTTTCTTGATTCATGATTGACGTGGGAAAGCCCAGCTCACTGTGGGTAGTGCCGCCCCTAGCAAGGTGGTCCTGGGAGGCTTAAGAAAGGAAACTGTGTAAGTCAGGAGGGAACAAGTCAATAAAGCAGAATTCCTCCTCCTTGGCTTATATTTCAGTTTCTGCCTCCAGGTTTCTGCCCTGAGTTCCTACCTTGGCTTCCCCTAATGCTAGACCTAACCTTAACCCTAACCTGTGAGCCAAATAAACCCTTTCCTCACAAAGTGGCTTTTGGTCATGGTATTTTATCAAAACAATTGAAACCCTAACTAAAACAAAGAAATACACTTAATTCAAAATAATAAGAAAAATCTTTAAAAAAAAAAAAAGAAAAACACCAATTTCACTATGATTCAACACTTGATATCTTATAAATGAGTCATGAGCATTTAATACAGCATTCAAAATACATAGTATTAAAAATTCAAAAATTTTGAATTCTTAAGAAAATAAATTCAGCATTCAAAAATCTAATTGTAGTTCCTTAGTGGACTGACAGAAAATATTTTCAAATCTTCAAGTTTCATTCATGTACTGTAGAGTAGTGACATTCAATACCAATTGTGTGTTGACATTATTTCAGATAAAAGAATTGACTTTAGAATTAAGCAAATAATCTCTCTAAGGGGCTTCTAGCATTCTAAGCAGTACTAAATACAAACCTGATATCACTAAAAGTTGGGTAGAGCTCACTTTCATAGCCAAAACGCTTCATGAAGAACTCTCTAATGCATTTAACATCTCTGTTAAAATACCTATAAAAGAAAAATTTCATTTTTAATACTATCTTTTCTATCAACTGTTCATTTATCTACTTCTGTATAGAATACATATCCTCTCCATGTACCTACTTCTGAGGAAGTTTTTGTTTTAAAACTCCAACTCCTCTTAAAGTCCTGTTTGAACAAATGGCTCCACAGCTAAGAAAGCTTGATTTAAATGTTAAGTCCAAATGCTATCTTCATTGTAGTTTTATGTATAAATAAGATATATGAACAGTCAGTTTCACTGAGATTCCCAATACACAGGATAAACATGATTAAGTATAAAACTGGATCTAAGTATATTTTTGCCTCTTTAAAATACCAAGGAATACTAAAGATTCTCTTAAAGGAAAATTCTAGTAGTTAGATATACTTTAGTCAAACAACAAATCTCCAATATTAAAATCATTTACTGATCCAAATAGAAAACTGGAAAATTACAAATAAAAAATGATTCTATGATACACAAACACACCCCCAATTAGAATAAGTTTTATACCATTCAGCATTCGGGTGGGAGGTGGAAACCATTTGTGGAAAATCAATCATGGTGATGTGGTCATCTTTATCCAATATAAGATTGAATTCATTGAAATCTCCATGAATCAGCCCATGATTTCCCAGTTTGACTATTAGTTCCATAGCTTCATCATATACTGATGCAGGATCTTCAACATGATGAATCTGACACCTGAAAGTATGCAAAGTTGTTTGTACACATTCATGATTTTAATGAGCACAAAAATTTATGTATCATTTCCGTTCCTGATCTTCCAGCATCCTCCTCATTCTCACCACAGCTATATGTTCCAGCTACTAAAAGGCCATGTCCTGCTCCAGTCACTCCTGTCTGCTTTCTACTATCACCTCCCTTCTCACATCTTCCTTACAGCTCAGCTCTTTTTACATAGGCTTTTTCTAATTTCACTCATTCTACTTTCAACATACTTCCTTCCACCTCATTTGAAGAAAACAGTTCAAGACTTAATTTCTTTTGTGCTGATAAATCTAAATTCTTAGTCATTGTCATTTCTAGTCAGCTGACTTCTTTCCTCTCCTTGAAATACTTTCTTCATTTAATTACCGGGCACCATGCTTTTCAGATTTTCTTTCCTCACTATTCATAGGCCAAAGTCCTCATTATCATCTATTTCCTACTTCTTTCACATCTAAATCCAATCCCAAATAACTACTGTTGCTAGTTGTGTGACACACTGAGAATCTGAGCACTTTTCATCATCTTGACTGTCACTGTGATCAGAGCTATTGCCATCTCTTGCCTGACTGCTATACATTTTCTAACTTATCTTCTGATTATTTCTCAGATCTCACCATTCACATTTCCCCCTTTTCCTGCCTCATTCCACCTTAGTCACTCTGCTCTAGATTCTGGTTTGGTTTTTCTCCAACCATGGCTTTGAACATTGAAGGACGAATACCCTTCCTTTACCTGAAAAATTGATAGTTTCCTAAGATTTCACCCTGTCAATGACATTTTCCTATCTTATATTAAATAGAAATCTCCTACCTCTACCCTCTTCATTGACTTTTATTGATATCATTTATTGATACACTAGATGCACTATGTATTTCCTTGCTCAGTTTGAGGGCAAGAACTCTGTTTTGTTCACTGCTGAACTTGAAAGTGTTTGATATGTAACAGATTCTTCAAAAATACTGAACAAATCAATGCATAAATGAGAGATACAACATACTAAGTAAATGAATGAAACTGAGTTTTCAACTTATTTTTGTATACCTCTTTAGTAATTTCTAACCTCTCAGAAATAACATTCCAACAATTTAATGTTTTACTTAAAAAAAAAAAAAAAAAGAAAAGAAAAAACACAAGCCTTAAATTCATTTATTAGGATAGGCTTTTAACCCAGCACTCGGGAGCCAGAGGTAGGCAGATCTTTGAGTTTGAAGCTAGACTGGTCTACAGAGCAAGTTCCAGGACAGCCAGAATTACATAGAGAAACTCTGTCTCAAAAAATAAAAAATAAATAAAAATAAAAATTCATTTATCAGGACCTAAGCCATCAAGCCTAATGAATACTTACAGGGGATAACCATTGATAAGCTCCATGATTACTGCATGGCGATTGTAATCAATTGGCTTTGGAACTGGAAATTTCCTCTCATATAATGCCTAAAACAGAAAAAACATAATAAAAATCCTGCTTTTAAAAGAACAAAAGAATCTATCTTCCTACAAGGTTTTACAAAATTTTAGTCAACCTGAGGGTATTTAATGTATGGTTTACTTACTGCAAGAATTAGCTATACACAAAATTAACTTTGAACTAACTTTCTCTCTTAGACCTAACAATTACTATGTATTCAGTACTGTCATTGAGTCACAAAAATGAATGTAAAAAAGTTTTATAGTCCTTTAGGATATTTCATATATATAGTCTCTGCCACTTGTTGATATGTGCTTACAATATTCCAATAAAATCCTGAAGGTCATGTTAAATCACTAATGCTGTTCTCTCTGAGCAAGATGTTACTTTAGACCATTCATCTATCTTCCCTTCTGACATCTGGAATGCCAGCATTTCTACTAGGCCTTCGTCACTTATGTATGATTATTCCACTAGTGTTCAATCTCTTGTCACCATAACATACCTATGGACCAATATCAGACCAGATGCTTATCTTATGCCAATGCATAATTTAAAAGTATCTACAGTGGATATAGATAGATATAGATGGCATGTGCAAATTAACATTTTTTCTCATTATATTAAAGAAAATTACTAGTCAACTTATCAGAAACATCAAGATTTCCAGAAAATGTTTTCAATAAAAAGGACATTTGTAGTGGAACACTTGGAAGAAGTTTTTGTTATTTTGGTTTCTGTAAAAACGCAAAATGGCACTTGGATTAGGTTTGTGTTCCCACCCTAGTAGTGGTATACTTGTTTACTTGGGTTTGGAATACTTGATGCAGGTGGCTATAAATTGGTTGGGTGCAGCCATTCAGGTACCTGTAGCTTGTTTTGGGGATTGGATGCCTCATGAGTATATGGGAACTTTTGTTGGCTTAGGGAATAAAAAGTCTGAAGCCCTGAGAGTTGGGGTGAGCACTGCTGGTTGGTGGTTCACTAGTTGGGTTGCTGTAGTTAGTGTGATAATTCCTAAAAGAACAAAGGTTGAAGAGATTGAGTTTATAGACCATGCGCTGAGACACTAGTCTGACTCACTGTCAGCTTGTCCTCTTCAAGCTTAGGATAGCCGAAAAGAGGCTGTGAAGATTTCTACCTTTCTCTCATTCTGTATCAAGGTCACTTATGAAAGTGAAGATTTCTTTCTATCTTTCCTTTTTCCTTCCCCAAATAGAGGGTAAAAGATTGTAGCATACTGCTATAAACATTTATATTTAGCCATGCAAATTTGCATGACAATCAACTACTTTCAATTAGAGGAAGCTACCAGGAAAAGAGCATAATCAAAGTTCAAGTTGACTATAGGACTTGACTCAGGGGTCAGAGAGACAATTGTCATTAAGGTCTTTGTAATATTTGGTTAAAATGATACCTTCATATAGGCAAATTCCTTCATGGCAGAGAGACGAGATAAATAAAGCCAAGAAACATTATGCCTGTGCTTATGGTAATCACGCTTGTTTTTCAGATTTCGAAAGGAGGTTCTCCCCAGTCTGTGAAGCTTCAGTGCAAATTGTTGTCCTTCTTCATTTGCAACAACGTAAATATCTAAAGCAAAAATTATAAAACCATTGTTAGGATACTTTTACTGCAATGGGTTAACTAGTTCTAGCTCTATCTGCTCTCATCTGTATCTGCTATCTGTCCTACTAGTGATTCTTTGGCAAAATACTTCATACCCTAAATGGCATCCCAGAATGAGTTCCTATGTAACTGCAGAAGAAAGCAAGAGATGTACTTAGCCAAAGGGTACTACTGTTTTCAAAGATGCTCAATGCTTACATTTATCATTATGTTAGAAAAATCAATTCATTAAGAAAGTACAAATACTCTTTTAGCCCGGGATCCAACACAGGTTTTGCATATAGCAGTCCAGTACTCTATCATGAGTTACATCCTCAATCCAAGAGAAGTGATTTAACTTTTTACAGTTACATTTACATGTCTTCAGGATTATTTTTGTGTTCACATACAATTGTAACGAGGAGTGGAAGAATTCATTACTCAGGATTTTATACTTTAATTTTTATCTGCTTTTCATTCCTGCTGACACTGTATGTCAACGGATATCTTTCTCATAATTGTATGGTGGATAGATACTCTTCTGTTGATTTTTACCAGTTTCTGAGCAATAGTGATTTGAATTTGATTCATTCCTAATTGTAATTAGTAATAGAAGTCCATATCTTTAGATAGGTAAATTAAGAGTTTAGTGCTTCAGTATGGGAATTTTTGGAGAACACAATTCAGTCCCTAATATGGTAAAAAGTATGTAAATTTTGATATTATTAAGCTTTAAAAATGTGTACTGATTTATATTCTGTCAATAAAATGTTAGCCCATTTTTAATAGAAACATGATTAAAATTTCTTCAAGTATTTAGAACATGTTCTAAATGTCAGCATTGCAAATAATTTACTTTGATATTTGGGAGATTACTTGTTATGAAGATCACTATTTTACTTACAGGATTATATTCTAACTTATTGCTCATAAAAGCAGTTAAAGATTTGAACATAGTGAAATGGAAGGTGTTAAATCAATTTCTCAGAATAAATAAGAAATAGATTCTTTGCTATGGTATATAACCAACAGAAAATTAACTAAAATGAGGATTTGAAATAAGACTAGATTTTATTTACTTTATATTTTTCCAATGTTAATGCTTACCATTTTACCATTCACTTAATTTTTTAAAAATTAAAAAATATTTTATTGAGTAGAATCTGTTTCATAACAAATTAGTTTTCATGTAATTGAAGTATTTATAATACTTAATAATTCTAAATTCAAAAGTAATATGGCTGAATGCAAAAACAATTAACAGGAAGGTTATGTTACCCACAGGAAATATTCCATTGTATTTATATATTCATATTCAGTTTCATGTGCACATGTTCTTCCCCTCCATCTTAGTACATACATAAATACCATAATTTATATGCAATTATATATAATTTAGATATAAACATAGAAGGCACACTAACCATATAAAATTCCATAGGTTTTTTTTGGGGGGTAGGTTTCTTAATAATTATTTTATTTCCACGTTTAATTTTGCTTCCTCAGTTTAGACGATGTAACTTAGATAGGAAAAACTGCACAGGACAAAAACTGTATACAAGGGGCTACAGTTCAAAAAGAATCATCTCCTATTCTTTATTCCTTTCTTCCACAGAAGAAATAAATGAATATACAACTATCTGCTCAAGCTATTTTTAAAATGCTTTTAATTCTGTGTTGCTATGATAAAAAAAATGTGCTGGTGGTATTGATGTTTACTACTTTCCATTACTTCCTTTTGGTATGTATTTGTAACTATTACAAATGTATACCTCATCAGATACAAAGTAAGAGCAAATATAATATTTACCAAAGATTTGAGCTATTAGAAGAAAATTAGGTTCTAAAGTGTATCTGAATGGTAAAGCATATGCTAGCATGTATGAACCCTGGGTTTAATCCAGAGCACCAAAGGGGTTGGGGGAAACAAACAGATGGAAATTAATTCTTGGTATTATTTAAATGACAGCGATGGACATACGGAAGTAATTATAACCTACTAAATTACTGTTAATAAATATAACAAATTATATTCCTAATTTGTATTGCTTACAACTAACTTTCTGATTTATCATTCAGTTGGACTATGTAACCAAATGAAAGAATGTTTTCTCAAAGTAAAATAAAAACTTAAGTAAAGACAATGCTTTCAACAATACTATTTAGTACGTACCTGACTCTTTGCCAACACCCATCTGGTTTCCAACAGACTCAACTACCTCTCTAGAAGACAATGTTTTCAAAGCTAGATAATCATAGCCAGCATTTGTCAACCGATAGCCCTGGACAGCTAGATAAAAATTAGATAAGAACAGTATTTAGTTGTACTGTAGCAACAAGACACAACAGCTCAAGACATGCATTTAAAGATGGGAAGTCTTAGCTGGAGAAAGATAAATTACTCAGAATTGTTAAGTTCCCAATTTCTTTTCTACTATAGAAATACTTAAAGTGTGATTCATGTATGGACACCAGTTTGAGGGTCTGTGGTAAGATACATACATAAACTAAAAGGAAGCATATTATTCAGAATATTTTATATTGATCTGACCATGGATCTATGCTGGTTTTTATATATAACCATTATCCTCTTTACTTTTTCCAATAACTACTTTCTCTTATAGTTATTAAAGATCTGTAACAAGTTTTTAAACCTTCATCCTTCATTACAGATGGTTTGAAAAACAATGCTCTAGAGACCTATGACATGCTAAATTTTCCGAAGGTGGCAGTAACTATATGACTATCCCATTTGTTCTGCAGTGCGATTTTCTCACTTTCTCTGCCCTCTTTGATTTGAGTGGGCTCTATGGATTTTTCTAACCAATTCAATATGGCAGAAGAATGTGTCAGTTTTTGGTTCTCTAGTCAACTTGTACTTCATGCCCTTTGAAGGTCAGCTTTACATAAAGTCAATTAGCTGAAAATTGACAAATAATGTAGCATAAAATACTTACTTTTAGTACGTTCCCAAGCTATAAGTTTATGCTTCACCAATTCTCTTAAAACTTTATTACAGCCACCATGTTTCAGGCTGGCTATAGAAGCAATTAAACTGCAGGGAACAATTTCATGGTTCTTCATGCCCATTTCAACCTGAAATTAAAGGAATCATTATGATGCCATAAGCAACAAAAGCCTTGTCTATTAAAAATCTTGCTAAGAAATTAGCCTTTTGAAACTTTCCCAACAAAGTAGATCTCTAGCCATAGTTATGTAGCCTAACAAGGACAGATTGTGAGAAAAGTACTATTAAGTAAATGTAGGCTACAAAGTACTAGTGGGCACCAACATGGCTACATTATCAGTAGACAGTATGATCTTAGGGGATTATTGTTGAACACATATCCTGTGACCAAACAAAAATGTTAAGGCAGCATGTGACTATAATCCTACAATACAGTTATTTTCATCTCTGTGTTAAATTACTGCTTGATAAATACAGTTAATCACTGATACTGTCTCTCAACTTCAAAAGTAAAAACTGTTAGTTCTTGAAAAGTTAATGACATATGGCTGATATTAAAATTATACCTAAATACCTACCTTTAAAAACTACAAATATTACAGCATAAACGAGAAAGCACAATATATAGACAGGGATTTTGGTAGTCACTGGAAAAGAATCTTTTTTCCCTGGAGAATCGGAAGCAGCAGCTTCAAGGTAGAACAGGAATTCTAGCTGAGAGATCACTTTCAAGTAAGGAGTAACATTTGAGACTGACATTGAAGGCATGAATACAGGAAAGGGCACAGAGTATTATCAGAGGGGGAAAAAGTTTTAGAAATGGTATCTATGTAAGTAAGCACTGAACACAAGGAACAATTAACATGAGAGTACTTAACATGTTATGGCATGTAGAGCCCATGCAAGTAAGACCAGAAAACATACCTGCCTAAGAAACAAAAGGACAAATGTTATACTGAGGAAAATGGAAAACTCTTGAAGATGCTTTGACAAAAAGAGATACATAAGAAGTTATATTTAGGACATTAATCTAGCAGGAATATATGAATTAACTTTTAAAAGGACAAAACTGGAAGGAATGTACTAGACCAGTGGTACTCAACTTGTGGGTTCTGACCCCTTTGGGGGTCAAATTACCCCCACAGAGGTGGCTTAAGACCATCTGCATATCAGATATTTACATTACCATTCATAACAGTAGTAAAATTACAGTTATGAAGTAGCAATAAAAATAAATTTATGGTTGAGGGGTCACCAAAACATGAGAAACTGTAATGAAGGATAGCAGCATCAGGAAGGTACCAGAGAATTAATGTAACATTACAGGTGAGAAGAAAATAGTGAGCAGGACCACCTGGTAGTGGTAATGGGAAGGGATTAAAGGTTGCTTCTCTCCCCCTCCCCCAATCTCATGTAGTAAGTATGCCCTGTGTGTTTCCATGTGTGTGTATTGTGTAGAGGCCTGAGATTGATGTCAGGCATCTTCCTTGACCATTCTCCATTTAATTAAAGATCTGTAGGAAGTAGTATGAGTCTGACAACAAAGTATAGGAGAGTAAAAGGAATGAAGAGTCAAAAATTTGAAGTGAAGAAATAGGTTTATTGAAAATATAAATGAGGCTGGGCGGTGGTGGCACACACCTTTAAGCCCAGCACTTGGGAGGCAGAGGCAGGTGGATCTCTATGAGTTCAAGGCCAGCCTGGTCTACAGAGTGAATTCCAGAACAGCCCGAGTTACAACAGAGAAACCCTGTCTTGAAAAACAAAAACAAATAAAACAAAAAACAAACAAAAAATTATATATGAGATGGGGATAGAAAAAACTTGGATGGAGGAGTTCACATTGAAAGGGAAATGCAGCAAGTCAAGCAATGATTGATATAGAGGCAAGGAAGTTCATAAAAAGAGGGGGTGAGCAAGAAAAGACAAGAGTGGTAACATCCCCCTGAGTCTGGAATGCTAAGTTCAATGACTAGGAAATTCCTTAGGGAGCTTAGAAATTTTGGAAGAAAAATTTGTTACTCTGGTGCACCATTATAAAAATTGAAACTTTTAACTTTTTTTTTTAATGTTGTGTCCTTGCTTCATCAATCTTCCATACACTTCTTGATTACCCTATTTTTGTCAGACATTGAGAAATTAGTGAATGTGCTAAGAAGAGAAAGTCATTATTTAAAAATACTATTTTTAAAAAAAAGTCCAGGTTAATTAAGGAATATAAAGGAGAAAGAATCTGCATGCTGAATTTCATACAGATCTTGCATTTATTGGTTAATTTGCAAATGCTTCCTATTAAAGACTAATTCCAAAAACCTTGGCTACAAAGACTTAAAATCATAAAGCAGGCAACTCACATTACATATCCTATTATATAACATAGCCCTTATTGTGGACCACTCGTTACCAAAAGACAATGACTCCTAAACAGACACTTATTTAAATCTTAGATGTCCTGATCTCTGTGCCAAGAGGTAAAGCTACACAATCATATTTTTGCCATTTTCCTAATTACAACATTCAGTGGCTTCCATACACACCGTTTAGTAGGCCTGCACGGTTCACCTTCCACCACATGGATACCTTCTATTTCTTTATCCTTTGTCACCTTCACGGTACTTATTACTTGATAATTACTTTATTAACTTACTTAACGACAAAGGTATCTCCTTCTACATTTGTCTGTTTTGCACTCTGCTGAATAGCCTAAAATTGTTACTAAAACCTGACAAATGTGTTATTCTGAATGAATCAGAAGGAACATTACAAGGCTGGGTCTATTACAGAGGACCTAACAGGCCTCTGAGGACTTAAATCCTCTCCCTAGTTTGGAAGCCGAGAGTCACTGAAGTTTCCTAGGCCACAGACACGCGAGTGTCTGTGGAGCAAAAGGAGACGCGGAAGGACTGCATTCTTTAGGAAAAGATGCTCTTTTCCCACAAAAGCTTAGTGAAAGTCAGTACTCTTTACCCAGATCCCAGCCTCGGCAACGACCTGCAGGTCAGAGCCCTGACGCTTAGATCCCCAAGACCTTAGAGGAGCAGGACCAGGACGCCATGGGGACGCATAAGTGAGAAGGGTGTACTTCTTACCGCGGTCAGGACCCTGAAGTCATCGCGGCTCATGTACCGCAGTTTAGCAACATTCACCTTCCCCATCCTGGTGCAGGCCCAGCGCAGACGTTCCCTCGGACAACGCAAAGCTGATGGGTAATCTCGCGGGCTGTCCGCGGATACCGCCCTGCGCATGCGCTCTGCAATTACGGCGCTTGTAGGAACTCTTGCTTGACTGTCACTGGAAAATGGTACATTTTCTCATCTTAGAACTAAAAAGCACGAAAATGTGTTATTCAGTATTTGTTTTAAACACGGACTGATTTGGCGGGCTGCAAATGTTTCATATAATATACCGAGTTACTTTTCAGACCTGCCAGGACAGGTCCCGAATATAAGGCCCCGCTTCCGGAAGCAACACGCTCTGTCAGGGGAGGGGCAAATTCAAGGAGGGAAATGATCAAGGGAGACTGCAGGCCCGCAAACCACTGGAAGGAAGGCAACAGAGTGCCGCGCGCCGTCTGTCGGCCTCCCGTGCCCGCTGGGCCGAGGAGGACCGGGTTAGGAGCACTCAGGGTTATCTGGGCGCCTTCAATTCCAGGACCGTTAGGCGGATCTGTTGTCCTTACTTCCGGTGCCCGCTTCCATAGGAAGCGCGCAATTGGATGTTTCTGCCGGTCCAGAAGCAGTTGAGACTTCCAGAGCGGACTCTTCGCTCTGCTTACCTGTAGCCGTGGGGCTGTCCCCAGGACAAAAGATGTTTATACCGTACCTTCTTCACGACCGCAGCATGTTAACAATAGTGAGACTTACATGATGTTCCGTATTTGTGTTACTGACTTCACAAATTATATATTAATCTGCTCCTTTAAGGAGCAGAACTTTTTGTCTGCTCATAGTTATGCTTGTCTTCTACATACTATCGCAAAGTGTTATGATCTGCTTTATCTTTGAGATTGCCAACCATTGGTGTGTAATTGTTTTGGGGGGGTTACTATTTGCAAAGTTTACATTAAGTGTTGGGATTTAGATAGTTTCGAATTCCTTCCATACTCAACTCCTTCTCATTTCCAAGAAACAATGTATTGATTTCCTTCTTTGCGAGAGTGGTGCTAAGTATGTTGCTACATCCAGAGAGCTAGCTCTTTGATAAAGCAGACAGCAGGCTATGGTGTCCGATGTCATTCCAGCTAAAATAGTTGGAACTCTGAAATCGGATTTTCTCTATGCCTTTGGCGTCTTGTGTTCTTGAATACAGGACTCTAATTAGGCTTAACTAATTAAGACTGTTTCACTTAATGGAATTTTTCTCTCTACATTATTAGAAAAAGTAAAAATAAAAAGTTTGGAAACTACATTTATTTGTCAGTCTTTCTGTCTTTTCTCAGCAGTGCTCCAAAGAGACACCACTAATTGAGTGGGTTTGGATTCAAATTCTGGAATACAACAGGGGCAGTCAGAGTCCAGATTTCTCATATTTTCAATACTATTTTAAAATAAAATTATCCCAGTAATCAAGTCATTTATGAGTAAAGGATTCAAATTGTCTTCCTATGTCTTACCATACTGAGTGTTGAATTTAAACTACAGAATATTCTTAACTCATTCACCTTTTATCAAATATGGGGTACCAGACTTTTTTGCTAGGCTGGGGGAAACTCAATCCCAGCCCTTAAGATTTATGAATAAGGAGTAGGGTGAAAATACTAGATGTGACAGAAAAACCCCTGCAGGCAAACCATGCACACACTTGCTTCTCAAAAAGTGAGGATCTTGAGTGTCTAAAGTTCTAATATTTTAGTCTGGAATTCAATGTATTTAATAATCTACATCACCCTTTTGAATCAGTTTGTAATTGTGTCTGATTTTTTTCTGGTACAATTCCCTTTCCTCACCACCTCTCCCCTTCACCTGTAATGCTCTTCACATCTTTTTTATTTCTTTCCCCTAATTGTAATGTAAGTTCTATTTGTGATTCTTTATGTTCTGTGTACTATGTGAAGCATTTATTGCTTCTATTTATATTAATTTCCTAGATAAGATGTCATAAATTACTACATTTGTGACTCAAAGCAGTAGAAATTGATTTTCCCATAGTTCTGAAAGCCAGAAATATAAAATCGTTTTTTCATTGGGTCAAAATCTAAGTGTTGGTGTTAAGTGAAAAATAAACCAGATTCAGACCGAAACATTTTCTCATATATGCAGAACTTTAATTTAAAATAATATATATGTTCATGAATATGTGTGTATGGTTGTACGTAGGTCATAAAACTAGAAGAGAATCACCACAGGGGAGGAAGAGCTAAAGGGGAGTAGGGAGTAAGATAATACTAGTATATATGTTGGAAGAAAGCAGAAGGTAGATCTGACTAGGTGAATCAAGAGAATCCACTTTAGCTCACAAGAAGTTCTAAGGAAAGTAGACTTTATATACAATGCAATATTAAACATTCAATAATAAATACTCAGATAAACACAATTTAAATGAGGTTCAGAAATTGGAACAGCTTAAATGTCTGTTGACATAAAACAATCATAAATATGTAGTTAGTTATTCACTTGTGTTGACTTGTTAAAATTTTATTATAGAGCTTTATCTATGAAAAAAACTTTTATTTTATATACAAAATACAAAAAATGGTCCAAAAACTCTCTAAGTTTCAAATGTTAAAATGGGTTCTAGTTACAGTTGAAAGGCAGTCACCATGGCAAACCTCCAAATATTTCAATTTTCCCCACAGGCAAGTTTATAAATACCTTGAAATATCTGCTGGAACTCCAACATGCTCTAGAAAGTTTAAGCATGAGATGTTTCATGCTACTTTTGTGAAGCCCCAGTTTCTGAGAAAGGTTCATATGACTTGATTGCCCCTTTTCAATCATGTCTTAAGTGAATATAATTAATTGTTGGTTCTCTTCAAATTTCCAGCTTTGTTAAACTGCTGTGGACAGTCAAAGGGCATGTGCAAATGTTGGAATCTGCTTTTTAGAACAGTGAAAGGAGTTTTCTCAGTCACTATTATCTGGATACTCCAAGCACCTTTCTGAACCTGAGGTTTGCCAAGTAAGGTGAAGGTTGGCATTGATTGATGTGTGGTTGTCACTATTAGTTCTGGTTGAAATGATTTGTTTTACAGAAGCAAATACAACAGATGCCTGTATGAAATAAAAGCTTTCAAATAGAGTTAAAAATAGCTTGTTGATGATCATTTTTAGATTTTTCACTATTTCTATAAATATTAGTGGTGATACATTTTGTACTTCTTGCAGAATCACTGAGATAACTGATTATTCACTTTGTGAATAAATTGAACCCATCTTGGCTTTTCTCTCAGGGTTCCTGCTTTGGGCAATTTTCTACTTTTGTAGTTCATATGATATTTTGTTTTTAGTTTTCTAAAGGACCTCTATACTGTTTTTCAAAGTTGCTGGACAAATTTACATTCCTACAATGGATCAGTGAATAGATAAAATGTGACATTTCTAAACAATGGAATATTACTCATGCATAAAGATGAATGAAACCATGACATTTGCACGAAAATGGGTGGAACTAAAGATAATCACATTAACAAATAAGCCAGATTCATAAAGACAAATATAACCTATGCTGAATCTAGGTTTTAAAAGACAAGGAAGTAGTGTAGTGGGCTACTGAACTATAGTTATGCCATCTCATGAAAGTACTTTTAAGAATACTTTAAGTGCTAAAACTATCCTGGATAAAACTAGTTTCTGGATCAGCCTTAAATACCTATACAATATGACCTTGAGCTAAAGGGTAACTGCCTGACTCTTATCTCTCTACTTCTATAAACATCTTCTGCAAACAGTACTTGATTTCTGTAAATGTTATATTTTTTGCCCTTAAAATCTCAAACCAACTGTAAGTCAGGGCTGTTTCCTGCTAATCTACTTGGGACAGTCCCACTGGCAGTTAATAAAGATTTCATTCCATTTATTCAGGCCTGGTGCCTGTTGGGAGTTTTTCCTTTTCAGGTACCCCATAACAATAGATGGGCTATTATTTGGGAAGAAGACGGAAAGGAGGAGAGACAAGAGAGGATAATGGGCAATGGATATATACTAATAAAAAATGAAAGTACATCCATAACATGTCATTTCATGTTGAATCTTTTTAATATTCATCTTTCTATTTTGTACTAATTCATTATTGTTTCCAGAATCTGCTAAGTATCCCAAATACTGATTATTTTCTTTTTCCTTATTTGAATAATAGCTATTGATAACCAACTGGACACATGATCCCTGAGCCAGTGACTATTTTTTCTAGTCTTACTAGAGTCAGTTTTGGGTTGTGTATTTAAGTTTTTATTAAAATCATGCCAGTATAAATTATAAAAAAAACATGTCTTGCATTTAAAAAATGCAAGTAGTGACATATGTTTTCCTCTGCTTCATTCTAATCTCCTGTAGGCTGAACCAGCTCCAACCAAGCAGGTGATGGCCATAATCTAAGACTATGTATGAAAGTTAAGATTCTTATCCTTAGGTAACTTTACAGGGAAGCCTTCCTTCTCAATCTGCTCTACCTGCTTACTCTTACCTTATCTTGCTTATCACAAGAAAGAGGCACTCTATTTGTGCTACTCGGGAGTCTTTGATTACATGAAAATAATCACATATCACATAATATATGTGATAATATATAATAATATATATCATACAATATAAATGGGATTTTTTAATTTAATATAATTTTTATTGAAAATAGTTTTAAATACAATATATTCTGATCACAGTTTCCTCTACCTCAACTCCCCAGATTCTTTTTCTCCTCCTCCCTCCCCTTTTCTCTCCCCCGCCTTATTAAGAACAGCTGGGTGTGGTGGCAAATGTCTTTAATCCTAGCACTCAGGAAGGTAGAGGCCAGTGGATCTCTGAGGTGAAGGCCACCATGGTTTACAAACCAAATTCCAGGACGGCCAGGAGTACACAGAGAAACCCTGTCTCAAAAAAAAATCCAAATAAATATATAAGCACATAAACAAATAAATAAATGGACAAAACAAAAAACAGAGAAAAAAGAACCAAAGAAAATACACAAGAAACACAGATACAAAAACACACACATTTGTACACACAGAAATCCCATAAAAAGCAAAATTGCCATAATATATAAGCAAAAGACCCATATGGTAAAAAATGTCCAGACAAAGATCCAAAAATATGATTGAGTTCATTTTGTTTTGGCCATCTATTTTTCCAACTGAGTCTCACTGGGTATACCACACTTAAGAGAAGGAAACGGGCCTTCTCTTAAGTGTGGTATACCCAGTGAGACTCAGTTGGAAAAACTAATTTTTCCTTTGTGAGCAATTGTCAATTGAAGATAGCATTTGGGCTAGGGATGAAGTTTGTGTCCACTTCCACTCTCAGCTCTGAGATCTCCTCTGGTTTGGATATGTATAGGCCCTGTGCATGATGCCACAGTCTCTGTGAGGTCATATATGTTTTTGTCCTGTTGTGTCTAGAAGCTCTTATTTCCTTGGTGTCTTCCATCCTCACTGACTCTCATATTCTTTCTACCTACTCTTCCACAGAGTTCCCTCAGCCCTGAAGGGAAAGATCTGAGAGACATCCTATTTAGGACTGAATGCTCTCAGGTCTCTTACTCTGCATATTGTTCTGTTGTCTCTGTGCTCATTCCCATCTGCTGTAGGAGGAAGCTTCTCTGATGGTAGCTAAACAAAATACTGACCTATGAATATAGCAGAATGCCATTGTATTGCTATGTTCCTTTAGCAGAACAGTATTTGGTTTTCCCTTAGGTCCATGGCCTATCTAGACTCAGGTTCTTAGCCACCTGAGCAGTGTAGGGAATGGGTTCCAACTCATGGAGTGGGCCTTAAATCCCATCAGATAATGATTGATTGTTCCCATGTTTGTACCACTATTGCACCAGTGTATCTTGCAGGTCACCACGAGCACTAGTCAGTAGGTGTGAAGAATCTAGTTAGGCATCATCTCAACTTCTCCATGTTCGATGAGTTATGCAGATGTTGTCTTCGGCAATTGGGTAGAACCATCTCAGTTTCTGGAGAACAAACAATAACCTTGGCAATAGCTTAGATTGTTTGGAGGTTTTTATGGGGCCCTTTTGGCCAACAACACAATTAGATGTAACCATTCTCAGTACTGGAGGTTTTACTTGGTTATGAAAGTTTCTAGTTTGGGCTTTGTCTACCTGATTATTTGGTGATTCTATTTAGATTCCTTTCATATTTCTTTCTTCAATGTTTTGAAGTTTTTATTATACAAGTCTTTCACAGTCTTGCTTAGAGTTACATCTAGATATATATATATTTTGAGGCTATCGTGAAAGGTATTGTTTCCCTTATTTCTTTCTCAGACCATTTGACATTTATATATAGGAAGATTACTGATTTTTATGTCTTAATTATGTATCATGCTACTTTGCTGAAAGTATTTATCAGCTGTAGAAGTTTCCTGGTCACTTATATATAAAATCATGTCATCTTCAAATAAAGATATTTTGACTTTTTCCTTTTCTATTTATATTCCCTTGATCTCTTCCAGTTGTCTTATTGCTCTAGCTAAGTTATTAAGTCCTATATTGAATAAGTATGGGGAGAGTTCCTGGTTCTTATTCCTGGTTTTAGTGGAAATTCTTTGAATTTCTCTTCATTTAGGTTAATGTTGTCTGTTGGATTTCTGTAAATAGACTTTATTGTGTTGAGGCATGTTGGATTTTGTCAGTGACCTTTTCTGCATCTGTGAGATGATCATATGGTTTTTGTCTTTCAGTCAGTTTATATGGTGGATTACACTTATCAGTTTACTTATGTTGAACCATCACTGCATATATGAGATGAAACCTGTTTGATCATGGTGGATGACCTTTTTGATGTGTTCTTGGATTCAGTGTGCAAGTATTTTATTGAAAAATTTTACATATATGTTCATAAGGGAAATTGCTCTATAATTCTCTTTCTTTGTTGAGTCTTTGTGTGGTTTAGGTATCAGGGTAATTGTGGCCTCATTAAAAAATTGAGCAATGTTCCTTCTATTTCTGTTTTACAGAATAATTTAAGGAACATTGGCGTTAATTCTTCTTTGAAAGTCTGGTAGAATTCTGTGCTGAATCCATCTGGTCTGGTCCTGGGCTTCTTTTGGTTGGGAGACTTTTAGTATATTCTCCTATTTTACTAGGGGTTATGACTCTGCTTCATTGCTTGTTTGGTCTTGATTTAACACACACACACACACACACACACACACACACACACACACACACACACATTTATACATTTTATTTTAGTTTTTTCAAATTTGGTAGAGTACAGATTTTTAAAGTATATCCTATTGATTTTCTGGATTTCCTCTGTGTTTGTTTTTTATGTCATCCTTTTCATCTTTACTTTTGTTAATTTGAATCCTCTCCCTCTTTTTTTTAGTTAATTTGGTTAAGGGTTTATCAATCTTACAGATTTTCTCAAGGAACCAACTCTCTGTTTCATTGATTCTTTGTTTTTGTTTTTGTATCTACTGTATTTACTGATTTCAGCCCTGAGTTTATAACTTTCCATTCAATCCTTTTGGGTGTTATTTCTTCTGTTTGTTTTAGAGCTTTCAGATGTGCCATTAAGTTGATAATATGAGATCTCTCCAATTATTTTATTCAGGCATGAGTATTATGAACTTGCCTCTTAGAATCAGCTTCATTATGTTTAGGTGTGTTGTTTTACTTTTCATTCTATTCTAAAAAGTTTTAAATTTATTTCTTAATTTCTGTTTTGATTTCTGTTTCTATTTTTCACTCAGTAGTGAGTTGTTCAGTTTTCATTAGTTTGTATATTTTTCTGTTGTTTATGTTGTTGATATCCATATTTAATCTGTGGTGGTTAGATAGAATGAATGGTGTCATTTTAATGTTCTTTTATCTGTTGAGACTTGCTTTGTGTCTATGTTTTTCATCAATTTTTGAGGAAGTTCCATGAAGTGCTGAGAAGAATTTATATTCTTTTGTATGTGGGTGAAATGTTTTGCAAATACCTGTTATGTCCATTTGGCTTATGGTGTCATTTAAATCCAGAATTTCTCTCTTTAGTTTTTGTCTGGATGACCCAGCTATTAGAGAGAGTAGGGTATTGAAGTCACCCACTAACATTGCATAAGGGTCAATGTGTGACCATTTCTTAGTGGTGAAAGACTGATTGCTTTGGTGTTAAGAATAGCAACAAAATAAAAAATGCCAATTCTAAACACTTCTCTTCAGCTTCATATGAAGTATAAAATGGGGGAAATTAGACAAGAAAAGGCAACATAAGTAACCCAGATCAGTCAGGGAGAAGTAAAGTCATTCCTATTCACAAATGACATAATTTGTATGTGTAAATTCCAAGGCATACATACACATGGAAAAAATATCAGAACTAATGAGTCCAGCATGGTGTAGGATATTTGTTTAATGCAAGTTCTCTTTGAAGAGAGGAGATCAAGGAGACACCAGACCTAAACAATATTGGAACACAAAGAGAGTATTGCTGGAAAAGCTGGCGAAATTTGAACCTTGGTTCATTATTCTTCGTCATTTTTTAAAAATCCCCACAGTGTGTTTATTTGAACTATTTAGTCAATGGCAATATAATGTTAGGTTACTAGATGGACTAACAGAACCCCAGGCCAGCTCTGGCTATTAAGATATGCTGTCTATGTTACAAGGAAATCAAAAGATCTCTTTCCCTGGAGATAGATTCTAGAATTCATATCAACATCACTCAATTCTCCCTTAGGGTTTCCAAGCTTAGGAGGAGCATGGAGTATTAGCACAGAGCAGAGACCTGTTCATCCTCCGACTCATTGGAGGGTGTGTTTCTTCAGCCTCCTGGTAAGAGTTCCTGTAGGGATGGATGTAGGATTTTCTAATACTTCATATCTGACTTGATAGAAGTTGGAAGCTCTTGAAGGCAACAAAGCAAGGGCATCTGAATTTGAACCCAGGGCTGCTTGATTTGCTGTCTTGAGCTGTATCTCCAGCACACCAACAAATTATTTTCTCCCATTCCTTTGTATTCAAATACTCACACAGTCTCTAAACATCATCTTTCTATCCCTCCACAATAGCCATACTGTATGTCAGGCACACATACTCTATCCTTGAAAGTCAGAACATACACCTGTAAAGTTTCATCTTACTTTTTGAAGTGTAAAGATAGATGTTCTCTTCTTTAAGCCACAGGAGTTAAGAATAAGTGGTTTGGGACAAGTAAGATGGCTCAGTGTGTAAAACACTTGTCATGGCAGCTCGAGAACTTGAGCTAAAGTCCCTAGAATACATATAAAACTTAGGCACAGTAGCATGTGTCCATAATCCCAACACTTCTAAGAGGAGATGGGAAATGGAGACATAATTCTTGAATGTTTACAGGCCAGCTAGCATAACATATACAGAAGACAACTAAAAAGATAACTTGTCCCAAACAAGATGAAAGTAGAGGACCTACCCTACCCTGAGGTTGTTCTCTAACTCTTGCACTTATGCTATGGAATGCATGTAACCACATCCACGCACATGACCATGCTACCTGTATGTACACACATCATATATACATACAAGATTTTTAAATGAATATATTTTTTCTTTTATGGGAGTAACTAATAACATTCTCAATGGCTTTAAAAATCTCTCCATAGGAGGAAATTTATGTAAAAGATAAACATTACCTGAGAATACTGAATGCCAGATGAAGGAAGTCCAAGGCACTGTGTACCGTAATAAAAAACTACATTAAAGCAGGTCTCCTCCTGGATCTCCCATTTACTCCCTGATGAATGTTAGCAGCCCTTCTACTTTAATTTCCACTCGAGTGTGTGTGTCTGTGTGCTTGTGCATACACCAATAAGTTTCATTAAGGCTGTTATGCTAACATGGAAACTTCACCAGTGGTTATACTACTGAAGAAAATGTCTCTCCTTTCCTGTAACCCATTAATTGTGTATATATCCTCAGGAATGAAGGGGCCCTGTAAGCCCTCTACTTCCATGATAGAATGTTAGCAGGCTCAGTCTTGTGCAGATAACCAAAGCTGTTGTGAATTCAAGAATGAAACAGTCATATCACTCCTATTAGTCAGTATTCCGTACCACTCCCTTTCTCTGGCTCTTGCACTTTTTTGGTCCCTTTTTCTGCAGTGTTCTATGAGCCTGGTGATTACTATAGATGTCCTATAACAAGTCTTATTGTTTAAGCTCCTAACCAAGAAAATCCAACTGTATGGTTTATGTGTGACCATTTCCCTATTCTGCACTCATCTGTGTTTTCCCTCTTCCCCTGGGTATTAGTTTTATAATCTTATTCTACATAGCGGTCAAATTGTTAAAGCTGGGAAGACATTCCTGATCCAGAACCTTTATTGTTTGTATATCTGTGGTATCATCTCACTTTTGCCTCTCTGTCCAGAAGTCCTTACATAATGCCTTTATGTGTGACTGCATTACTTTACAGTCTTTTGTCCAGCCTTGTGCTTATGCCATGAATCCTTGGAGGGCTTACCTTACCATCTGTTTGGATCTGGCATGGCTGCTCTGATTTCTGCTATAACTTCCTCACTTCTTATGGTCACTGTATCTACCGCATCCTGTTCAGTTCTCTTCAATAGTAAATATTGGAAAAAAATTAAATATCAGCTGATAAAAGTTTAAGTCTTCTGGCATTTGCTTTTAGACACTCAAGAAATACTAACTAAATTACAGAAAGTACAGAATTACAGAATTACAAATTCTGTAAATTTGTAATTTACAAATTACAGAAATGTAGATTTTTAAAAATTACAAAATTTAAAAATTTATAAAAGTACAGAAACATAGATTTTTAAAAAAATGACACAATGTTGAAACTTGTTAAAGCTGGATGATGGATATATTATTTTATTTTGTATAAACATGAGGGTTTTTCACAATAAAAAGAAACAGACAGAAAGGAGTAGAACATATTAACTTTTAGCCATGTAGGAAATGGTGGATAGAGGCTAAAAGCAACACAGTCTGTGTCTTCTTGACATTTAAAGGCCAGTACATTTTCTACATATTGTCCTTTGATTAGAACTTCTTTTTGAAGATCATGCCTTTGTTTCAATTGACCTTGACATTCTTGTCATAATTAATTGTCCCAGGCAGGGAATTGGGTTTTAAACAAAGACATCATGTAAGCAGAATCTTGTGGTTTGAATGTGAAATATCCCCAACTGGCTCCCATATTTTGAATATTTGCCCCCCCTCCAGCTACTGGTGCCATTTGGGAAAGTTATAAAACCTTTAGGTGAGGGAACCTTGCTGGAGTTAGTAGATCACTGAAGAGTGACTTTGAGACTTTATAGTCCAACCTCACTTCTTGTTCATGTTATGCTTTCTGACTGTGGTTGCAGTGTTACCAACCATCTTTTTGCTCCTGCCACCATGCCTTCCCTGCCTGCTTTCATGTCTTCCCCATGATGATGGACTGTAAACTTGAACTCTTGAGCCCAAATAAATTATTTCTCCCTTAACTAATTTATTCAGGTATTTTATTATGGTAACAGAAAAGTAACTAAGACATAGGATGTCTAAAATTTGGTGCTGTTAATATCTGGAGCTGGATAATTATTGGCGTCATTGACTTTTTTTGAGGGCTGTCCTGTTTACTGTTTACATGTTTTATGATAGTCTTGATCTATATCAACAAGAAAGTAGGTGCTATTGGCACTGCCACTCTTCATCCTAGTAAGACAACCCAACATATCTTCAGACATTACTAAATGTCTCCTGGGGAAGAGGGCACATTTATATGTAGTTCTGAAGTGCTGACTTATCACTATGCAACCTTTTAGCATGGACCATACATCTTATGGAGTTGATAAAAGCAGTCAGATACCATAGTTTTTTCTATGCTAGGATAAAAGACTGGTTGTAAGTATTATAAATAACTAATTTAAGCAGATGTCTTTTTTTCTAGGATTTTTTACAATAACTTTAATTGGTTTAATGCCTGGACCCCCTAATTTTTAAGCTTTATTTTATATTTCTCTTCTGTTTGCATGAAATGGTCATATGGTTCATTACTGTTCCACTTTCTATCTGAGATACATTTTTAATAAAAATCTTCTGCATGTTATTATTTTAATCACATATGGAATATGACCTCTCCTTTTCCCTGTACATGGATACAACTGCATGTGTATCCATGTAACTGCATGTAAAACTGCATATAGAAAACAAGTGCTAGTATTTTATTTTTAGGGTAATTGAATTTCACAGTGTCTTTGGAAATGTAGCTTTTGTTTAGATTGGGAAGTATGGAAATTTATTTGATAAATTTTGTGGTTCTGGGCACAGTATAAATGGGACGTTTTCAGGTGCTGCAGTATATAAATAAGTGAATATTTTTCTTGGCTTAGTTTTGTACCAACAACTCTTGCATTAACTTCTTCAACTGAAAGTGCACTAGTACATATTTCTGATTTAATAAAAACCTTAAAATAGGGTTTACACTAATATATTTATAATATATAGGTGTTTGACATAGAAACATAAATTACACATGAGTAAAATTGGTTCAGGGAAATACTAAAATGTACTAGGGAGGATATTAAAAATATATTTAGATGTTTATTTTACAATCCAACATGAATGTCTTTCAGAACTAGTTGAGAGTTCAGTGCTCTGTCACACAATTTTCTCTCTTGAACATTTCTAGTATTGAATGGTTTTAATTGTTTCTCTATTTCTCTTGAATTTTTAAAAATTATTATTTTATCAGTCTAGTTGTATAATTTCTTCTTTTTTTGGAACACACACCAAGATCTAAGTACTGAAAACATTCCATGTAATTTTCCCAATAATATTATTTGTCAGCTCTTTTTATTATACTTTTCTACAGAAACAGTAAGAACCACAAGTATGCTAGTCAGCCTATTTAGAGCCTTAGTCATATGTTGTAGAAGTTTATTTTTAGTTGTATTTACAATAATTCTTTTTGTGCACTGTTGGAAAAGGGGATGCATAGGCCCTCAAATTTTGTATTGTCTTGAGGAGTTGGATTCATGTAGGGGATGTTTGATTGCTAATGATCTGCAGGTGCTATCAGTAGAATACCTGAGAAGTTCTCAGGGTTCTATGGTGAACCTACGGTGAGTATGGTGTTGGCCATGATAGTGGTTCTCTCTGCTGACGTCTGGTAGAGTTTGCACATATGAGAATGCCTCCTTGTCTTTGGTGAGCCGACACAGCAGCATACAACTACAGTCATATTTTATGTTATGGCAAAAATATTGACCACATTTTCAACGACTGTTAGAAAAACAGCATTGTTAAATGAATTCTGTTAAGACATTGAAGCTGGTTAAGGGTGGTCTTTGGAATTCAAGCATGGACATGAATAATGTAGCTCATATCCATTAGCTTATTTAAAAAAATTACCAGGTCATTTACCCAACACATTGGTTAATCTGGAACACAAGACTTGTGTTCCATGTTGAACATGCCTTCCTACTGGAAGTCTCAGAGTACTGTTGAACATGTGCCAGGGTGTAATTTACCCATCACCTTAAAAGAGATGTGGCAGATAAATGCCTTTGCAATACTGCAAGTGGAGAGTGCTGTCTGTTACAACAAGAGAAGGAAAGGAAAAGTCTTTCCACAGTGCATATTATGCTTTAGATATTTATATTAGAGAAAATAACAACCCTGATTTTCAGTGTGCCAATTGTCAAAATGAACATATAGTTCCACAGTCCCTCATTTCCATTAAGATGAAATCTTGGAGGACAGATACATTTTATATTTCAGGATTTAGTATTTGTATGGATGATGCTTGTTGTACCCAATCAGATGCTTGTTTTACAGTATTCTTCACTTGAAATTTGAAACCCAACTCTTGCATTTCAAAGACTATCATTTATGACCTATTAACTTGCTTTATGTGAGGTTTATAACCCTAAATATGGATAGTTCAACAAACACTATTATATTGCTGAGCTAAGAATTTTTATGGCTCCTAAACAAATATTGGATGGCAGTTCAGCATCGCCAAAATGTGTAAAATGCATTAGTATTTTCAGAAACAGTATATTTGTCAGTTTATTTATAAATACTTGGAAAATAGCTATTGTGATGTAACAAGCATATTGAAGGGATGAAGCAGAAAAAAATGAACAACTGATTTATTATTTATCTATTTTATTAAAAAAATGTATATTATTATTAATTATTATTATTGTTATTTTTTGAAACAAAGTTTCTCTGTTATAACTCTGACTGTCCTAGAACTCACTCTGTAGACCAGGCTGGACTCAAACTCACAGAAATCCACCTGCCTCTGCCTCCTGAGTGCTGGAATTAAAGGCATGCACCACCACTACCTAGCAATGCCAATATAATTTAATTTCACTTTTGTGAAAGAAAATCTTGATTCCTCTTGGTTGGGTAAGAAAATAATTATTTTCTTTTGATTTAATTAATGAGGCTAACCAAAAGTTGGCTTAAGATATTAAACTGCATCATATCATATGAGTTTTTCTTCTTTGCTTAATGGATAGTATTTACAGCTCCTGTTTCTGTTGACAGTTCAGTACACAACTACAAGGATAAAAAGGTTGAATCAACTTATAGATCTTATGTTCTTGAATTTTCAAAGAAATTTTTTGGGAGTAATTTAGGATTCACCCTTTATAGTTACATAGCTCTCCCCTGCCTTTGGTTTGATTGTTGCCTCCTCCTTGCTTTCTTTGTTAAGAGCAGGGGTGAGATGGCAGAAATGATGCGAAGTTAATTGTTTTGTTTTATTAATGAAGGACCTATTATGGCTCTATTTCCATCCATCTATCTATCTATCTATCTGTCTATCTATCTATCTATCTATCTATCATCTATCTCTATCTATCTGTCATCTATCTATCTATCTGTCATCTATCTATATCATCTATCTATCTATCTATCTATCTATCTATCTATCTATCTATCTATCCATCCACCCATCCTCTATCTATCATCCATCCTCTATCAATCATCTATCCATATCTATCATCTATCTATCATCTATCACCTATCTATCCATTCATCCATCCATCATCTGTCAATCATCTCTATCATCTGTCTATCATCATCATCACCATCATCATCATCTGTCATATATCATATATCATCTATCTATCTATCTATCACCTATCTATCCATTCATCCAACCATCATCTATCAATCATCTATATCTATCAATCAATCAATATCTATCTATCTATCTATCTATCTATCTATCTATCATCTATCATCTATCTATCTATCTATCTATCTATCTATCTATCTATCTATCATCTATCTCTCTGTCATCTATCATCCATCTATCCATCCATCCATCCTCTGTCAATCATCTATCTATATCTATCATCTATATCTATCTATCTATCTATCTATTTATCTTCATCATCATCATAATCATTATCATCATCATCATTATCATCATCATCATCATCATCACCATCATCAATCTGCCATATTCATGCATTTGGCTGGTTGATTCAGAGGTTAATTTTTATCATTTATTTCCTTTCATTGAAAACAGATTCTTTTCTCATACAATATACCCTGATTATAGTTTCCCCTCCCTCTACTCTTCCCAGTTTTTCCTTACATTCCCTCCCTTCCATATCCATTCCCTTTTTGTCTCTCATTAGAAAAGAACAGGCTTCTAAGAGATAACAAAATATACCAAAATAAAATATAGTAAGATAAAGCAAAAACTATCTTATCGATGTTGGATATAGCAATGCAACAGGAAGAAGAATCCAAAGAGCTGTCAGAAGTCTAGACCCACTTGTTCACACATTCAAGATTCCCATAAATATTAAGCTAATAGCTTAATAGCTATAATATATATTATATATGAATATATCCTGGTGTATAGCCATGTAGGCTCTGTGCTTGTTGCTTCAGTCTCTGTGAGCTTATATGCAGCTTGCTTGGTTGATTCAGAAGGCCTTATTCTCCTGATTTCCTCCATCCCCTCTGGCTCCTACACTCTTTCCACCTCCTCTTCTTCAGGATTCCCTGAACTCTGAGGGGAGGAATTAGATGCAAATCTCCAATTTAGACTCTCTCTCTCTCTCTGCCATAGGTCTCTATATCTGCTCTTATCTGCTGTGAGGAGAAGTCTGTCTGATGATGGCTGGATTGTATTATATACACTGATCTATGAGTATAGCAGAATATCATTATAAGTCATATTACTGATACTTTTTTTTAGACCAGCATTGTTTGGTTTTACCCTAGGTCTCTGGGTTATATAATCTTTAATTCTTGGTTACCCAAGCAGACAGATGTGGGTTCCTTCTTCTTCTACAAGCTACCATTGGTCTAGCATATTATGCATGCTAGACAGATTTTAGATCAAAGATTTTGTGTCTGAGTTAGTGTTCATGTTCTTCTTTCAATAGCATGGAGAGTACCTTCTTGCATCAGAGGCTAGAACACAGGGTTAAAGGCTCCATGTAGGTGCCAGCTCCATTTCTCCATGTCCAATGAGTCCTGTGGGTATTGTCCTCAACAAGGGGGCCTCACTGTCAGTTTATGGAGATCAGCCTTTTGCCTTAGCAACAGCAAGCTGCTAGGTACACCAGTAAGAATTTTTTCTTGATTGGATCGTATGCAGTAGGAAGACCCACTTTTAATCTCTGTCTTTTGAGGTGGGAAGATCCGCCTTAAAATGGTCTAGGCCACACCTTCTGGTGGCAGCCCATATAAAGGACATGGAAGAACAAATAACTGTTTGTATGCTTCTCCTAATTCTAACTGGTAAGTTCATTCCTTCAGTGGCATTAGAGATGTCTAGAAAACCTGGATATGAATTACAACATCCATATAAAAATTGAATTGAAACCCTAAATATTTTATAGTGGGAATGCCTAAGTAGTGCTGGAAATCAGCCTGGCAAATTTCTGAATAGAAAGGGAATGAAGTTATTCTTTACACATATGATATATATTTAATTTAAAACATTCCAGAGGATATTATTTAAGAAAAGTTTGGTTGACATGGTGCCTGCGGCTTCCCTCCAAGAGAGAAAAGTGGAGAGAACTACTCAGGAAGGTTCATGGAATGTATCCTTACATTTTAATTTATTTACAGAACACATTGAAATCAGAAAATTTGTAGATATAATTCATATCCTTCAAAAACCTTACTTTTGAGGAAATCTAACTAAGGCTTCCAGTTGTTTCCAATGAGTAATTTTGGAATTAATATAATTTTATTGGCATAAATGTAAAAAAAATGGATAGTTTTCTTCAAGTGAGCACATTAAAAAACACAACTAAAGTTTGGCAGCATTATCTAGTTCCTGAATTACTCAAGATACCCAAGAATAGTGGTAATTTTTTTTTTCAGTTCTAATATAATGCCAATTACATAGTAAGAAGTAACCATGTCAGTTGCTAATAGTTTATCCTGAAAATGATGCGTAAATTACATGCTATTAACTTTTAACAGCTTCCACAATTCGTAGCAGCACTTCATCTTTGTGTACTAAGATAACTAATGCAATGAAAGATGTGCTATTGAAGCAAAGCTGGTTGTGAGAAGCATAATTCCATTAAATTGACAATCACAGTATTTTCATCAAAATCATCTAATCAGTATTTTAGCATCATGACCACAATACTTTGGAAAAAGTAATTTGCAATTATAATAGAGCTCATTCCTTTAATTTAATTTACTATAGTTGTCTTTTCACAAATACACTTGCTTCTCCAGCTAGTTAAAAAAACCTTTTGCTTAGGTAATTTTCTTTTAAAATATTCTATGTTCCAGATTGTCATTTAAGTTTCTAGGGCTGTTTTTATTGTGTTTCATTCAAGCCTTTTATCAAATAGAAATGTTATGAAATGATGATACTAAGTGAAACTAAGTACGCTTTTAAACAAAATAAAAATCAGTGTGGATGTGGTCTAATAGCTGGTAGCTAACTTTTAAAATGAGAGGCTGTGCAGGTTAGTTTTTGTTAATTTGATGCAACTAGAGACACCTGGGAAGAGGTAATCTCAGTTGAAGAATTGTCCCCATTAGACTGGCCCATGGGGCATTTTCCTGATTGCTAATTGATAGAGGGTTCAATGCATTCTGGGTGGTACTACTCCTGGGAAGAAGGTCCTAGGTTGTCTGAGGTAGCTGAACATGAGCCTGGAAGCAAGCCAGGTAGCACTATTCCTCAATGGTCATTGCTTCAATTCCTGGCTCTAGGTTCTCCTTGGTTTCTTTGCCTTGATGAGGGGCTATGACCTGTAAGACAAAGAAACCCTTTTCTCCCCAAGTTGGTTTTAGTCAGTATTTTGTCAAAGCAACATAAAACAAATTAGGACAGAGATTCCAAGGAAGCATATAATTATAACTGTTTTTCTTTGGTGCCTTGTCCAAATTATGTATTATCCATAAACCTGAGGATAAACATAGATTAATTCAGGGTCATATAAAAGAATATTGTCAGGAATTTCCAAAATATAGAAATTTAAGGAACTATTTTGGTTTAGAAACTTAAGATTTCTGTCTTTTCTCTTTTTTATGTTTTGTCTGTTTGTTTATTCTTTCTCTGTTCATCTGTCTCTGTCTCTCATTATCTCTATTTATGTGTGTGTGGGGGGGTGCTGAGTGCCACAGTGTGCATGTGCAGGTGAGAGGACAGCTTGCAAGAGTTTGTTCTTTCTTTCCAATCATGTTAGTTCCTGGTATTGAACTAAGGTCACTGGGCTTGGAGGTAAGTTCCTTTATAGTATGAGCTGTCTCACAGGCCCCAATTTAGTTTGGCTAAAAATTAGAACAATACTTTTAGCTCTGGTTCTGCTCAGGGAAGATTAAATAAATCTATTCAAAATTGCCTCAATTCCTCTTCTTGATTCTCAAGAGTGATGAAAATATCAAATGAGTTGTTTTGATGATAGTTTCCATTTTGTATGTTAAGGAGAGAGCTTCTAACAGTTTCACTGAAGTAAAATACCCTCACTCAATTCCAACCCAGAGTGTCCAAATGTACTTTATTTTCAGGAGTATACCCACATGGAGAAATTCCAATAGCTTCAAAAAGGGACTTCACAGAATGTGAAAGAGGTGGTAGAAAGGGCATGTTTTTCTGATGTTAACTAGCAATATTGAAATCCTCATACAGAATTTACTCCTTTACAATTTTTTTTCTCCATGGTGCCAAAGAGTCTAAAAACTTCCCTTGAGGAAGGAAGCGTATTGCTTCCTCTGCTCTTTCCCCAGTTTTCTTTTTACATCCTTCTGCTGCCAAATTTGAATGGAAAATCATTTCATTGCCAGTTGGCAATTTATGTGACTGTTGGATAGGAACATTATTTAAGCAAATTTGAAATCTGCTTAGATTTTCAGAGCTGTGTGTGTGTGCCTGTGTGTGCATGTATGTGTGTGTGTAAAAATCTGGGATGCATGCTGTCTTTGCTGACATACTCTCACATATGACATAGGTTATAGATTAGGCAGCCAGAGAGAATTCTCAGGGTCTCCCTTGTGAACTTCACATCATAAACCAGAGGAGAAATATTAATATTATTAACACACATTAATTGATCACTAACTCTGTGCTAGGAATTGCACTAATCCCTTAAAGGGATTTTTAAAAATTTAATCTTCATAATAAACCATGAGGAATTATTGTTATTATTCCAACTTGATTGATAAAAAGACTTATTACTTAGAAACAAGGTTATTTACCTAATTTCTTATTGTTAGAGTCACAATTCAAACATTGTGTGTCATACTTTTAAGATTTATTTCAAGTGGTATAACTGGGTCTTGAGGTACTTTTACAGAACTCATACAGACTGGAATAGGGGTGTGTGTCCCTGAACCTCTTGCCTGTCCTTGAGTACCTTGCCCCTCCTATTGGGTTGCCTAGTCCAACATTGAAGTAGGGAATTGTGCCTGATACCGTTCCACCTTGTTGTATCATGTTTGAGCAGTAACTTTGGGAAGACTGCTCTTTCTTGGTGAGAGGCAGGGTGGGAGTGGGAGGATGGGAGTAGATGTGGGGGATAGGGAAGATGAGATTGAGCAGGGAGGAATGAAGGGAGGGTCAAAAGGGTGTTGGAATGCAATACATGAGAGAAGAAAAATTCTAATAAATAAATAATTTTAAAAAAACAGAGGAAAAAAAAAGACAATTTTCAATTTCATATGGAAACACAAGAAACCCAAGCTAGCTAAAACAATCATGAATGAGAAAAGGAGGTATCACAATCTCCCATCTGAAATTGTACTACAGAGCTATAGTAGTAAAAATACCATAAGTTGATATAAAAACAGACACATTGATCAACTGAGTAAAATTGGAGACCCAGACATAAAAATCCACACACCTATGTACATCTGAATTTTGACAAAGCCAGAAATACATACAGCATACAAATGGTGCTGCTTAAACTAGCTGGCTACATGTAGAAGAATGGAAATAGATCTATACCTGAAAAAAAATCTTTACCAACTACATATTCTCAGAGGGCTAATATATAAAATGTATAAAAAAACTCACAAAACTAGACATCAAGAAAACAAATAATCCAATTAAAATGGGGTACAGAACTAATCAGAGAATTCTCAAGAGAGTAAGCACAAATGGCTGAGAAATAAGGAAATGTTCAATATCCTTAACCAACATGCAAATGCAAACCAAAGCTACTTTAAGATTTTATCTTATACCAGTTAGAATGAGCAAGATCAATAAAACAAATGACAGCTTATACTGTCAAGGATATGGAATAAGGGTAAAACTCATCCATTGCTAGTGGAAGTACAAACTTGTACAGACACTATGGAAACCAGTGTGTTGGTTCCTTGGGAAGCTGGAAATAGATATACTTCAATATCCAGCTATATCACTCTTGGGCATATACTCAAAGGATGCTTCAGCCTACAACAGAGACATTTATTCAACCGTGTTCATTGCTGCTCTATTCATTTTAGCCAGAAATTGGAAATGGCCTAGATGTTTGTGAACTAATGAGTGGATAACAAAAATGTGCTACATTTTCACAATGGAATGTTACTCAACTGTTAAAAGAAAACAAAATTGTGAAATTTGTAGTTAAATAGATGGAGCTAGAAAAGAATCATCCCAAGTGAGGTAACCCAGGCCCCCAAAAGACAAACATGGTGTATATTTTTTTATAAGTGGATGTTAGCTGTTAACTCTTCAATGAGCAGGCTACACTTCATATAACTACAGAGGTTAAGTATAGAGTAAGTGACTAGTAAAGAATATCCCAAGGAAGGAGGAAATAGAATATGTAATTATGAATGGACAAAGAGCATCAGGTAGATGGGGAAGATTAAATGGAAAATGGATGGATGGGTGGGAATAAGGGCATAAGGAAGTGAATATGGGAAGGGACAGCTAACACTAAGGGCCATTTCAGGGTTCATATGGAAATACACTACAGTAGAAGCTTCTTAAAATATACATATATATGAAAGGAATCTAAATGGAATCACCAAAAATGGGGAGACAAAGCCTTAACTAGACACATCTTGCCACCAAATAAAGGCTCCAATCCCAGGAATGGTTTGCATCTAAGTTAATTGTTGGCTAAAGGGTCTCTTGGCTATTGCCAAGGCTATTGGTTGCTCTCCACCAACTGATGGTACAACCTGTTGTTGAAGACAACACCTACATAATTCAGTGAATACTGAGAAGTCAAGCTGGTGCCTAACTAGAGCCCTCTCCCTTATTGACTTGTGTTCATGGTACTAGAAGCTGCATTCTACTAGGGCAGAAAGGTAACCACAAACCCAGGTATAAACCCTTTTATCTAAAATGCTGATCTGTCTGCATGATCTACTGGTGTAATAGTGGCACAAAGGTTGTGGGACTAACCAACCACTATCTGATTGGATTTTAAGCTCACTTCATGAGATGAAACCCATGCCTGACAGTGCTTGGGTTGTCAAGAATCTAAGACTAGCTATGCCATGGACCTAGAAAACAAAACAAAAACCAAACCAAACCAAAACAAAACACAACAAAAACCTAAATCCTACTGTTCTGTTAAAGGAATGTAGCAATAAAATGGCTCTTACAAAGACATTCTGCTATACTCTTATATCCAGCCTTACTCAGCCATCATCAGAGAAGCTTCCTCCTGCACTAGATGGGAACAAATATACAAATTCACAATTGGACAGAGTGCAGAGAGAGTAACCTTGGAACACTCATTCCTAAATGGAATGTCTCCATTTAATTTATCCTCTAAGGGTTTCAGGAATTTTGGGGAAGAGGAGGTGGGGAGAATATAAGAGCCAGAAGGGTAGAGAACACAAGGAAACAAAGCCCTTGTTGCATATATGAATTCACAGACTGACAGAGTGCCTGCTGCACAGGTCAAGCCTGATGGGGTCACAAAGTTGAGAGGGGAAGTGGACACAAGCCCCCATCCCTAAATCGGGCCTATCTTCAATTGATAATCGCTTGCAGAGGAAAAATTAATTTTCTCCAGTTGAGTTTTACTAAGTATTCAAACCTTACTTATGTGCAGACTCTATGCCCAGCAGAAGACGGCAAATGACACACACACACACACACACACACACACACACACACACACACACACAAACAAACAAAAAGCTCATGGCATTTTTGAAGGGTTATTTTTGTCTTATAATGCTTCGTCTGTTTCTTTTTTTAAACCATACAGGTCTTTTGCTTATATATTATTGTTACCAATTTGTGTTTTTATGCGATTTCCATGTGAATGAATGTGTGTGTCTTTGAGTTTGTATGTGTTTCTTGTGTTTTTTCTTTGGATCTTTTTTGGTCCCTCATTGCTTGTTTGTTTGTTTTTACCTTATTCTTGTTATTTTATTTTCTGGAGTTTTTAAAGATACCTGCTTGCTAGAGAGAGATAGAGATAGGTGTGTGTGTGTGTGTGTGTGTGTGTGTGTGTGTGTGTGAGAGAGAGAGAGAGAGAGAGAGAGAGAGAGAGAGAGAGAGAGCGAGAGAGAGGAAGGATTTGTGTAGGTGGGAAGGTTCATAGGATCTGGGAGGATTTGGGTTAAGAGAAGCCATGATCAGAATATATTGTATGAAAATTCATTTTCAATAAAAAGTAAGAAGAAAGTTTGAAGTCATGATGATAATTAACAATAACAGCAGTGTTTAACTGTGCTGTGGTATTTCATGGCAGCATGACACAATAACAGAAACTCTAAAATTTGATAAATGGTTAGTGTTAAATGTCAGTGTTTTCATTTGATGTTGATGTCTAGTATCAAAAATTGCCTTTTTGTTTGCTCATTCCAATTTTATCCAATTGCTTGTCATGCCCTTTTATAGTTTTCGACTGAGTGAAGACCTCTTTAAAGATGTATTTGATTATTTTTATCTGTGTCTACATTTTTGTGTTTCTCCAAATGAATGCCATTTGTGTAGGTCATTGGGAGCCACAAAAAGACATCAGATTCCTTGGAGTTGGAGTTAGGGCTTTTATGATCTGTCTGTTGTGAGTGCTGGGAACTGAACTCAGAAGAGCAGCTCATGGTCTTAAATGCTGAGTCATCTCTCCATCTTGATTTCCCTCCTTCCTTCCTTCCTTCCTTCCTTCCTTCCTTCCTTCCTTCCTTCCTTCCTTCCTTCCTTCCCTCTTTCCTTCCTTCCTTCCCTCTTTCCTTCCTTCCTTCCTTCCTTCCCTTTTTCCTTCCTTCCTCTCTCTCTATTTCTTTCTTTTCTTTCTTCTGTCTTTCTTTTTTTTTTAAAATTGAGTTCCTTATATATATTGGCTACTAATTCCTTGTTAGATCTATGAACTGGTGATATCTTTTCTCAAACAGCTAAGTTATGTTTTTTGTTGCTGGAGGAGTTTGTCTCATGTGTAAATGTATTTAATTTGAGGTCAGGTGTGGTGGCTCATGCATTTAAAGCCAACACTTAGTAGGTAGAGATAGGATAATTAGAAGTTCAATGCTAGTGTCCTCTATACAGCAAGTGCGAGTGCAATCTAGGCTATATCAGACTATCTCAAAAACATAAAAAACACATGTTTGTACATGTGTGTTTGTATAAGCATGTATTTGTGTGTGTGCTGTGCATGTGTGGGTCTGTGTGTGTGTGTGTGAATAAATTTGAATATTACCAAGGCTTTTACTTTTATGTGTATTTTCTATGTATAAAGAAATCCTTGACTTTGGTATTACAGAGATAAACCAAATATGTCCTTCAAAAACTTGTGAGGTGTTCTCCTGTAGCAGCATGCTACTGTGTGACCTCAACAAGAAAGACAAGGAGACATTTTCATAGACACAAACCTGCCAGATCTCAGCAGAGGGAACCACCTGTCATGGCAAGCACCATACTGGACAAGGGAAACTTGATAGTCTGATCTCAGGAGTTTTTGTTGATAAAGAAGCTCTTCAGGTGTCCTACTGATACAAAAACTCTGCCCCTTCATCCAAAGGCCTATTTGTATAATGAAGGAAACCTGTAGCCTAGTGTCATCTTACAATCCTTTGTCACTTTTATGGTGGGGGAACTCAAAGCCTAAGGGAAATGTTCTCTCCTTGATGCTGGAGTCTGTGGGAGAGGGACTACAAGAATTCTTCCACAGCAATTTTGCTCTTCCACAATGGCTCTTCCAGAGAATAGTGAGCAGGTGCAAGTCATGAGGAAGTAACCATCTTAATCACAGATTTACATAAAGCCAACACCTGGAAATAACACAAACTGCCAAGGCTTAAGCAGCTTTCCCCTACCAATGTACAACACATAACTAGAAATAAACTTGCCCAACATTATCCCACCACTTTTTTTTTTTAATTTTGGATTTTTGGCCAGGCTGGCCTGGAATTCACAACTACAAATAGCTTGAAAGGCTATTTGAGGAAGTTGGAAGTGTCCTAAAACTGGATTATAAGGATTACTTTCTAAATACCATTGAATTTTACTTAAGAGAGTAAATCTTATCTATGGAACTTGTATCCCAGTGAATCAACTGTAGCTGTATTTTCCTTCATTAACAATTAAAAAAAGCAAAAAATTGTAGGAATCATCTGACTGGAAGGAAAACTATTATGAATTTTTCCACACAATTTTGGAATACTATTAAACATGACAATTAGGTAAAAAATATTTTGGGGGATTGAAGGCTATATTACTCAAGAAATGCTATATGTCTTTTCAGTTCAGATGTCTCAATTTTTTTTTTCAAAGACAACATTCAATGACATTTTCATGATCATGAAATTCAAATAAGAGTTCACTGTTCTATTGAGCCCTTTATTATGTGCTCCTTAGCAATTAACATCTTTACTGTAATGTTTATTAAAATATTTACTCTCTTTAAAAATTATTTTCAGTTAAAAAAATTAAAGCACAATGAATGCTGAGATCAAAGTATAACACAGACACCAAACCTGGCTAGTACTAACTTTCATGTACTTTCTATAACAATTTTGTACTATACAGGGAGCCAAACAGTATAGTTACAAGAAGTCATGTTTGAAAATATAGTTTTTGATATGAAAAGAATATATGTCATTTCTTTAAGTTAAACTCTTAATTCAATACTGTGTTTGTATTTTATATTAACTAGAGCTTGCCTTTAAATTCTGGAAAGATATGTAACTGAAATTAGTGTGAGATTTATGTGGCATCATTAAGCTATTGAACTAGGGGAAAAACAACTTTAAATCATAGACCATTTTGATAGGAAGTACATACACAGATGTGAAGATGCTAGTAATGAGGATATGGATCTTAGGTTGGTTCAACTTTAAGTCTTATATGACTTTTTAGAAATACTGAAGTATTTTGATAGTTTTGAAGTTAATATACCACAAACATGCCACTGCTTAATGTAAAAATTTAAATAGTCTTTCTAACGGAGGTTGGCTAGCAATTAGACTCTACATAAGATCTAAATGACTCATACCTACTACCTAATCAGAAGCAAGAAAAAAATTGAAATAAAGAATAAACTCTCTAATCCTTCTCTTGAATTTGTCATTTTAACATCAAGGTTAAATCCAGGAGTGATTAAGGTGGTAGAAAATTTAAATGTTTTGGAACAAACACATTTTTCACTCTTATAAATACATCTTTAATGAAGAGAAATTATAGTACTTGTGAAGCAAATTAGTTTTTAGCTGATGATTTTATAACAACTACATTTTGTTCAAGAAACTAATAAAGATTTTTTTCTAGCATCAAAGAAATAATTTGGCTATCATGTAGTAAGTTGTTTAAAACAATGTGAAATTATTGGGAATCAAAGGGAACACTCTATAAACTGATATTATTTTGTTCTGTTAGTTCTGATTAAAACTCCACTTTTTAGAACAAAGTAAGTTGGAGAGTGACTTGAAGCAAGGGACAGTCTAATCTTTGCTTTCTATCACCTTCCTTTCTGGGTGCTCTTTCTTGTATCCAATATATCCAATCTCCTTTCCTTCTCCTGTAGAGATGGTTTTGATTACACATGGACCCATCTGGGGTAACTTGACCATATCAAGTTTAATCACATCTGCAAAGACTCTATCCTCAGAGGTAACATATACAAAGTCTAATAATTAGGACTTAATATCACTTGTACATTATTCAGTCTTATTTAGTCCGGTTACTTATTATTATGAAGACAAATTAATTTGTATGAAATTCTTAGAAACACTATTAGTATACCCTTGTTGTTGTTGATGTTGTGATTACTTTTTGGCCATGGAGATCTTCCTGTGCTAGGCAGAACTAACTCCCTTGAACAACAGGATTATAAAGAGGCCCATATGGAGGGATACAGTCAGGGTGCACCTGGCACCATATTTTTGTGCTATACTTGCCATGTTTAGTGCTGTGTGGGCAAAAGTAGCACAGAGGGGCTCCTTAATGTGGGATATTTTAATGTCTATAGAATTTATAACCTTGTACTTTATTTTTATTTTTAATAATGTAATAATTATGAATATTGGAAATTACTATAATGTTAAGGATTGTCATTTGTATGTGTTTTTTTTAATTGATTTTTATATTTATTCAATTGATTTAAAGTGTATTTATTTTATAATGTCATTTAATTCATTCATGTAGATCTTGAATTTTGATGGGTCCCAAATTGATAAATCTTTTCTCTATTCTGCAGTAAAATTTTATTTGTTAATTAGTTAAGGTGTGTTATTTAATTATTAAGTTCTCAGATATATCTTTCCATGGCATCCAGTAAGCCACAGCTAGTGTGGAGACACTGAGATGCAATACAAGGCTTTCTCCACTTGGTGGCTACTGTGATTAGATTTCTGATCAATTTACTTATTTTTTTAATTTATTTCTGATCAATTTATTTTGAGAAAATCCATTTTAAGGTAAGATTTCATTATTAGAAACGTGTTAAAATTTTCTATATTTTTACAATAATGCTTTTGAGTATGTAATGAATAGTGTCATTAAATATCTTATTTTATATTTTGGAGAGATATTTTAGTGACTTCATGAATTTTGACTTTTAAAATATTATAAGATTTCTTTGTATGTAACGTGACAGTCGGAATGATTAAATTTCTGAATATAGCTAAATTAAACTTTTTGTTTTAATTATTTTAAAATTTTAAATCAAGAGTATGGATTTACATGGTACTCAAAAATAATTTTTGTGGAAAATCATTGAAGGAAAAGCATAATATTTACAAAATATAAACTCTACATTTTTTCTCTGTCTACCTCTTATTAAAATTAATCAGAAGGCATTAAACTAAGGAGGTTCTAACACCCTAAGACAGTAGTTCTCAACCTTCCTAATGCTGTGACTCTTTAATACAGTTCCTCATGTCGTGGTGACCTCCAATCACAAAATTATTTTCATTGATATTTAATAACTGTAATGAATCATAATGTAATTATCTAATGTGCAGATGGTTTTATGTGACCCCTGTGTAAAGGTCTTTCAAACCACCAAAGGGGTCATGATGCACAGGTTGAGAACCACTGCCCTGTGCTTTTCTTGAACAAGCTAAAACCAACTCAGAGCAGGAATTGAGCTTATAAAAAAAACTCTAGGAATGTGAAGCTGAAGTTGTCATAAAAACCACCAACTAGCCTCAAACCAGGACAATAAGGCTACATTTCCATTTTAAATAATGACATATTGTCCTTGTCTCAAGTTCAGAAACACTATGAAAGCCTCCCACCCTGGCCCTTTCAGTGGTCAATACTGCTTGTCTCACTGTCTGCTCCAATATATACTTTACAATTTTATTGTGACTGCTGTGACTGAATTTACCTTTGAACACACTACAAAGGCATATAAATGTCATAGTTCAACAAATCATTATCAATATATAACACAATTTTTCCATTTTTGTGGTATATATTTTCTCTATCATTTTTGCTCCCTCTTCTCACCTTGTTTTTTCTTTTTCTTTCTTTCTTCCTTCTTTCTTTCTTTCTTTCTTTCTTTCTTTCTTTCTTTCTTTCTTTCTTTCTTTCCTTTCCTTCCTTCCTTCCTTCCTTCCTTCCTTCCTTCCTTCCTTCCTTTCTTTCTTTCTTTCTTTCTTTCTTTCTTTCTTTCTTTCTTTCTCTCTCTCTCTCTTTCTTTCTTTCTTTCTCTCTTTCATTCTCCCTTCCTCCTTCCTTCCTTCCTTCCTTCCTTCCTCCCCCTCCTCCTCCTTAGCCTCCTCGTCCTCCTCTTCCCCCTCTTCCTTTTCATCCTCTTTCTCCCTCCTCCTTCTATTTGGTCTTGTTTTGTTTTGTTTTCAAGCCAAGTTTTTGCAATGTAGTCCGTGCTGAACTTAAACTTTGGATCCCTGCTTCAGCTTCCCCAGTTTTGTGGTCAGAGGCATGTGCCACCATGGCCAGGTTTCTGGTATATTTTCTCCCATAATCACACATTACTTTTTAAGGTTTGTTTTTATATTGCTGTCTTTCTTTTTGCAAAACCAAACTAAAAATACAAAGATAGTGTGGGTCCCTGCTTCCTGGTCCCTTCCCCAGGATAGCCAAGCCATTGCACACTAGCCCAGCCTTGAAGAGGAAGATACAGTCAGGTACTGTCCAGAGTGAGAGGGTACTTGGCAGAGATTTGAGAGTTTTGAGAAACAGACTTCACTGGAGGTAGTGTCAGTGAACAGCTCATTTATTGAAGCAAGGGGAGTGGTATATATGTTGAAGGAGAGAAAGGCAGCTATGACAGACAAAAAATGGAGGGAGAGGGCCGTCCCTTCTTTGGTCTCCTGGCAGCTGGCAAGTTTTTTATTGTAGAGTCCCATAAATATTTTGAAGACCTTGAGGGTTACTGTTAGGAATGGTAACTGTTTATTATGGAAAGCTCAAACATTTAAATGTCATATTTATCAGATCTCTGGAAGACTTAAGGACCATAATCTCTCAATTGTATCTATAATCTATTAAGTATATCTATATATATGTTAAGCAATATTGGTTTTTAGTTACTTGTTTTAGGCTTAAATTTGAAAACACATACAGAAAGCTAAATGAAGTTTATTTTTTGGAATAACTTAGCACTCTGTATGACTACAACTATATAACAGGAGGCCAAATAAAGCTTATTTTTGGAATTAATTGCATTAGTACTCTTCTTGACTACAAGTATATATCCAAATACATTAAAGAATTTGAACATCTGTAAGATGACTGACTTTTAACTTGTAGGTTTTAATTGTCCTTAACATCTTCGAACTGTTGTAGAAATTTATTTTTAATTATGTATAAAATAATTGTTTTGTGCATTATTTGTGCATTGGGAAAAGGGCTTCCTAGGCCTTGTATTGTCTGAAGGTGTTGGATTTACGTGGGGGATGTTTGATTGCACATGAATCAATAAAAACACCTGAGCTCAGATACTCAGAGTTTTGCTACCCAGTATGATGCTTGCCATGATGGTAATTCTCTCTGTTGCGATCTGGCAGGGATTGCACCTATGAGAATGCCTCCTTGTTATCCTTGGTGAGCTGCCTTACTACAACAAATGGTGCCTGTAACATGGGGCATGGCATCACTCCATCTAATCCAATGTGGAGACAAGGAAGAAGAAAAAGAGACTCTAGACCTCCCAGAGTCCATTTTGTTTTGTTTTCTACAAACCTGTCCAGATATTGATGAGGTGACTGCCATTTTTACTAAGGTAAGGTATTAAACCTAATTGTATCCTACCTTTTTTCTCTTAAAATTAAAAAAAAGTACTTCACCTTTGATATTACAGGAACACATAACAAACACCACAGCACAATAAACCCAAGGGTATGGTAGTGGCAAACATACCTTGGTAGTAACCAATAGCTCCATAATTGGACTTAAGACCCATTCAACAGAAGAGAAATCATGCCTACTACTGGAAACCTAGTCAACTACTCAAGGCTAGTGAAGTCATGGATACTGGAGGAGACCCTATGATCACCACTTAATTAGAATAGTTCCTAACTACACTATAAATATTTATCTTTAAATCCACAGATAAATGTAATTCTCATTCCTTTAAGAAAAAATTAGCATAATTCATATCGAGTTTAATTTATATTAACATTCTCTTAGTTTGGATTCCCCCTAGAGGCACATCCTGAGAAAAATATTTGTATGCAAATAACTCATTTAGGAAATGTAGAAATCATAAATACAGAGTAGAAAAATATAGAAAGAAAAGAAACTCAGCCATCTTAAATCAAGCTAGATAATGGTATGAATTATGCTAATACCATAAATGCTATGCAATGTTAGACATAATCCAATGAAATTAAAGGTAAGTGAAATGTGAGAAATTAAATTTTGGGCTGAGTTTAGAAAATGAGAAAGTTCATCGTGCATCTAAATTGGATAATGGCATCCCAGGTAGATGAAATAGCATGGATAAGAAGTGAAAATATCTGAGAAATTCAGAGAGTGGTGTGTAGCCCAGTGTGGTAAAAGAAAAAGATAGGGTGAAGGTAGAGTTAAAAGACTCTAAAAAGTTAAAAGATGATACTGGGGGCATGGTGAAAGAGATTATGCTGAATTCACATGCTTAGTTTATTCTTTTGGCAGTACATGGGCATAATTCACATAATTCACTATTCACAGATACCAATATGTTCACAAATATGTCCTTAAAGTGGCAAGGACTGTAGTGAGTTAGGACATAGCATATGCAGAAAAGACAATTAAGAAACTATTGATATAATCTAGGATGATGAAAGAGTTAGAAAGAGAATATTGGTGCTAGAGGTGTTTTAGCTAATGAATCAAAAGAATGGTAATAGTGAGTTAAGAGGAGACTCTAAGGTGATACAAAAGTTTTTACGTTAAAGAAGTATTCAGATTGTGATGTTATCATTCCAAGTTGAAGAATGAACTGACAATATTGTAATTTTGGATCCAATATTTATAAGCAGGGTAAATTAAAGAGAGTAATGTAGGTACAAATATCCAGCTTTATCAACAGTTCAGAGAAAAAATGTTCTTTTCATATGCATGGAAGGACCATCTTTGGGCTGCTTCCAATTGTGTTATTTCCTGGGACAAGGGATTGTACACACATTATATTTTCAGCTCTTAGGGCCCCCAAATCTTTAGCTTAGATGGTACCAAAAATAATTTTAGAGTCTGTAAGACTTTTCTAAAGGTATTTCCTCCTAAGGATTGTCCATGTATCCTTGGTACACATTTTACAATTGGCAGAGAATAGCCAGTGGGTAGCTACATGCTTTGGGTGTGAATGACAGCACTTGAGCATGCAGGACATGTTGCCAAGTTGATAATAAAAGAGTGAGGCTAGGGCATAGAATGATAGGATAAAGATTAGAAGTTAGCACTTGATTGGCTATCCAGTCTATCATAGAATTTCTGAGAAACCAAAAATTCTAAATTCAAACTCAGCTTTTGAGATCATTAAAGAAGCATATATTTCAAATTAGGGAGTCAGTATATGTTTTTTTATTTGGTTTATTAGTTTGATTCATGACTTAAACATCTAGACAAAATGATATATTGATTTCTGTTTGTACACTTGGTTCAAGTCTCACAAATGCTAGGATTTGATTTAGTAAAGTTAAAGGATTCAGATAGATAAGATGGAAGAAGAGATCTAACTCCCACAAGTTGTCCTCTACCCTCCCCCCCACTACTCCCTATTCCATAAATTAGAAAAAGAATACTTATATAGAGATGTACTTCAGTCAATAGAGTACCTGCCTCACATTCACAAAGCCCTATGTTTGATCCTCAGTAGCACATAAAACCAAGTGTGATGGTATATATCTATAGACCCAACTTAGTTCACACTTGGAAGCAGGAAGATTAGAAGTTCAAACTTGTGCTTTTCTCAGTTGTAGAGTGAAACTCAAGTCAGTCTTGCCTGCATGACACACTGTCTCAAAAGAAAAAAAGATATGGTGATGATATATAAGTTATCATTATATGGTTAGATGGTAGTTAAAAAGGAAGGATAGAGAAATTGAAAGATGCTTTTAAAAATATACTTGGATTTAAAAATGATATTGCATTAAAAACATCCTTTGTTCATGGCTACCAATAGGGTAGGATTATAAAATTTTAAAACATTATGTTAAAATTCTAAATTTCTGTTAAGTTGAATATTATTTTTTCTGCTTCAGCTTTATTTGTATTTACCAATATAAAATATGGGAAACACTGAGACAATATTGAGCATTAGCTTAATGTGATAAAGGCACTGTATTAGTCATTTTGAGTTAAATTCCTGGATATCAATGAAATCTTTAAAAGTTCCTTCAGAACTGATGAAAAGATTTTATCAAGTTAGAGTAGTAAATTTGATAAAAGAATATAAGATATACTGATTACCTTTAACTTCAAGGAATCATGTAGAAAACTGGACAGTAAGGTATTTTAATGTCTGGCTGTGTACACTACCATGATAGTGGAAAAAAAGGTCTCTTCTGGTCTCTTCTCTTGTGCTTATAGAAGGAGTTCAGCCAATAGGGCAAAAGTATCTTTACAGAGTGAACTTTTTCTCTTCACAGACAGAAAGTCCTTTATCAGCATAGAATCTAAATTGCTTGGAATCTTGTTATCTTTTGTAGTATATTTTCATTTTACTGAATGTTGGATTTTCAGAGATTTATATATTTACACATGTGAGATTTTTTTCCTTGGATTTGGCATAATAAGGGGTCCCACCAGAACTTCAAAATAATCTCTCACTCTGAGCAAATTAAAGCAGGATGTCTAGTGTAGTGTGTTCAGCTGCCCAAAGGCTTAAACAGAAAAGGGACACAGAAAATTCTGTGGTAGGTATAAGATAAACATACTTTTGTTTATGTTTTGCTGATATTTTGATTGTTTAGAAATTGGGATATTTTCCCCTTGCTTTGGGCTGTTCTCTTAGAAAACCAAACAATCACCCAGTTTTCCCTGGGACTTTGATCTTTGTTTTGTATTTTGTTATAAAAGGCTTGAAACCTTACCATTTGTTGTGTTTTCTACTTTGTCAGATCATCCACTCTCTGAACATATCACCCACAGATGGTTGGAAGAAACAACCAAGTCAAGGTAGTGTGACATCTCCCACAAATCCCTGGAGACCGTTGTATTTTGCAGGTGCTAAAATAGATTCTGTGGCCTTTCACCTGACATAATTAGCTTTCCTTTCAATCCTACTGCTTACTATATCTTTTTCTAACCTTTGTTTTTCACAAGAATGCCTTTGAGATCAAATCAAGCAGTACAGACACCTGTATGCCAGAAGGAAAACGCCAAAACTCACTTAAGCCCCAGGACAACCATGCTACAAGCCAGTGCTGCAGGTGTCTCCAAATGTGCTCCCTACCAGGGACAATTAATCATGTAATGATATGTAATCAGACTCTGGAGAAATTCTGCAGTGATTTGCTAATTTTGACATTCACAGAAATATTAGTATGTTGAGTGGCTAAAATATGCAAGATTATATTACAAAGCTCATGTATGAATCTCTCTCTTTCCACCTCTCCTCGTGTGTGTGTGTGTGTGTGTGTGTGTGTGTGTGTGTGTATGTGTATATTTTGCTGGCATAGATTTGAGTAGTTTCTAATATATAATAGTTTCTCAATGGGAATAGGGTTAAATTGAATTTCTGTCATTATAGATATTCTGAAGATTTTTATTGGGGAGACAGTATTTATGTTTCAAGCATGAAGATCCTCTAATAATTAGTTTATTTCATGAGCACATCTATGTTCATCAAACAGTACATTGCACCTAGAGTTAAAGTACTCCATATTATGTTTAATTTTGATTTAATCTTTTCTTATTATATAATATATAAATATATATTATTGAGACAGGGTTTCTCTGTTGTAACTCTGGCTGTCCTGGAACTCATTCTGTAGGCCAGTCTGGTCTCAAACTCACAGAGATCCACCTGCCTTTGTCTCCTAAGTGCTGGGATTAAAGGCCTGCCACCAATGCCAAGCCTGTACAATATTTTTTTTCAGAAAGAAATATTTGTTTTTAACGAAGGATTATAAAAATGTTTGAACTGTCAAATCTTTGAAAAGATACACCCTGGGTTTATGTTCTTTTTGTAATAAAAAGTAGCAATTACTATAATGTTTCGCTGAACACAGTGTTTTAGAGTGATTACATGGGAGATAAACATCATTTGAAGACTAAATTTAGTGATTAGGAAAAAGTCAAAGGCCAATATTTACCCTAAAACAGTAGTATTTAGTCAGAACCACTGATTGCCAATATAAATAAACAAATCCTCTCACAAACTATTCGACACCCCCCTTTAAAAAGATGATCCTGCAACACTGAGACTGTTACCTTGCCTGACACTTGTAGGAGTGATCCTTTTCATCAGGGATGTTCTTTCCAGCTGCACAGTTCCCACATGGATGGAAAACCAGTCTTTCACTGTCTTCCTGCAACTTGGGGGCATCTAAGACTACATTCCTGGGAATTTCTTATTCCTAATGCATCCCTAGTATGAGTAGGACTTGCAAGCTCTTTTATGGAACCATCTTTTCCCCTCTGCATTTTGTATATTTGGGTGTTCCTAAGAAAGTGTTTATTTAAACTTTGGTGCTATTTTTTACATACATATTAATAGATGATAAGTGTAAATATTTATAATTATTACATATTATATGCAGGCTGGTGAAATCAGGGTGATTAGCCTTTCCATATCAATTTAATAACTCATTCTCATGTCTCTCTGAATTTTGGCCCATGCTGTCTGTGCTCCATCTCTTCCAACACTTAGTAGCCTCTAGAAGTCACTATTGCATTCTGTATTCTACTTTGTGTGTGTGTGTGTGTGTGTGTGTGTGTGTGTGTGTGTGTGTTTAGATTTCACATAAGAAAGTGAATGAATCATTTGTCTTATTTTATTTTATCTAATGCCTTCCAGTTCTATTGTTCTACCAGTGACAGGGTATAATTCTGTCCTATGTTGAATAATATTCCATTCAATGTATATGCCACATTTTCCTTGTCTACTTATCCATCAGTGCACACCTTTTTTGTTTTCTTATTTGATTATTATGAATTGTGGCAATAGATATGGGAATGCAAAGTTTTTCTGGATATAGCCCTACAAAAGTGATATATGAATCCTATGATAGGTGTGTTTTTAGTTTCTTAAAGAAATCTCATCATTCTTTTTCATATGACTATAATGATTTCGTTTCCACCGTCAGTGCATATTTTTTTCCTAGGACCAAGGAGACAGCTCAGTAGGTAAATCACTTGCTGTATAAGACTGATGGCTCAAGTTTGGGTCCTTTAATGAACTCATATAAAATGCTGGATGTGGTGGTCAATGACCTGGAATCCCAGCATTCCTCCAGTAAGATGGGAGTCAGAGACTGTAGAACTACCAAGCAGCTTAAAGCCCAGCCATCCTGGTGTATGCCATGCAACAAAAACAAGAGCAACCTTGCCTCAATAAAGTGGAAGGAGAGAACTGACTTCCAAAAGTTGCCATTTCCCTATTACAAGAATGCCATGGCCCTTGTACCCCTAAAACACTAACAACTTAAAACTTAGAAAGTTTCATTTTCTCTGCATCATTGCTAGTGCTTCATATTTATTTTTTTGCTTTTATAAAGGCAACATCCTGACAACTCTGAGATTATATCTCACTGTAGTTTTGATTTACATTTCCCTGATAGCTCATGATGTCAACCATTTTCATTTTTCTCATATTGTATTCGTGTATTTAAAATATTCAGTTCTGAAAATAATTATGAAGTTCAAGAAAGTTAGACAATTTTACTCAATTTGAAAATTCAAAAAACAAGATGAGAAATAAATAATTTGTTTAATCAGTGCAAAACACATGCACAAAAACATGGCAATGTCATAGTGTATGTATTCATGATGCAACATCTGTAACCAGAGCTGCTACTTAGAACTGTAGGCATTTGAAGGATAGATAATTAGATAAAAATGATATTTGTCCAGAATATTTGTGTGTATAACATAAATGATACAAACATACATATTGTGTATATAACATCTGTAATGTTACAATGAGACTGAATTATGTTAGCATGTATTATGTGCATAGTTACCACTTCAGATATTTCAGGCTAAAACTGAATAGATGGATTCTTATTATTTCCCTGAAAATGTAAATGGTTTTCTATCCATATTCAAGTTTAAGTGAATTTCCATCTGACTTTTTTTTTTAAACAACATTTTTAGCCAGGTGGTGGTGGTGCACGCCTTTAATCCCAACACTATGGAGGCAGAGACAGTTGGATCTCTGTGAGTTCGAGGCCATCCAGAGTTACAACAAAGAAACTCTGTCTTGAAAAACAACCAAAAACACAAACAAAAATAACATTTCATTCTTTTAATATTTATGATTTTTAACCACTTCGTTCCTTTCTGAAAGCCAAAATGATTTGTTGAAGCATATTTCTAGGCCAGTTTTTAAATATCCTTGCTATATCATAAAATTATTTTTAGGTGATATAATTTTTGCTACAGAAAGTTATATCCTAAATCCCTCAAATAGTTCCATTGACTATTATTGTCAAAGAACATTACATCATGTTGCTTTGTTGTCTCAGAATATAGTACAAATATATGTCATTTGGACAGAGTATAGGAAGAAAAGATAATAAAATACATGAAGGCCATCCAAGGCTTCTGTGAAGACTCAAGCTAACAGAAAACCAAGTAGAAAAACCTTCATAGAAGAGCCCATTGTTTGTTCAAATTATCACTGATGAAAAACTCCTGTGTCATCTTTTAGCTTTTAAGTAAAAGTAACATGACTAAATACACAATTAAGTACTTAGAAACCTAGTGCTCCTCTGAAAGCAAATACTACAAATCTTGCAACTGTAGGATGAATAAAAGTCACCTAGTGGAAAGCAAGGCTAGGGATATTTAAGTCTTGCCTTTGCCTTTCTTTTCCTCCATATCTCTTTCTTTATTCCAGGCTTACTTTTGTTTGACTCCTTGCAATGCTTTCCACATTCATTTCTTCATTTTGAGTTGTGAGCCAGACGCTGCACCAACTATGGGATGACTCTTGACAGTATGACTGACTTTTGTGGAAAGTCGTAAGAAGACAGATTGAAAGAAACCTTAACAATTTCTTAACTACTTATGTAGTGTTTCAGAAATCACAATATCCTGTCTAAAATAGAAACTAAACATTCTAAAGGGATTTCTTGCCTCTACCACTACCACAATTGCTCATTTGAACATAATCATCCATTACCTCACTGAGTCAATTATATTCAAATTAATGTATGTACTTTCGTATTCTGGACTCTTAAGTTTTCTTAGGACAGGAACCATGTCTTCAGAGGCAAAGTAACATAGAAATTAAAAACAGATTGTACAGACAGACTGCTTAGGGTTAATTCCTTTTTTCTGCATTAACTATCTGGGTGACTTTGAACAAGTTACTTAACTGCTTTGTTGCTCATTCCAAAAGGTAAGGTGGTTGTGAGAATTATATGGATAAATGTGTACAGGTTGAATATTCATATTCTTGGCTAGTAATAACATTGTATGAATTTTTGTAATTCTTTCATGGGTCTTTGTGATTTCCGAGTCAAAAATGCTACCTAACACTAAAGTACTAAGGAAAAAGTTAATCAGACATTGCCAGAGACTTAACCGCCAGAATTACTGTTGACATACAGATCTTATTATGCCAAGTTTTTAATCATTTCCCAATGCTGAAAAAAGATAAATTTTAAACTTGAGTTTTCAGTTCCTTCTATTCCATTCTGTCTTTGTACAAATAATGTATGATTATTCATTCATTTACCCATTAATTCAGAAAATATATATTTTGCATCTAGACTGCAGCATGAATTACATTAAATCAAAAAGTAAATGAATGATAATTAAAGGTGTAATTTATTAGATATACATTTTATTCCATGGGGAATATATAGCCCAGGAGAGGAAGCCTATGATCCACTATGAATAGTACTGTGTATGGAGAATAGAGCTTAGAGTACAGCAAAGATATATACAAGGACATGAAAAACTAGGTACAGGCTGGAAAATGCACAGCTGGTTCAAACACAGAGAACCTTACTTGGTTTTCTATTAGGATTAGGATTCTTCTCTTGGATTTTCTGTCACAATATATAAGCATTTTACACTGAATAACTATTATGTGCCAGACATTTTACCACACAGAATAATAAAAAAATAACTATTGTTTGTGCCACCATAGAATGCAAATTCTAGTTTTAAGAAGTGACAAATAATAGAAAAGATGATTCCAGCTTGTGTTAAATGTATGCTTGGAAAGAGTGCTGGAGAATTTTAGTCAGGAGGATCAGGTGCAGTGCCCCTGAGGAGAAAACCTTTTTAGGAACCATTGACAGGAACAGGGATGGTAAACAAAGTCTCAAAGAGACTAGAAGCAGCAGGATGTTGGTAGGGCTTGAATAGAGCATTTCTTCAGAAACAGAATAGATGGAAATGGTCCCTTTACCAGACATCAGGTAAAGAGAATTCTGTACTGGGAATTGGGAGACTTGAGTTTCCCCACTTTGCACCTTTGAGTTTAGCTTTTACTCATTTAACAGAAGAGAAGTTGGTCAATGATACCTAGAATTAAGGTTTTTGGTGTCTGTTTCCTGTTTGGGAAATTGGAGTACTCTGGGTTTCTGGGAAATGTAAATGGGATAGGAAATAAGCTTTCTTCTCCCTTCCTTGCTCACAGTATCTCTGGCCTGTGATAGAATGTTCTGTCACCTTTGTGCCCATCAAAATCTGTCTAAAGATAGAGAGAAAGGAATGTAGCAGATGAGGTGTTTCCTCCAGGATAATCTGATTCCCAGAAGGCGCACCTTCCTTTAGAGTAAATGAAGCTCTTTCTTTTTTTTGTATTGCAAATTAAGTTTTTTTTTCATACAACATATTCTGATTATAGTTTCTCCTCCCTCACCGCCTCCCAGATTCTCCCTATCTCCTCATCCTTCCATCTCCACACCTTTCTCATTTTCTTAAAAAAACAGGCAAATAAAAAACACAAATGAAGGATAAAGCAACAAATAAACTAGCAACCAAAAAAGAAAAAAAATAAACAAATGAAGATGAGGACACACACACACACACACACACACAATCAAAACAAAGTCGGAAACCATAATGTACAAGCAAAAGACCAGTAAGTTAAAAAATTTCCAAACAAAGCAATATGCTATAATTCCCAAAAATAACCTTTGAGTCCGTTTTGTGTTGGCCATATATTCCTGGACACGGGACCTGCTCATAAATATGGTTTGTATACCCCAGTGAGACTCCCCTGGAAAAAATGAAGTTTTCCTTTTTGCTTATCAATTGGAGATAGATTCATGGTTGGGGGTGAGAACTTGTGTTTACTTCCTTCTTTCAGCTCTGTTTATGTACAGAGAGTGAGAGTCCATGGAACACTGACTTGTTTTAAATAGGATGGCTCCATCAAATGTCTCACCCTCAAGGCTCAGAGGTCTCTACAGAAGAGAAAGTAGAAAGATTGTAAGAGGCAGAGGGGATGGAGTAGACTAAGGAAATAGTATCCTTCAGGTACAACAGGACTGAGCCTGTGACAGCATGCACTAGAACTGCACAGGTCTAAGCCAGACTGTACATAAACAGGAATTTCAAAGACTTGGAAGTAAAGAGAAGCTATGACCTTACACCTTGTGACACCACAGACACTAGCACAGGCAAAAAGGATGTAGGGCTGTCCATTTGCATTTTTATATCTCTCCTACTGTTTCTGTCTCTGACAGATCAGATTGGATTGTGAATGGTCCTAAGTTATCTTGCTTCTACATTTAAAACAGCTACTGCCTCTTTACCTCTAGTGAAAAAAAAATCCTGGTTGATATACAGATATAGTCTCAGGATATATAATAAATATCCAGTTCATTCTCAAAGATTTTCAAGAAATAGAATCCAAGGTGGTATATTCCCTATAGAGGAGATATGACTAATTATAAAAGCTTATATTTCTGGAGTCAGTAATGGATTAAAAAAATTATTTCTTAAATTCTAATTATAAGGAGCCAGAAAAGCTAAATTTGGATTAAAAATTAATTTAAATTCATTAACAGATTAAATTTAGACTTTTAAAATAAATTATTTGCTTTCTTCAGCCAGTTATCTATGCTAAAGCTGAATAAATGGCAACATATATTATATGAAACTGATTTATGAGACATAAATGTAAATTGACTTTTATTTAAAATAATACATTCTATTTTTAAAATGTCTAGATGGTTTTTACACTGTTACAGTTTGTAAGACTGTTAATTTCTGGCTGAAACGACATAAAATCATTTTATTTGTAGTAATTTTAGCTTTTATACTGAGCCTAAAAATTCCATATTGTTAATTACTATAGTATTTACAAATTTTTATTTTTATATTATTTTTAACAGAAAATAATTACATATGCAATAATAATAATAGGCATACTGAATATAGCTGAATATTAAGGACTGTATAAGGATTATTCTGGAATTTAAAATTTTATCTGCATACACTTTTATAAGCAATAAAGGGATTGAAATGCTCCTATGCTTTACAACAAATATAACTTTCCTATACACATTTAATCTCATCAAAAAGTGAATTCAAACTTACAGTAATTCTTTTTACAGCTAATATTAAATATTACAAAGCAGTGACTTATAAAGAGATGGGAAATTTTTATGCTGTTAAGTACAACTTTAGTTATTTAGCATGTGAGTATTCTGTTGAATGTATTTTTGATTCTTGTTTTTAAAGTTAATGTAATTGTTCAGACAGAATTTTTCAGATTATGTTTCAACTGGCTATCTTTGGAAAGAGATATGGTCCATTGTGAAACTACTATCAGAACCACCCAGTCAGTGAGGTCAAAGCATTTCAAGAAATATTCCTACACAAGTTCCATTTTATTATACTGAAATAAACAAGGATTGCATTTAATTTGTAAAATAGAAATTTATTTTGGCTCATGAGTTTTGGGGTTCAGTTCTAAGAAATTCATCTGATGATGACCTTTTTGCTGGCAGAAAACTGAAGTGTCAGATTATCATGAGGCCAGAGAGTACACAAGCCACTAAGATGCAACCAGGGGATTGCATCTTTCTTCTTCCAGTCACTCTATAGGATCCATCTTTAAAAAATATAGGTGGGTTAGGTTCCCAATCTCTTAATAGTATTAGCAAATAACTTTGGAGGTTTAACTTTTTCATGAGTTCTGGGGAGAAATAAACTTCAAATCAAGCAAAGTCTTACAAGTTGACAGTGTGAGACAAACAATTAAAATATAAGACTCAGGAAATGACTAAGTGGGTAAAATATCTGCTGCACAAGCATAAGAACATGAGTTTTAGTGTCCAGCACCCACATAAATATGTGGTGATGTACACTTGTAACTCAGTGCTGGAGAAGGTAGCAAAGACAGGCAATCCTAGATGCCCACTGGCTAGTCAATTCAGAGGAAATGAAAAGCTTGTATTCAAGAAGATACACTGTTTCCAAAAATAAGGTAGTAGAATGGCAGAAGACACCTTTGACCTTTAAATTTGCATACAAAATTGCATACATGTGCAGACACACACACACACACACACACACACACACACACACACACTCACACACACACATCCTAGAATACAATCTAAGGGAAAAATAATTTGTTCCTCAAATATACCTGATGACCCATGCCTTTGATGCCAGTATTCAGGAGAATGTTAAAGGCATTAGCAGTCTAATCCAACTATGAACCATATGAACTATAATGGCAACCTTACAGGCACGATATGATCATGGATAAAATATAGAACAACCATTAAGAGAGTTACCAACTACTCTTTGATTGTATTTGAAGCCTGTTTGACAAGAGACAACCCATGCCTGGTACTGTAAACCTGGTCAAAAACATAACTGGTGAGAACATAGATCCTAGGTGAGGGAGTAAACAGCTGTTGCTTACTTAACTTGACACAGTGCCAAACTGCTTTCTAAATATTTTCAGCTTTAATCAGAGAAGCCTTTCTTTGTAGTGTGGTGCAGAGTCTTGGCGATTCATGGTGCTGAGAATAAGTGATAGTTGAGTTCTCAGCTTTAGACAGGGTATTTATATTACCCCCTCTAAGATGTAGGGGTTGACATCATCAAACAGAGTGCAGAAAGAATGTGAGAGCCAGAAGACAAGGAGAAGAGACCTCAAACATATTTTTTTTTTCTGGGCATGGCATAGCTATTGTAATAATAAACTCAAATTTAAGAAGGACTATGAGATTTTTAAAAAGAGAAATGGTCCTTCTAATCTTACAGAGCTAATGTGTTTAGATCAGAAAGAATAAAAAGAAAACACTAGGAGAACAAATCCCACAGACTCAACTGATCAGCACTCCTAGGGGCTCATAGAGTCTGAAGAGGTAAACAGGGAACTTACACAGTCCCCTAAATATAGGTTATGTTTGTCTGGTTTGGTGTTCTTTCAAAACACCTACATACTGCAGTCGGGGAGTCTCTGACCCTTTTATCTGCCATTCAGATCCTTTTCCTCCTACTGGGTTGCCTATTCCTCCCTTGATATAGAGATTAGCACCAGGTCTTGTCTTATCTTGTTATGCCCTGTTTGAGCAGTGGTAACCCTTGGAAGCCTGCTCTTTTGGGGGGAGAAGCAGGAGGGTGGAGATGGGGGGTGGGAGATTCTGGAGGGGGAGCAGGAGGTGGGTTGGCAGATTTGGGGAGAGGGGAGATGGAGAGAAGGAGATGGGATAAGGGTGATCAGAATGTATTGTACCAAAGAAGAAAAATAAATAAATAAATAATATATATATATGTATGTGAAATATATATATATTTCATATATATATGAAATAAAATTCCCCTTCTCAAGCTTGAGGCCTGTTCATGGCAGCTGACATGCACTGTGTCTTATCTGCTGGTTTCCCTAGGGACCAAGTGCTCTCCCAGTGCCAATGACATCAAGAAGATACTGGGCAGCATGAACATTGAGGCTGAAGATGACCAGCTCAACAAGGTCAGCAATGAGTTTAATAGAAAAATCATTAAGGATATCATTGCCTAGAGTGTTAGCAAGCTCGCTAGTGTGCTTGTTGGGGCTATGGCTGTTTTTTCTTCTACTAGCTCTGCAGCTTCTGATGCTGGTCATGCCACCACCACCCCTGCCCTGCAGCAGAGAAGATGAGGAGTCCAAGGATTCAGATGATAGCATGGAATTTGGCTTGTTAAACTAAATCCTTGCTCCCCTGCAAGTAAAGCCTTTTTATACATGTGGGGAAAAATCCCCTTCTCTAGTATAAATAAAGAAGCTCTGAAAGGGGGAGCATTATTTCCTCCTTGTTTTGATGGAAATAAAATATAAGGATTCTCTACACTTCAGGATTTATATATTTTACTTAAGAAATTAGTCTTTATTTACACATTTATTTACATTACTGGCTGTTGAATTCAGGGCTTTGCCCACTCTAGGAAAGTTCTCTATTACTGAGCTGTATTTTCAGGTCTTACTGTGTCACTCATGATAGCCTATAACTAGCTATATAAACCAGGCTGACCTCAAGATTAATCCATTCTGTTTCAGTCTCCCAGCTCCTAGGGTTATGTGTATGTACACCATTCCTAGCTAGTTTTTATATTTTAAAGAAATATTTGTAGGACACTGGGGCTCATGATACAGAAAACAAATTTCAGTAAAAAGAGGTTCATTCAACTCTAGAGTACTTGACAAAGGAAGTTGGTGGCTTTCTTTTAATTAATGCTCCTACTGACACCATGTGTCTCAGTCTTACTTTTACAAGTATTCTAGGGAAAATACAATGGACCTACTTGGTAAAGGGGTCATCCTAGTCATGACACAAATTATTCAAAATGCTTGAATAAATATTTACATATTTCTCAAGACATTAAACCTTTTAGCTTTTTTTTTTCTATTTTAGCAGTTCATGTATGCTTATGAAATAGTTTCACCAAGTCCACCTCCCATTTTTCTTCTACTGCCTCACCACCATTCCCTCTAAATTTCATGTGTTCGCTCCTTTAAAAAAAATTCATGGAGTCTACTAAGTCTTGTGGCTAGTTTTTGGAGTGTAGGAGATTGTACTAAGGCAAGAGTGTCCTCCTAGGTCTATATTACTGAAGAAAATTGACTCTCCTTCTCACAGCACCCAGTAATTGCCAATAGCTCCTCAGCTTGGGATGGAATTTCCTGACTTCCTTTCCCAACCATGCTGGGAATTTTGTCTAGCTTGCTTTTGTGCAGGTCTTGCAAATGGAATCACAGCTACTATCAATTCATATGTGGAACTGCCTTGTTGGGTCTGGAAAAGTTATGCTGTACTCATCCACTGCCTCTGGCTCTTATAATCATGTTGCCTCCTCTTCTGTATTGATCTTTGGGCCTTGGGAAGATTGGGTATGGCATAGATATATCATTAAGAATGAAAACTGCAATATTTTATTTCCTGAACATTGATCAGTTGTGGATCTCTGTGTTAATTATCTGTTACTGCCAAAAGAAGCTTTTATGATATAGTTGGAGAGATGCACTAATCTATGAATATAATGATAAGTCTTTAGAGTTGGCTTAATATTATGTCAATTAGCAGAATAATAGTAATGGGTTCTTTCTTAGGGCCATTGACCTACCTAGTCTTTGGTTCTTGACCTCATTAATGGTTCCAGGGATAGACTTCATTTGGAGTGGGCTTTAAATATAATTAAGAAGTTCTTGGATGCACCTATTTCATTAATGCCACTATTATATCAGTAGCCATTCCTTGCCAGGCCAGTCATTGTAGCTTACAGAGTTCAAAGCTGGGTAGATAGAGACTACTTTTCTCCTCTGGTAGTGTATCTTAGCACCTTCCAGCACCATGAAATGATGATGACAATAGGAATGAAGTTTCTAAGTCAATACCAGCTTGACTCCTCCATGTTATATGACTCAAGGGTCTTCAGCAATAGGGCCCTATTGCCAAGATATGGAAGGTAACCAAGAGCATTGCCAGTAGTCTATAATGCTTGGGGGAATCTATGGGACTCCACTAGCCAAGAACTCCAAAAGAGGTAACCCATTCTGGACACAGGGGCTTTTAATTGTTAACCTGTGGTGTCTGGGAGAGGCATTATTCCCCTATTGTAGGTTAAATCTGGAATCAGTGTCTACCCTTCTTTTCTTACAGAGTATTATGTGGATAAGAAAAGCTGCTATTTGTGAGTATACTCAGCAATACCTGAAAAGTTATGTGATCTGTATGCCAATTTTGGTAAACTGTAAGTTCTTTGAGACTATGTATGTACTACATTTTAAATTTCCTTGTAATCCAATAATTCTCACAGTGCTCAATCTATGGCAATGGCTTAGTCATAGTTTTATGATGATGTTGATGATTAAAATTAAAATCATGTAAATTATGCTAATAATTTTTCCAGCTCATAGTTATTTATTCATTCATTTACCCATTAATTTTTATCATCCTGTCCATGTTCCAGTTATTATGCTACATGTTATAGACATAATAGTATATAAGTTCCACTTATTGTCCTCAATTAGTTTATAATCAAAGAAAGGAGACAGATTTGTGAGTAGAGAACTGTAAAGTTTTATACAGCAAGACTGGAGATTTTTATGGGCCTCTTTTGAAAGGGACACCTGCATGACCTAGCAGTGTTCATTTGAATTATAAATTTCTCAATAGCAATAAAATAGTTTGCAATTAAAATTTTAAATGTAAATTAGCTCTCTAATCAAGCGTAACATTGAATATTAAATATGAGCTTGAGCATAGTTCCTTGAGTATTTTAATAACAAGGATTTAGTAGATAGCAGATTTATGGTTTGATAGTAATAATTTCTTATGTAACTTAAAACCTGAATTCGTAGTATTTAACCTCAGTTAGCAATTATATATGTATTTGCATGCCATTTTGTCTAATGACAGTCTATCTCACTATGCTGCAAGTTCAAAGTCAAGAGCCCTTTTAATCTTGTTTTTCATAGCATGTCTCTTTCTTGCTACATTGGAAATTTAAATATTCAGTATTATTTGAATAAATAAGTCATAGACATATGAAAGAGATTCATGGGATAAACTTTTATATGGCATGATATTGAATATATATAATATATTATATACAATATATATAATATATACATATATATATATATTCACACATATAGGTATATATATTACGCTTTTCCCTTATAATAATATTGCAACTGAGTTGGTGTAATTTGATTTACTAGCTGTGTGTGGCAGTGAATTCCTATAATCTCAGGGCTTTGGAGGTTATAAGGCAGGGTTGTTTTTTAAATTTAGTCTAGACTAGTCTAGACTACATAGCAAGACCTTGCTTCAAAACAACAACAAATTCAATAAAAATAAGAAAATGAGACAACAAAAATAATTTGAGACATATCACTGTCTTTGAATCTTATATGTAGTTTCATATAGCTCTCTCTTAAGCTATTAAAATGTATAAAACTCAGCTTTTCATTCCCACTATATTTATCCAATAATATCTTATGCATATTATGTTTAGATAACAACATTGTATACATTTTAGCTTCTCCTTTACAACCATAATCATACATAGTTAGTGTTGAAGTTGTGTTTTTCAGATTATAATTATTTGCATCTTACTTTATTTCTCATCTTTGTCATGGAAGCTTTTTATTCCTCATACCAAGTACATTCTTAATTTTTTAGTTTTTTTCACATCTTTAGACATTTTTCTACCAAATTAAATTCTTGAAGTACTATAGTCAATCTGATTTACTGTTACAGCTCTTAGATTTTAATAGATGATTATGGACTTCACTCAAAAAAACCCTTTAGTTTAACATACTTCTAGAGTGAATATAAAACAAAATGTATGTGGAGTCATCTTTCTGTTTTACCATAATCTAGACCTATGTGGTTTTTAAAATTATCCTTTGCTTTTGTGTTTAATGAATGTGTCTGTTACAGGCCAGCATTGGGATTTAGCCTAGAATTCAGATCCACTAGCTGTTGAAATCATTAAAAAACAGAGCATATACCCTAAAATGTTTATGTCTAACAAAAAAATCACATTGTAACCCATAGATACATGAAATTATTATTGACTACTTAAAGTAAAACAAATAAAAATGGAACTTTGTAGACAGTAGACATTCGATGAACATTTGTTAAATTTGTTTTGTATGTGGCAGTCAATTGTGTCTAAACTTGGAATACTGCTTTTGATCACTTTCTGTTTTAGTGAATAGGCACACATAGATGTCCCTTAGCCTTGCAGCAGCTGGCAGTGGTTGTAGGTGTGCAGTCAGTTATAATTTCTGTTTATCTCCCTGTGCTGTGTAGCAGCCTCATTTCATGAATCATGGTGTGTCAAAGATGCAGAAGCCTAGGGTAGCAGATACTCTGATATGCTGTTTCAATAATCCAGTGGTTAATTGATATTTTCTTATTTGATTACTTAAGTAAAGCAAAATTGAGTCAGTGTAATAGAAGTTGTCACCTGCTGGAAAACACATCAATTTGTGTCCTTTTCCATTACCCTTCAGAGGCATAGCTCTGGCTGCTTGTCCCTATGGTGTGTTGTTACTATCAGATAAACATTTTCTCATTTTCCTTGTAAAATATTGTTTCATGCTCAGTAAAAGAATCTTCTTCAACATATGCTTGTGGCTTTTATAAGTAGAATAGTATCAGGACAGTGTTTAAAATTTTCTAATCATTGTATGAAAAGCTTAATAATGTAACTATATCTTTTTATTTTTAAAAAGTCTTTATTAAGACTTAATTCATGCAATTAAATATATTAACTTAATATACAATTCACCTTTTAAAGTTTTTAACTTAGCAGCTTTCGATTTATTCAATGTAACCATTTTAATTTAAGAGGACCATAATTTTCTGATATTATTTTCAAATAATAATTTCTGAAATACCTCAACTAATGAGTTAAAGTAGTCATTGCTGCCCTTAAATTGCTTACACTTAAGCCACAGAGATAAATTTGTATTCCATGAAATGTTAGTAATAAATCTATAGAAAATCCTTTCGCAAAAATGTATCTTGGAATACCAAGCTTTTCAGTTATACAAGAAGTAACAAAATATTTAGCTTCTAACTACTTGAATTCTAGGTATTGTAAAACATCCCATTTCTTAGTGTAAACGGAATATACTGAACATAGCTTATTTCCTTCAATTAGTCAATATTTTTCCCCTGTGAGCTTTTTGTTCTTTGTTCTTTGGATATTACACTCAGGTTCTACTGAAACATTTTATATGTTTATTCAGACTTAATATTGTGTTCATATATGTACAGGGGAAGAGAGAGGAGACACACACACACACACACACACAGCGAGATAGAGACAGAGAGACAGACTGACTTGAGAGTATTGGATGTTGTCCCATCTCTACTTTTCTCAGTTGAACTCATCAGCTTTAGTTATCTTGGAAGCAACTACAAATACTATGTAATCAGGAGTTCACACAGTAGGTATTTATTTTGGCACAGTTTTAAGATCCCATTCTGTTTTCATTTTGGGAGACAATTTAGGGTTACTGTGACCACACATCATAGACAAGGTGGAGCAGTCACAGCCCCTTTTGTTAAGGACAATAAAACTATGTAATCAAGAGCACTCTCAGGGTATAAGAATTAGCCTTAATTCTTCCCTTACTCCAAATTGTCACAACTGGAGTTGGGACTTTAAATGTTTAGATTTATGCATTTGCCTCTTGTCAGGAGAGGCAAGGTATGATTCAGTTTTTGACAGCATTTTAAGCTATTTTGATCTTAAAAACATTTCCCCCTCTATCCTCACCACTCGTCTCTCCTTTCCTTCCCTTTTCTAAGTCTCCCTTTCCACTTCCCATTACCTTACATCTTCCTTCCATCCCTTTTCCTCATTACCTCCCTTCTACTTAACAAACACATAATGACTGTTTCCCCTATGCTATGTATGCTTATTAAAAATTTTTATAAAGTAGAGAAGGTGAAGACACTTCTAGAATGTTTTCTTGTGGACAAAAGGTTCTATTGCTAGTACATGGGATTTGTGGCTTTTCTGAGCTAGTGTCTTTTATCCTTACCTGGCTTTTAGGTGGACTTCACATTGGTTAACTATCACAGCTTTGCGATGGACTATCACAGTAATTGTCAACAGGACTTGGAGAAAGGAAATCAGTAAGTGTGGATTTCATAAATTGGAAAAAAACCTTATAAGAGAGACAAGTTAATCAATTCAATTTCATGAATTAATAAATTGAAATGATATGAACATATTCCAAAAGAAAAATGCTATATTTGGGATATTCTTGTTTTAGCAGCTGTGAATGGTTCAGAAAAGATAGCAAACACCAAATAAATTCATATATTATTTATCTCAATTAAATTAAATTTAATAACTATATATGTTGCAACAAAGGTAAAAATCACTCTATAACACAAGCTACTGTAATGATTAGTATTCTCAACTTGACAGAATCTAGAATTGATGCAGCAGATACTGGGGGTTCCATGTTGGGGTTCTTAGTCTCATTATTTGTGAATGGACTCTAACAGGAGCACAAAGATGATTTCAATAGCATTTCAAAGACAAACATCTCCAGGCAGGCAAGGTGTGTACTTCAGAAGTTTTCCTGAGGAGGAAAATGTATGAGAGAAAGAAAAATGCCTGCCATATATACTGGTGTGGAAGTCAAACACATGGCAGAAAAGTAGCTATTTGGTAGGGAAGGAGGCTTTAGAGAAAGATTAATGTAAGCTGGCTTTCCTAAGTGAATAGTATAAAACCACTGGAATTCAAGTCTCCACTCAGCTAGGGATTTCCTTCCTTCCTTCGTTCCTTCCTTCCTGCTCCCCCCCCCCCCAATTTGTTTTTTTGAGACAAGTTTCTCTGTTTTAACTCTGTAACTTTGGCTGTCCTGGAGCTCACTCAGTAGACCAGGCTGGCCTCAAACTCAGAGATCTGCCTGCCTCTGCCTCCCTAGTGCTGGGATTAAAGATGTGAGCCATTAACACCTGGCCTGGATTTTATTTTCTTGACCAGGAGGCTTCTTTTTCTTTTTTTTAACTGTTATATCTCCCTCTCCAAAGAAATTACCTAAAATTATTTTACAAACCTGATACAAAAGCCCCTAAATGCTTTTTCCATTTATGGCCTCTATTAAAGAAGAGGTTGCCAAGAGGCTCAAAGATACTTTTGGCTTTTAGCCAAGAAATAGACTGTGTACTCTTGGGGGGGGGTCTTTTTTCCCCTAAATGGGCTAGGAAACTTCTACTCCTATTCTGATTTGAATTACCCATAAGAAAAGCATCTCAGTACACCTGTGGGTCATTATCTAGTTTAGGCAAGCCCCATGACAGTTAGTGGAAGACTGTCTTGATTACCTTAATTGATGTGGAAAGGTTCATCTTGATTGTGGGTAGGACCACTCCCAGGGCAGAGAATCCTGGATCATACAAATGGATAAAAGTGACTGAGCAGAAGCAAACATTAATTGTTCCGTTTCTTGACTGTGGAAGCAAGGTGAGCAGCTGTTTCAAGCACCTGCTGCTTTGACTTACCCTCTGCAATAGACTTTGCCTTAAATTATGAGCCAGAGTAACCCCTTTCTTCCTTAAGTTGACTTTGTCAGGGATTTTATCATAGCAAAGGGAAAGAAGCCAAGACATATCCTTACAGTGGTTGCGTATGTATTCACATGACCGGTTACATGGGTGCGATGTGCCCATCTCATGCTGAGTATGAAGGATTCACACCACCAGTTATATAGGTTTGGATATGCCCATCTCACACTGTACCAGTCTGGGCTAAGGACTATCTGTAGTGCTGGTTCTGCACAGTGACTCATGGAAGTCATGAAACTAGTGGAAAGCTTTGTGAGGCACTGCTGCATTCACATGGACGCATCATGCCATACATTCCATAGGCGTATAGAAAAAGATAAAACAGAAGTTTCACAAACATCTTGTATGTAATGCATTCTCATAGTTTCTTCCTTATTAACTTTTCCTCTTAATAGGTAACTATTACCCATTAAATTGATTACATGACTCATGAATGTGTTTGATAAGAAAGGCAAGGAAGGAAGGCATGAACAATGCTAAATTCAGCCAATTTTCACTGAAGATGTGTTGTTGAAAGCCCAACAGCTCATTCAGTTTGTAAATGTATCAGATTTAGCCAGGCTATACCCCTTTTCCACTGTGGTTATTCAGTGGGTAGTTGTTTCCTCTTGCCTTGGTAGATAAGGAGCAATTACATGCTCAAAGCTGCACTCATGGAAGTGATTACTGATCTCACTGTGACACCAGCAGGATAACCAGGCTATTACAGCATCGTCTATTTTCTGCATCATATGGCTCCTCAGCTTCTGGGCATCCGTTGATCATCGTTTTTATATGAACTCATTCTAGGAAATGCATATAATAACTTTTATTTTACTTTGATTCAGTACCATATATTCTATTTGATTCATGTAAAGTTAGATTCTATTCCTGGCTCAACAGTTTAAATAAAACCACTGATTAGGTTGGCATCACCTGAGCTCTAGACTGTCCCCTTAGTGCAGATGTGGTGGAGAGGGAAGAATGGGTAAAGAAGAGGTTGCAAACAAAAGTTGATATGGATGTGCTACTTGATGTAAACATTTCAGATTAGATGGTTTCAATGTAATCTAAAGAACACCAAATTCCTACTTGCCAGTTGAAATTAGCAATATTTTTTGAAGAATAAAGGGTCAAGAGATTTTTTTACTTATATAAATTTTTATTTCTTCAGTAAATGGCTGTTTGAACTAATGCATCTGTCTTTACTTTGTTTCATTGCGTTAAACCAAGTTTTTATATATAGAGTAAGTGCAGTGTTGAGAAATGTATAGAAACTTCCACTTCAATTATAATGAACATTAAAATGAGTTGATGTCTTTTGTAAATGGTATTAAGGAGTTCCAAAGCATTTACTGCTATGACTACCATCACCGCTGCAATCAATGTCAATATATTTTAACCTCTGATTTTGTATAGTGTGAATATTGTTGATAAAATAGTTTTATAAAACTGCTACCTGTCATTTGTAAAAAGCACTTTATAAATATCTTAGACAGGCAATAGGAAAAACAAAGGATAAGCAGGAAATGTTTTTAAAAGGGAAAGTGCCGGCTGCTAAGCCCGATGACCTGAGTTCATTCTCTGGGATTCCCTGGGATCCACATGGTGGAAAGAGAGAATCAAATCCCAAAGGCTGTCCTCTGATATGCTCCCCCAATCCACCAAATAAATCAAATGTATTTTTTTATTGAATCTCAACCAGCTAGAAATTACCACCATTAAAATGTCACAATGTTAATTTTTTATATTTATTAATTTATTTGGTGAATGTGGGCATGCATGCAATGATATTGGTGTGGAGGTCAAAGGACAAATTGTGGAAGTTTCTTCTGCCATGTGAGTTTTGATAATCCCAATTCAGTCCTTCAGGCTTGGTGGCAGATATTTTTCCTAATGGAACCAGCTTACTGACCTCATAATGGTAACTTTTATAAACCGCTTTCTAAGCTGAAATAGTAATCAAAGACAATTTTACATAAACAACATATCACAATGCTATTTTCTTAATAAAAATGTATTCACCCACCAGAAGGTGGTGGTGCATGCCCTTTAATCCCAGTACTCAGGAGGCAGAGGCAGGTGGATCTCTGTGGCCAGCTGGGTTTACAGAGTGAGTTCCAGGACAGCCAGAGTTACAGAGTTACAACAGAGAAACCCTGTCTTGAAAAGCCAAAAAAATACATTCACTCAATAATTTAGTATGATTGTTGTATAATAAAGATCTTGTTAAATTTGACTGGTGATTTTGATTTTGCAGCAATGTAAATGAATTTGGCCAAATAGACCAGAAACCCTTAAAATATTCATAACTTTCAGGTACATTCAAAACAAAAAAAATTGTTCACATAAAATAAACAGATACACCTCAATAATTAGAAGAATATTCACTGAAATCACTCATTGTAGTAAAACTTTGGGAAAGTATCATTCCATTTTATATGCCAATGCTAGAATACAATGAAATACACTTTTCAATCATTGCATGTACTACTGTGTAGTCTTGCCAATGTTAATTAACATCACATGGAATGTCATTTATTATCTATCAATAGATCCTGTCCTCTCCATTATTACTGCCAGCTTCTATGCCATTGGCACTCCCTGTCCTACCTTGTCATATCAATAGCTTTGGGCATGTACTGTCACTTCTCTACAGTCATATATTAATATTCCATGGAATAGTTAATTCATCTGGCAATAGCACAGGAAATCACACCTGTAACTGTATGATTTGTATCATCCAACAATTCATCCTTCATACTTCCTATTCTCCACAGTTGTCTTAATAATTATTGGACACATTTTCTATATAAATGCCAATACTGAAATAGTCATATAAAATAAAGAGTAATAATAAATTCCAGATAAGATAATACTTTGGAATTTATTAAAGGGCATAATTTATAACTTTTTATTTTACCTATTCCTTTTAGAGCCTTAAAGTATTTTCAATGCTGAGGGAACAGCTCAGTGGTAGAGTATTTATTTAGCATGTCCAAAGACTTGGGTTCAATATCCAATATCAAACACACACACACACACACACACACACACACACACACACACACACACTGCTTAAGAGTCCCAATTTTGATGAATCACTAAAATTATTTGCTTTACTGGAGTATGTTTAATGCCATTATTATATATGCGTATTGTATAATCACAGTTTTGACAGAATAAGGCACACAGAGATGACAATATAAAATTTGTACAACAATTAGACAAGGAAGAGCTTTCAAGTCTTTTGAATGAATGCAGCATTGCATTTTCATTGAGTATGAAAATATTTTACACACTCATGATACCATATTAAGCAGATAGACCTATTTGCCCTTTATAAAGTCATTTAATTTATGTAATTTTTTCTCCTCCCCTCAAACCATGAAGTGCACTGATGTGTTCTTTGTGATGTGGCAAAGTTATTAGCCATGTGACAAATCCTGGTACAAAGACACTAAGTTGTGGCAATATCTACCTCTGTGAAGTCTCTCTCTTCTCTGATGAGTCTAAAGGCAATAATATCTTCTGTGTATAAAGGTTTGTATACTTTGAGTGAAGATGTGTGCCCAAAATGCTTATTTTGCACATACTATGCATGTAAGTATTGACAAATAAATGCAAGGAGTATTTTGCCTTTCTCAGAAAGGCAATATATTTTTAATTCTTTCTTTGAGGTTGGTTTTTTGTTTAGAATGTGAATGTCATTTATTTGAATTTTCTCTACAGGAATTTGGCCATATGTGCTATGTTTTGGTCTGTTTAACAGATCGCTTCATGAAGAATTATTCTGGAGACCTTTACAGCAGTTTGAATGGTGATAAATTTAATGTTTATTTATTTTTGGTTGTGAGAATAAAGTAACTGAATAAAAGATGATTCAGAATTGTCAGTGCTTAGTATGTTAGGCTGATTTTTTGTGATCTGAACAATTTCTTCTTGGCTGCTTTAACAATAGTCAGACAGATCCTTTTGCCTGGTAGATTCCTAACTGAAGATAGAAGTAACTGGAGGTGGAGGGAAGTCGTAACTGAAGAGAGAAATCCACTTATACCACTTAGATAATTCTGTGGAGTAATGGACTGAATTAGTATGCAGATTGCATTTGGTGCTCCCATTAATAATATGTTTATGGAAAACCATTGCTCTCAGTAAATGGTGGTGCATTCAACACTTTAGTAGATGATTTGTGGAGAATGCAGGGGTATGCTGCTGTTCCTACTGAGCTAACACCACTTTAACTATGTGTTCAGCAAAACACATAAATCACAAAGGCAAAGTAAGCAAAATAGAGCAACCAAGATTTGTTTTAATTATGTGGTATTGAAATGTATTCTCTTGATATTTTTCTCAAGAGGCACGACAAAAACACAATCTAGTATTAAAAATCATGTGGTTGTGAGCTATCAGTCTTGCTCTGCTTGTATATTAATAAAGATTTCTATTTCATTCAATCTCACTTTATTTCTTTTGTGATTCTTTTTTAAGAAAATCACCATAAGTTGACTGTAGGCTGAGTTCTGCAGTGTCAGAAAAATTGATCATGTTTACTTCTACACACTGTGCAGTACATGGTGTTGATAATACTATATTAATATTAACAAAGAAGGCAATGAAGGGGCTTTTAGCTTTCACCCTTTGCCCAATAAATCACACGCAAATATGGCTTGCACATGGCTTTTAGTTGAACTCTGCCATCTTGTGTGTCTTTGATTCTGGAAATTTATTGCACTATATGGATTAAAGCAATTCAGAGTGTGAACTGTTTAATCTGAGGTATTTAGGTTTTGATGTCTCAGCCAGATTATGTGAGAAAATCAGAGGCTCAAGCTCCTTGCACACGTGCAGTAGGTGCTACATATGATTTCTCTCCACGCTTGCCTTTGAACTTTGTTTTATTTCTAAATGATTACCTGAAATGATATAAAATGGCAGAACCAATGTCATCTTAAACTGAAAAATGCATTTTAAAAACAGATACAAAGTTCAAATTCCCAGGAAAATGAGAAAAGCCCCTATTCTTCAGAACCCACAAGTAAAGCCAAAACAAAATGATCGTTGAGTACTTGTTTGGGAACTGAGATGTGTTGTTTCTGGGTAATGGTAACTCAGATCATGATTGTTAGTGAGTTTCTGATTGGTTAAAAATTATGATTAACTTTTGTTTATGTTGACACAAAATGTTTATGGTTTTCAATCTTAAATAGTTTGTAAAAATTTGAGTCTTTATGTTATAGTTATGAACTTTCATTTCAGACTATGTACCTGGCCATTCCAGCTTGCTTTCTTTCTCTTTTTATGCTTGAAATCAATAAAAATTTCTTTTATTTCAACAAGTTGTGTGTCAGTACAATTGGATCAAAAGGACCCTACAACATACTTTAATTTCTGTGGACTATTGTATCTTCTACAACCTCAAACCTAACCATCCATAGGTCATGATCTAGTTCTATTTTCAGATTTCCCATATGTAGATCCAGAAAAAAAATAACAGTAGCTAAGAATTTATTGAAGTCAACTCTATATTCCATGGAAATGATTATGTAAGAGAGAATGCCTATTTGGCTTATGCTTTTACATCACAGTTCATCACCAAAAGAAATCAGGATTAGAACTTACAGCAGGAACCTAGAGGTAAGAACAGTAACAGATGCCATGGAGAAATTTAACTTATTGGCTTTCACCTTAAGGCTTCCTCAGCCTGCTATTTTTGTCCACCCCAGGACTATATGTCCAAGGGTGGCATCTCTCACAATAGACTGGGCCCTTCCATATCAATCACCAATTAGGAAAAAATTCTACAGGCTTGCTTACAGGCCAGTCAGATAGAGACATTTTCTCAATTGTGGTTCTCCTTTCTCAGATATATCTAAGCTTGTGTCATGACAAAAAACTAGCCAGCACATTATGCTAACAACCTTCATATACACCTTGCACTTAAATTTTAATGATACGTGAATACTACATAGTCAGTATATCTGTTCCTTTGAAAAAATTAAGTTATTAAATACTATATATGTACATACTGCTCTAAATACAATTGAGATGTAAGATTAAAGTAACTTTAATAGATAAGAATTATCACAGGCACAGAGCAGAGAGAGCAATTAGTACCTGCTTGTTCTAGACAGTTATGGCTGAAAACACAATTAAAATAGAAGGAATAACCATACATTTATTACAATTTGTTTGACATACAATTCAAAAGAATTCTGTACATTGTTCATTTAAACTTACAAAACTCTTTATAATCAATATTTGTGCCATTTTTCTTTTTAAACATGGTAAATGAAATTCAGAAAGATGAAGTAAATTGTGTTTCCCCAGTTAAGCTAGTGACATATTTCTGTTTATTCCAATAGAATGAACTCAATTTATTTCACAGTGCAGCCAGGTCATGTTAGATCTCTGTTCAAAACAATCTAATGGCTTTCAATCAGACTGTACATAAAACCTAAACTCTTCACCTTAACCTACAGTATTTACAAGAGTAGAATTTTGCTTCTTTTTATTTTGCTCCTCCCAATTGACTGCCAACCTGAATGTTCCTTTTCTTTCTTAATGGACACATAATTTTGAATGAACTGTTTTGAGTGGACATTGTTGTCTCCTCTTCAAGTTTCTATTTTGATACCATCATAATTTTTGATCAAGCATATACCTCTCTCTATTGCAGCAATGTGGGCTAGGGTAAATCTGAGAATTTTTTGCCAGTCACAGTTTTCTTGTTTCTTTGTTACTGACTGAATCAAGTGTTCAGGCCAAAGCATTCAATCCAAGGGTTTTCATCACACATGAGGACTGAGTCAGTAAAGGATGAATGACCAAATCCAGGCCAGTGAAATATAGAGAAAGCTAGAAATTTCTGCAAAAATAGATTTTGTTTTCAAAATGGAGCATCACATAGAGATAGTCTCTTTCTATATGTCACCATATAGAAGCTGCTGTTTTGGTACCCCCTTTGCTTGCAGCTCAGGATTGAAGTTGATGAAGACCAGGTCAAGAAGTTCTGGTTGAAACTGGTTGAAACAGTCCTAAACTGTGCATTGCTTTGACCTTTCACTCATGTCAGTCAGGATTTATCTTTTTTTTTTCCAGGAACATTTAAAAAATGATACTTGCAATTTATTATGCATTTCCTTCCTCTGGAATTCCATTCTCTTTAGTTTATTGATATCTACATACTGTTTGTCAGTGAGGACTTCATTGATTTGTAATCTAAGTATCCTTATCAGTCATTCTCTATCTTCCTATTCTTATTTTCTTTCTAGTCACTTATTATGCTCCTATTCATCATTGAGTTCGTTTAATGACTGTCTCCTCCTATTAGAATACAAGCTCTCCAAGAGCAAGAAAATTATCCTCTCAATTATTGCTACATCCTCTGAAAAGTGAGCAGCTCCTCTGTCCATATGGATGCTCAATATTTGTTAAGGGACTAGATAAGTGGATGAATCAACAATCTTCTGGCTCTAGATTCCATTCTCTTTTCATTGTACTTTGCTAATTGGCAAGGAGGAAGATAGAAGAGGGAAGGAATAGCTGAAGCAAAAGACAAATGCAGTACCATCTAGAAACTCATATCAGTGTCTTTCTATTTAGACAAACTGACTCAAATTTTAAACCAACCTCCAAGTATTTCAGTTAACCACTTTCAAAGGAAAATTTAGTTTCAAAGGGATTCTAACTGGGGAAACAAACTACTCTTAAGGGGAGGCTGCATGCCTAACAGTAGATGCCAACATAAAATGATCTCAAGGACATCTTTGTAGGTTCCCTTTCTGACAATGTTGTTTCTGGGCTTTCCTTTCTTTTTTTAAAATTCTTTCTATTAGCTGTATATCTATCTATCTATCTATCTATCTATCTATCCATCTATCATCTATCTATCATCTATCTATCTATCTATCTATCATCTATCTATCTATCTATCTATCTATCTATCTATCTATCTATCTATCTATCTATTATCTATCTATCATCTATCTATCTATTATCTATCTATCATCTATCTATCTATCTATCTATCTATCATCTATCTATCTATCTATCATCTATCTATCTATCATCTATCTATCTATCTATCTATCTATTATCTATCTATCATCTATCTATCTATTATCTATCTATCATCTATCTATCTATCTATCTATCTATCTATCTATTATCTATCTATCTATCTATTATCTATCTATCATCTATCTATCTATTATCTATCATCTATCTATCTATCTATCTATCCATCTATCATCTATCTATCTATCTATTATCTATCTATCTATTATCTATCTATCATCTATCTATCTATCTATCTATCTATCTATCTATCTATCTATGTATCATCAATCATCTATCATCTTCTCTGTTTTTACCCTACAGGTCGTTTGTCTATATATTAAAATTTCCAATTTAGTGTTTTTTAAAAGATTCCTAAGTATGTGAATGCATGGGTCTTTACAGCTATATCTGTTTATTGTGCCTTTTCTTGTGTTCTTTTCCTTATGTTTGTTTTGTCCTATTTTAATGTCTAATGTCCTCCCTAGTCTATGCTGGAATTGTGACTGGTTTGCTTTTGTGACTAGTTTGATTTTATGTAGAGTGTCTTCTGGGCATGAGTAGGCCATTGCATTCATGAATTCATATCAGCTGTGATTGCCTGCATGGAGTTAGTAATTGAATGAATCAATATGTAATTGTATTTTATATTCTCTATGATGGCAATTCTTTAGAAAATATTGTTACTGATATTTTGTAATACAGGAAATACAAAAACAATAGCCTAAAAATTAAAAAGTAGATTGGACTGAAAGTATTATGATGTAAATTTCTAAAACAACCTGTAAGCCCACGTCAGTATTTCATAGTGAATTGCTAACCTGCTATCCTTTGCATAACAAAAGTATTTGAGATGTAGCCTTATATGTTATGTATGTGTCAAGTATTAGAAACTGTTTGCCATTCTAGAAGTCCCTATTGCTGCACTCACAGGCTTATGATGAGCAGATCTAGATAGTTTTGCCTGTTGCCTACAGTTAAGATTTCAGACACAAATGGATGCTCTGAGAAATAAGAAGCATGCCAGAACCTTGCTTCAAGTTATTCAGTACTACTAATTGGATATTTAGTTATTAATTATTTCATTATATCTGACATAAGTATATGCTGTAAATATAAATAAAGATGAATTCTCATGCCCTATGCATTGATAATCAAGTAGTAATCTGTTAAAGGCTCCCATTTGTGTTTCTGTGAATTATTGAGGCACAAAAGAAATTAGTTGATGGCTCTGGTGTATTTGTAAGTATGCTGACTAGATTTTTGTCAACTTGACACAAGCTAGAGTCAGATGGGAAGATGGAAACTCAATTGAGAAATTCTTCCTGTGGGCAATTGTCCTGTAGGCCTGTGGGCCTGTGGGGCATGTTTTTTTGACTAATGATTGGTGTGAGAGGGCCCATCCCATAGGATGAGGGAGGGATGCTACTCTGGGTAAGTGGTCCTAAGTTGTATAAAAACAGGCTGAGCAAGCAATAAAGAGTGAGCCAGTAAGCAGTGTTCCTTTGTAGCTTCTACTTCAGTTCTTTCCCTGACTTTCTTCTGTGATAGACTGTGATGTGGAACTATAAACATATATGAACTATTTCCTCCCCATGTTACCTTTGGTCATAGTGTTTTATCATAGAATAGAAACCCAAGACAATGAGTGAAGTTTGAATGCCTAAAATGGCACATTTCTAAACTTAGTATCTCTGCTGAGGAGCATTACTGTTGAAATATCAATAACTTTTAAAAATGCCCATTAATATGGAATTTGAGGTAAGTTTATATGAGCTATACATACAATACTTCAAAGGCAGTCTAATTCTTCTGGGAGCACTGAACATAGAATTACTTTAAAATTGTCATTCAACAATTTAGATGTATAATTAGCTTCACATTTAAAGAGTGAGGTTTTGAAAAGTTTGGTTAATGCTAAAAATTAGCATATTTTCAGAGTTGAAACCCATTAGGATGTCAATGCTTTCTACTGGCAGTTCTCCTTAACCTACTGTTTGAGAAGTGTGGCACTAATTAAACCTTTGTTTATCCAGTAAGTCTACAGCCTTCTCAAGTTTAGAATGCCAAATTAGACAGATTTCGTGGTTACTCCATGACAAATATTGAAAGTATGCTACTCAGTTTAACTTATGACTTGTTATCACATTGTGATCAGAGTGCTAGTCATTCAGTTTACTTTACTATTTGGAAGAAAAAAAAGGGTTAAAGCATCTATACAATGTTTCCAGCCCAGTATTTTAAAGTAGCACATTCTGTCTGGGGATGATTTCTCACTAGGGCTTGATTTCCACTGTTGTTACAGAATGATGTTTGTGATGGCTTCTGGCTTTGACAGCTGAAGCGAAATGTGGTTTTCATAATGCATGGTCATGCAGAAGACCAAACACGCTGGGAGAAAATGTGCTTTTTAGCTGCCTACCTATAATTGAATTCAATGGAGTACTCCAAACCCCTCTGTGCCATTTTAAGAATGTGCTAATTAAAGAAGGTAGAAGAACCAATATCGTACTTTTAAAGAAAGTAATAACCAACACAGTGAAAATCATTAAATAATTTCAAAATATTTTAAATTACATTTGACAAAAGAGAAAGCAGGACTTATTTCTAAATCAGAGTCATTCATGTCTTTACAAATTTCTGACAGCAAAAGAAATTCACTTAAGATCTATAACTGTGTGGGATATTTATATGGCCCTAATCAGCTGAAGCAGTAGGTTGCAAGTATGCAAATCTGGAAGTTAGTGCTTCCTAGTATTGCAACTATATTACACCATTTAATTAATTACTTGCTTTAATTAATTATCCATTTAGTTTGGATAGGAGCTATTATACTTAATCATATCATCAGTATGCATAACCTGAGTGAGATCCTTGGTTACTAAAACAAAAGAAACAAAAATTAAACAATAAAAACATGGAAAACATGGCTCCTGTGCTCAGAACCAGCAATAGAAATAGCAATAGCAATAGCAATAGCAATAGCAATAGCAATAGCAATAGCAATATGCACATGGTTACTTAATTATAGCTATAGCCTATATGATTGAAACAAGTCTGAATGTTTAATTTTTTTGGCTATTGACTTATACACAGGTTAGTTAATATTCTGTTTATGCATAATGAAAATAGACCAGAAGAGTATCTCTCAGCAGTGACTCTCCTTCCCTCTATTTTTTTTTTTTTGCTGGGATCAATATTAGGGATTGAATTAGGGCCATATACATGGTAGTCATGTGCTCTGTCACTGAGCTACAGTCAAGCTCTGACTTGCCACTATCGAAGTCTTGGTATGAATAATTCTTTATTGTGAGCTGTCTGACCTGTGCTTTTATGATGTTAGGTTTTTTTTCCAACTTGATATAAATTAGAGTCATCTGGGAAAAGGAAACCTCAATTGAGAAAATGCATCCATCAAATTGCCTGTATGCAAGTCTATGGGGCATTTACTTGATTAATTATTGATGTGGGAGGGCCTAGACCATTCTGTATAGTGCCACCCCTGGGCAAGTGATCCTATGTGGAATAAAAAAAATCAGGCTTAGCAAGCCATGGGGAGCAAGCCAGTAAGTAGCACTCCTTCGTGGCCTCTATATCAACTCCTGCTTCCAGGTCCCTGCCTTGGGGTCTTGTCCTGACTTCCCTCCATGATGTAGTGTAATTTAGAAATGTAAACAAAATAAATCTTTCCTTCCCAAGCTGCTTTTGGTCATGGTGTTTATCACAGCAATAGGAATCCAAATTAGGACAGCTTTGTAGGATGTTTGGCAATATCACTGGCCTCTACTGGCCAGCTTTTAGCAATACACTCCAATTTGTGAATACAAAACAAAGTATGTAGACATTTTTAAATGATTCCTGGGAGCAAAAATCACCCCTGTCTGAGAACTCCTACCTTCATGCTTTCTCTTGATTTTTGTGTTTAAAAATAGGCTATTGGCTAGGTATGGCCCTTTTGTCCCAGCACCCAGGAGGCACACACAGGCAGATTCTGTGATTTCATGGACAGCCTGGTCTACATAGCTGTGATTACAATAGTTCCTTCCTCCTAATCCCATTTACTATTAGTCCAGAAGGTAATCATATACATTGATTTTGAAAGTTCTCAAGTGATTTTTGATAGATTTCACTTCAGAAATCTGTAATTGATTCCTCAGCAACAGTGTGTAAGACTAATATTCTCTGAGTTTTTGCATGCAGATAGCATTTTGTCTGTGTCCTTTGTAAGTCAAATGTAATTGTTTCTTATTATTATAAAATTATTGGCCTATATACTCTTGCGAATTTTAAATATGCGATTTCACTTTATTGTGATATAAACTATGGCTCTTGAAAAGGTAGATGGCTGTCCCATTCTCTTTCTCCTAGCAGTCTGTCAGAACATAGTTAAAAAATGTTGTCTTATGTGGAAAATTCTGAGTACTTGAGAGAAAACTCCAAGAAAACAAGACAAAAGTTTTGTGACCACAGTTTCTTAGAAACATGGAATTGTTCTTGGAATATGCTTTTGTGCCCCTCCAAGGTATAGTGGATAGGAGTGAGCTTACCTCAGATTATTCATCTCAACTGGCTATTGTTATTTGTTTTTATGCCTCTATGGAAAAACATGTTTTCACCACATGCATCTTGCTCTCCAGTGCTGCTTGTCTTGCTCTTGTGTGGCTTGCTCTTGTGATTGCATACTTTACTCATGAGACTCCTCTTGTCTGATGCTCTGAATAAAGTTGGCTATTGCATGAAACTTTAGTCTGTCTCATTTTTTGGCTCCATTCCCCTAGGTCCCACCACCTCCAGCACAGAAAACAGTAATCTTTACCTTTTCTATTTTTATTTTTTTTAATATGGTTTTTTAAAATTTTTCTTTAGTGCAGTAATTTGATACAAAGATATTTTATGTTGATTGTTGTGGGTCTGTCAAATAAGAATATACTTATTTTTTTCTTTAAAAAACCTTTTTTTGCGTGTGTATATAAGTATTTTGCCTGAAAGTACTAATACCATGTGTATGTAGTAGCTGGAGAGGCCAGAAGAGGTTATCAAATCTCCTGGGATTGGAGTTAGAGATGGTTGTTGGGCTTCCATGTGGATGCTAGGGATCAAATTCAAGTTTTCTGCAAGAGCAGGTAGTGTATTTGACCACTCAAGTCACACACCTTTAAGTTCTACCTTAAAAATGTTTGCTATTAGATCTTTTAGTACTTTTCCTTCAATAACTTCTTCTTGAGTTAATTATTTTTTGTTTCTTCAGTGTGTTGCTTTATTTTTCTATTCTTCAAATTTTCCTTTTCTTTACATTTTGAATAAATTTTTACTTCAATATTTGTCATTTTTATTCATTTTCCATTTTTCTTTATTTTCTTCCTTTATTTCTATGCCTTCACACATTTGATTTACTTTACACAATTATATACTATATTTACTTCTTTTTTCTTTCTGTTTAAATCTTCATTTGAAATTATTGTTCTTTAAGGTCTAATTCTGTCCAGGGATCTCTCTGCCAGGGTCCAGCCCTGGGTGAGGGCAGTGCTTGAAGCAGTTGGATGCAAGAGCAGTGAGGGAAGAATCAGATGTAGGACACTGCTTAGTTTCATTTTACAAGAGGCTACAGAGAGGAAGTTCATCTTAGTATGGCTTTACCTACTCTGACAACCTGTGTCTCTCACCGGCTTTATTCATACACAAAATCACTTCATTAAAGACTTTGATCATTGATTACTTAGCCATTTAGAATCCAATTTGTCTAAAGTCTTCCTTGATTACATAAGATAAAAGAAACAAATCGAGCAAGCAGCAAATTTCCCAAGAATAAAGTCTTGCAGTTACAGAAATGCCAGCCAGGATGACTCTATTTGAGTTTGATTCTGTTTGAGTTTGGCACAGTGTTAATAGATTAGAAGTTATTTCCTACTACCCGTTACATCAAACTTACTTTTTACAGAGATCCAATCTCCCAGACCCTTGTTCTTCTTTAATAATTAACCTAAGACCACCATCCTTTCCTTTGATTCTTGAAATATTGTGCAGCCTTTTGTTTAAGCAAAGGCTGGCTATATTTTGTTTTTCTGTAATATCAGAAAAGTACTGATCTAATAAGTCTTCTCAGAAAGACAAGCAGTTCACTGAGTCAAGATGTTCCTTTCAGTGTCTAAGTCACAAACTCTTGCCTCAATACAATTCCTAACTTTATTACACTCCTGTAAAGGCTAGAGGCTTATACCAATTTACTGTAGATACAATACATTTTCAAAATTCTATTAAGGAAAACCAATTTATTAATTATATATCTCTGTACTGACCTTACTTGAACAAAGCAATAAAATAACACTTGAACTTTTATTCTCATTCTATAGTAGTGGCAAAATAAAACATGTAATTTAAAATAGCATATACATTAAATCTAAAAATATAACAAATATTTATCAGAACTTAGTAGAAAATATCTTTCCAAAAGAATGTGTAAATATGAACACATTCTTCAAAATCACCATCTTTTATTCCTTTGTACTCTGCAACTCTTTTTAACTCTTTGGACGGTCAAAATACCTAAGAATCTATTTATTAGATGAACTTACAAGGTTGATATGGTGCCTCCTTTTGTTGCTAACAAATGCTAATGATACTGATATTCAGTTGATGTGGCTTCCCTTTTCTTAGTGTTGTCTTCTTCCTTAGGCAATTTACTGTGTCATCTCATTATATTCATGGCTTGAAAGATAAACCTAGTTATAAAACTTGAAGTGGTTTATTGATCTCCAAAGATGAGGTAATTCACTGCCCAGCATAATTCAGCTCTTTAAAGAAATTCTAAATAGAATTCTCCACTATGCATTTCACATGAAATTATCTGACATGAAATATTAAAATTCTTGCTTTTGATTATTTTCTTGCAACTATTTTTCAGGTCAAAGTCCAATTCTTAAAACTCATTTTGAATCCTCCTCAACACACATATTTCTTTAAAGAGCCTTAAAATATGTCCATCTGTACAACACTAATAATTAATTGCTAATTGTTCTAAATGATGATATGTAAGTCTGATACACTTCTTTCTTTGTATCACCTGCCATCTAACTAATGTCAGGATGGAAAAATTTACATATTAAGTATATTCTTAGGGATTATACCCTAGGACTGTGAAGAAATGCACTTTTAGCAGGGCTGAGTTGAGTCCTCCAGAACTTAAGTGAAAAAGCCAGGCACATATATAACTCCAATGCTGGAAAGGGAAAGACAGGTGATCTCTGGGGGTCACTGGTATAGTATACAAGTCACAAGTAACCTACTATACTTGGTGAACTCCAGGACAGTGAGAATCCGTGACTCAAAAAATAAAGTAGATGGCAATACCCAAGGTTATCCTCTGTCCTCCATGCACATGTACAAAAACTTACACACACACACACACACACACACACACACACACGTTGTAGAAGTTTATTTTTGGTTATGTATAAAATAATTGTTTTGTGTGTTGTTTGATGAGGAGCTGCCTAGGTCTTGGCATTTTGCAGGTGTTGGATTTATGTGGGGGATGCTTAATTGTTAATGATTTGTACCATGTGCTATCAGTAGAACACCTGAGGTGTTCTGTATCAATAAAAACATCTAAACTCAGACACCCAGAGTTCCACTGTCCAATATGGAACTTGCCAGGATGGTGGTTCCCTCTGCTGAGGTCTTGCACAGTTTGCATGTATGAGAATGCCTCCTGTCTTCTTTGGTGACCCATCACAGCAGGATACAACCACAAATGGTGCCTGCAACATGGGGCATGGCATCATGCCAGTCACATCCAATGTGGAGACATGGAAGAATAAGAAACTCTAGACCTTGCAGAGTCCAATTTTTGTTGTTGTTTTTGTTTGTTTGTTTGTTTTGTTTTCTGCAAACCTATCCAGATACTGGTGAGGTGAGGTGGTCCTGACAAGATACATCTGCTATGGTGATGAGAACTCCACCCCAGAAGAGAGAGAACCCTTCCTGTTGAAAAGGTTACCAATTGGTCTTCCAGCAAACCAGACTCTATCTTAAAATCTGGAAAATGTTTCCTCAGGGTCAGAACACAGAATTTGTCTTCCATAATTGATCAATGTTGTATCTTGTGCTGGTGACCAACTTGGTACTGTTAGAGTCACCCATGTGGTGCTGGTTTTGAAGACATGAAGGGGTTTTTGGAGAGCAGCTGAGGCTTGGCACTGTGAGAGGGTAGAAGAGGCCATTGGTGAAGGTAAAGCCTCAGTAGCAGTTGAAGGCCCAGATTAAAGGGGTCATACAAGGAAGTTGAAGCTTGGCACCATGAATAGAGCCCAGAAGAGCTATTGGTGAAGGTACAGCCTCAGTGGCAGTTGAAGGTTCAGATTGAAGGAGTCATGTAAAGAAGTTGAGGCTTGGCACCATGAAGAGAGCCCAGGAGAGGCTATTCGTGAAAGTGCAGCCCAGTTGCAGCAGAAGACCCAGCGTTCTGAAGATGCCAGTACCATGGGACATTACCAAGAACAGCTGCAGCAGTGGAGGGGAGGCAGCCGGAGCCTGGAGGATAAGCTGTGTGTGCTGCAGAGGGCAGAGTCAGAGAGGTGACCCAAGCCCATTGGAGGAGCACAGAAGATCATGAGTGAATTTCAGATAATTGGACATTGATGTTTTTCTGCTGTCCAAAGACATTGTGAAAAGCTTGATAGATGTTTGGTGGTTTCAATTGGTCCTATGCATTAGCAAACCCCATGGTTTTTCCTCTTGTAAATAGTTTTGCTGGCATAGTGTTAAATTGTGCTATGGAAGTAAAGCAATTTTTTTGATTGGCTTATATGGAAAAAGGAAATTGTTGTAGAAATTTATTTTAAGTTATGTACAAAATAATTGTGCACTGTTGGGTGGGGGACTGCCTAGGCCTAGGTTTTGGATTTATGTGGGGGATGTTTGATTGTTAATGATCTGCAAGTGCTATCATTAGAATACCTGAGAATTTCTGTATCAATTAAAACACCTGAGCTCAGACACTCCAAGTTCCACTGTCCAGTAAGGCACTGGCCAGAATGGTGGTTCCTTCTGCTGAAGTTAGGCAGAATTTGCATATATGAAAATGCCTCCTTGTTTTCTTTGGTGAGCTGCCACAGCAGTGTACAATTACACACACACACACACACACACCCACGCATGCACACATGCACACTTACCCATACAAATAGAAACTGTTTATTATATAAAACTTCTTGAATCTTGATCTTAATTACATGGTAAATAGCAGTTGAGTTTTACTTTCTCTATTTTACTGATAATGAAACTGACCAAGATTTCTGGAATTCAGTTTCAGAGACTTTTACTGTTTTTAATTGTGATGTTTATTGCAAATAACTATGGATTTACATTCTTTAAAAGGCCTGATATTAGTTTAGCTAACTCATTCATTAACTGATTTAGAAATAACATTAGGGCTAGATAATGATAACTCTTTAATTTTGCCGAAGAGACCGTTTATGCACATAAAGGCATAGTATCTGTCTAAATGTCGAAAATAAGGCCAGATGTTGGTGAAAAGAGTAGCTTGGAACCTAACAATTTTATTCTTTTAAAAATTTAATCCAATTTACTTACTAACTTGCTTATTTATTTATTTAGTGTCTTTGTCTCAGTGTGTGTGTGTATGTGTGTGTGTGTGTGTGTGTGTGTGTGTGTGTGTGTTATTGTTACATTGTGTGTATGTGCAGGCCAGACAACAACTTATGGAAGGCAATTCTTTCCTTCTACAGTGTGAGTTCCAGGGATCATACTCAGGTGATCAAGTGCCTTAACCTGCTGACCCATCTTGCTTGCTCTAGTATTCTTCTATTTGAGTACTTATCCCTTGTCCCTTCTGACAATTATACCATTACCAATATGCTATCTTGTTGGAGTTGAGGGATGTGTTACCACCACCAACAATAAGAATAAAGCCTATACAACACACAACAAGTAGCAATTGCTTGGATATTTCCTTTATTGACTTTATTTAAGCTAAACATTTCTAGGGTTGAGGAAGACCATAGGTATTCAAATTCAACTTCAAAGAAATGTTAAGATATAAAAGTCTTTTATCATACACATGGATTTCTATTAGAAATTTCTAATATTTCTAAACAGTAATATTTCTAAATTGTTTGCAAACTAATTAAACACACATGCATGGTGTTAGTGCTTATACAATGCTTCCACGTAACATCTTCCATTTGCCCTGAACTGTTCATTCATATCAAGGACTCTATGCAACAAGAGATAGTAGAAGTACAATTTAGCCATCCCTCCAATAGCAGGCAATGGTATAATGCTACAAGAGTAGGGGGAATCAAATTTTTTTTTCTGTAGCAATTGACAGGAAGAAATGTGCTATAGCTAAAAATATTTAGTGCAGAATTTGCTTTTTGTTGTTTTAGAAAGTTCACGAAACAGCCATTCCCTTCTTTCCCAAACCCCACGTTAGCTCTAGTCAGATTAAAAGAGAAGGAAAATAATAAGAGGTAGGTGCCATAATACAGAGTAAATAATCTGGCTAGAGCTGAGGGTAGGATTAGAGAAAATAAATGATTTTTTTAAAAAAAATGAAACAACTTTTCACAAGTGAGAAGAGAAAAACACAATTTCAAAGCATCAAGCTTTGATAAAGATTTATAGTGTCTTAATTTAATCTGCATAATCTTTGTGGGCTAGATACACAGTCACTTGAATTGACAGATTGAAAAGTGAGACATAGAATACTTAAATACCTAAGTTTATCATACAATAAATATGTGGTGGAACTGAGATTAGAATTTAGGCATTCCTGTGGACCCAATGACCTTTCTTGACAACTATGTAATATAGGCTTCATATTTTGAGAACATCTCATCAGAAACAGGCAGAACAGACTTCATGAAAGAATCTTGTTTGAATTTTAGGAAAACGATGAAAAAATTTTGAAAAGAGAAGGTGACATGGTAAAGAGTACAAACAGTTTTAGGGAGAGATGGTACAATTAAGAGCACTGGTTGCTCTGGCAGAGGATGTGGGTTCAATTGTTAGACCCACATGGTAGCTCACAACTGCCTGTAACTCTAGTTTTAGAGGATTCAATGCCCTCACTTGGGTACCAGGCATGCATGTGGTACACATACATACACTCATACATATTACCAAAAAAAAAAACCCTACATCTTTAAAAGGTGCATCTTTTTTCCGTGTGTGTGCATGTGTGACAGAGAGACACGCAGAAACAGAGAATATAAAATGCTTATTCCTGATTCTATAATGAAATGAACATGGATACTCAGAACAACTTAGCATTCTCATCCTCATGAGTGTTGGAAAATTCAATAGAAACTATTTTCCAGGATGATGTGTAAGACACAGGTTTCTGTTGAACTAACAGGAGTTGTAGCAAGTCTTCAGTACAAGTAAGTGGCTTTCACCATTGGTCTCTTGATAATTGTTTTGAAGGAACCTCCCAAGCCTCTGAAGTGTAACATTTTTCCTGTCTAGTAGAGTACCCTTAAGAGAATTTAAGTGCTTGAGTCTGCTCACACTAACAGATGTTATAAAGGAGCTCAGGCCAGGAGAAAAAGCCTATAACCAGCTGTTTCATAGCTTGTAATTACAACCTTCATAAATGAATCACTTCCTTTGGCTGGTAGTAGCTGGGGCTGAGCACAGCATTCTCTATGTTAGAAGCTCTGGAAGGAGTTCACTGTAGGAACTTTAACATGGAGGTCTGAGAAATCAGACATAGACCAACAATCATCCTGCCTGTCAATAAAGGCAAGTTAGTAGTCCAGTGACCTCATTTGAGAAAACTCATCAAGTTCTTGGTAATATAATTGGTTTGACTTATTAGGCTGTAGTTTAGAATATAAAAATCCAACTATAAAACATAATGTGGTATACAGTGTGCTAATTAACCATCTGGGTCAGCTTTTATAGACTTAATTTTACAATTTTCCTTAAGGACCTAATATAGTTGATGACTCAGAGCTGTATCTTCCTCCTGCTAGGGCTTAATAGTCATGGCTCCTGTTTTTCTTCCGAGGGATGTTACAGGCTTCGTCTTTACTTCTTTTGTTAGATGATTTCCTTTCATACAGAATCCCTTTGTAGATATTTATATTGGGCACTGCACTGACAAAATTCTGAGTTTTCTATTGTTACTTAGACAACTCTTTTTCTGCTGTACTTAATGGACAGGATAAAGAATTATATTTCAGAACTACCATTCCAGGGTGAAATAGAACAGAAATAAAGTAGCAATAAGAGCTGTGCTGAAGATAAGAATGTGGCTTGGTGTAAAGACAGTGGGGAAATGGGAAATCAATTAGCTACAAGCTTTTACCAAACAAAGCAGTGTGGGCTTTGAAGAAAGGATAATCAACAATAAAAACAGTCCTCTTCCCAGGCTGAAGCCATCCAGTTTTGGAAGCAAGTATAACAATAAATACACCAATGTAAGGTCTTTTATTCACTTTTTAATAATAAAACTAGTGTTGCTCAATGAAATAAATTCATAAACTATAAAAACAATTACCTACATATTCTAATATAGCAATGTATTTTCCTACCTTACTTTCTGTTCAAGACTTTCTTTACTTACTTGCATTCACTTTGAGTTCATAATATTTTCCATTCCTAATCAGCTTGATGCCATAAACATTTTTAGTCAATGTTAATTAAGTCTTCTGAAAACAACATCTATACAAGTCTATTGATAATTTTTATCAACAGAATTTACAGTTATGGAAAAAACTTAGAAAGTAGATAAAAGTGATCACTGATTTTGATAGCTTATATACAAAATCACACACTGAATACACTATGCGCATCAAATACATAATAACTTATTATGTACTATTTTAGTACTTAGCAAGATACTATGAATCTTTATCTCCAATACATCCATATCTACACCTATACATATACAGAGGCTTTTTAAAAGGTGAAAGATTCATGATATTTGAAGAGAAAGCAGACTATGACATACTTACATTTTAATAAATACAAACTGCTACATATTGTGTTTGATTTAACGAATTCCCTAGTATCAGTTTATAGTTTCATTTCACATGCAATACTGCCACAACATTATAATAGAAATTTTATAATTATATATTTTCAGAAACCTTGAGCTTGTTATGAATTAAAAAGTAACTTCCCCCTTGTATGTAACATCGAACTCAATACACAAGAAGTTTATTATTATTTTAATCTATATTTCTTACATTATTAAGATTGATGTTTGAATTTTTTATGTTTTCACAGTCATTGAGTCACTGCATATTTATGTATTTGTATTTCTTTTGTAAATGAAATTTCATTTTTTATTTTGTACAGAGAACAATTTTTTTATTAATTTATGCTTTCAATTTTATTGGCTAAAGGTTTTATTTTTAATATATTATACAAAGGCACTGTTCCTGTTGCTTGGAAATTCTGTTTAAATTTTCACAATTGAGGACAACTGGGACAATAACCACCACATTTTAAACAGAGTTAGGCACAGACTATACTAACATTGCAGTTGGAGCTTTTACAGTGACTGATCACCACTGTCACTGAAATAGTCAAGAAATTAACTTTTGATTTAGTTGTGTGTTTTTTTAAGTTATGAGGAGTAGAGACAACTTAGCTCTCCCTCTTCCAGTGTTTGAACTGCCTAAAAGTGGTGGACAAGGAGTCCTGCATCATTGGAGATTGCAGGGTAGAGGTAATAAGAAGGCCTACAGGGACCAAGAAGAACAAGAGAAAATAGAAGGAGTCACCTTGGTTCATCTAGTGTATACCAGGGTGAATTGAAAAATTTACTTAGAGCCAAATGGCAGCTTACCACATTATTTTGTACAATCCTGTTGGGGGCCGATGCTACCCAGGCTGTGGACGTAAGCAGCTTGACAAGGATCCTGGTTTTTCCCTTAGCTAGGAGTCTGAAGCCCGCCAACTGCTTTGCCCCTTTCTCATCTTTACTGTATGGTGACAAAAGCCTCTCATCAATAATATTGTCTATTTTGGCCTATTAATGAAAACTCAAATCAATTCCTGGGCTGGCTGATTCAGAGGCCATAGAGGGTTTATGCTTACTAGTTTTCTCCTCGTGGCAATGGTACTACTAACAATGGGATGTGCTCTCCTTCATCAATCACTAGTTAAGGTTTACATATAACCTACAGGCTTGCAGACAGCCTAATCTTATGTAGACATTTTCTTAATTGAGGTTTCCTCCTCTCAGATGACTTTAGCTTGTGTCAAGTTGACATAAAACTGTCCAGCACAGGGAGCTTCTTAGGTAGGGCAAGGGAAGTAAATACAAAAAAATGTAGGAAGAGGGTAAAGGGAATAGCAGGACAGTATTGATTTGATAGTGGAAATGGGAAAAAAGAATCTCCCTAGGGACCCTAGGAAGAGGGCAGTAAATGCAGGAAAAGGAGGAAAATAGGTAGGTTAAAAAGCCAGAAGAAATCATAGTACTATTTACTTAATAAGAACTATAATGCATGTAATTCTGGGCTAATGGTGCCTTCCTCCAAGAGCCAAAGACCATCTAACAAAACCCCAATACCACACATGAGAAGCCTTTTATTGAGTTGTTTTCATGACTTTCCAAGTGATTTCCCAAACAGACGACCTACTGCTGGTATCCTTATTTACCTTCCAGTAGAAGGTAAGTCCCTATTGCTGAAGATACTATGGACTTCAGAAGCAAAGACCAGAAGCCCCTGAGCTGTAACTGACTTAAATATCTCCTTCTTGAGGACTAGGTTTCATGGTCCAGAAGCCACTGTGAGTTTCCAAATGTGGAAGCCAAACAACAGCCCTACCCAGCTATGAGGCCTATGAACCACATCAATTGCCAGAATGGCATGATAACCCTAGGGGTTTAGTAGTATACACATACCTTGAAGATGACCATTGGCTCTCTAATTGAACTTTTAACCCATTCAACAAAGGGAAACTATGTCTGATATTGGAAACTTAGCTGACTAATCAATGATAATGAAATCATGTTTCATGGAGGAGAATCTATAACTAATTATAGTTATAATCTATAAACTAATATTTTACTAAATCAGCACACTCCTTAACAACAATCTATAAACATTTGCCCCAGAATTTCTATATTTAAAAACTGCTTAAATAATTACTTAAATATATAAGTAAATGTATTCATAGAGAAAGAGCTAAAGTTCATGTTGTTTAATTTTTTTAAAGATATCATTTTTGTTGGTTAATATGTTGGAATGAAGGGCTATGCAAAGTAGACAAAGTGTTAGGTAATTTCTTTAAAAATGTTTGATTTGGGTATTTCAACCTGTTTGATTTAAGCAATAACATCGCTAATGTTTTTTTTTTACCCATGCCATTACTGTTTTCAGTTCAATCTTAGAAATATGAGTCTATAAAAATAGTTTCCTTAGCTCTTGATGGACAGAGACTCTAAACATAATTGCTTTCAAGGCAATCCTCTTCTTACAAGTTAAGCACTACCTCTGCTACTAGAATGAATGAAGTGTAAATGTGAGTAATTATTCACAATACTCAATTTTACTCCATGCTTATGAGTTTGCACAACAAAATTATCCAACATATAATACAACTGTGATATACTAATGTGCTTTTATTTTCTTCTGGAAAAAATATACAATTTCCATTGTGGTCAAGCCTGTGTTTGTCCCACAGTTTCTCTGTCTGTGGCTGTCACTGGGGCAACATAATTGTGTCTTTTGAAGGTTTGGGAGCCAGTTTATTACTCTTCATTTTCAAGAGTCCCTACACTAACATAGGCCTTCTGTTTCTGTTCTTACTCATTCATATTTTTTGCATTCCATTGTCTAATATTCAAAGAGCTAACAAGGCAATTGTTCCCTGTCTGGGAACATTTGGACTGGGGGCTCAAAGGCATTGGAAAAACAGGATCAGTATTAGATGTCATTGATAAATACAGCTCTACCCCCCTATTAGATGGTTGTGTTGGTTCAGAGATGTTTCTTCAAAATGATCTGCTCTCTTAGGAGATAAATAGTTCATCTATTACTAGATTTTGTTTTTTTTTATAGGAAGATAGGCACTTCCCAAGATACTCAGAACAGTAGAGCATACCCTCTCTGCTCGCTCTTCTCTGTGTGCTTGCAGAAGCCCAGGTCATCTACAAAACAGGTTATTGCCCTGAGACCTCATTGATTACCTATAAAATGTGTAATAGATGAGTGAAAGGACAAGCATTTGGCTATAAATAAAAATGGAGTGTGTATGTGTGTGTGTGTGTGTGTGTGTGTGTGTGTGTGTATGTTGGTTTTTAGAGACAGGGTTTCTCCATTATAACTCTTGCTGTCTTGGAATTCACTCTTGTAGACAAGGCTTACACTCACAGAGATCTGCCTGCTTCTGCCTCCCAAGTGCTGGGATTAATGACATGTGCCACCACTGTCCAGCCAGAAATATTTTTAAAGTCAATGTTATTAACTAAATACATTCATGATTTTTAAAAGGAAGGGTATATGGGAGGGTTTGGATAGAGAAAAGGGAAGGAGGAAATGATATAATTATATTATAATTTCAAAAACCAAAAGAACAATTTTTGAAAAGTATAAAGCAATGCTTATATTTTCTATCAGTAAACACTGAACTCTCTTAGGAAATGAGCTGTTGTAAAGGAAGTATTAGGGAGAGGTTGAAACAAACATATTTATATGAATGCGAGCTGTCAGTGCACCATAAGAGCAGCCCCATCAGCAACTACCTTCTAAAAGATAATGGAAGAAATTGAGCACTCTAACAGGTTATAGGAAAGTTTCCTGAGAAATTATGCTCAATAAATATCAAAATTTATACCAGGTATTTCATGATAGGTATCTATTCCCAGTTTAAAATATTTTAAAGGCCCATGAATCCTTGTTCCTGTATTCTCTGGTGTTTGGCTAATGTTTCTGAAGATGTTGCCTCCATGTCATGCCATGCTATATCTTTCTATAGTCAATTTTTTTCTTCATACACCGTTGCAATGTTAGGGAAATAGGGCAGTGCTAGATTGTAATCCAGAAACTGGCCTCCCGATAGACCAATCCAAATGACTAAGTTGTTGAGTTGTTGAGGCAGTTTGTTTAGGTGATTGGGTCATAAGCCCATCTTCAGTACTAGAAGAGTCAGGCATTCATTTGCATCCTGGTACTTAAATGTGCCACTCAAAAGACACAAGCTTGTCAGGTCTCCAGGGTCTGACTCTGCTCAGCAGCTCATGAATTCTGCTCTGATTCTGCTCAGTAACTCTCATGAATTCTAGGTCTTTTTCAAACACCAACATTCCTAAAGTCCAACAGCTTGCCCTTTTTATGTCTCTTACTTTACACTAAGCTTAAGTATCACTATAAAGCTCTGCAGGTCTTCAACATTTACTATGAAGATGAACCTTCATTTCTTTTTATCTCACGCACATTACACAAAACACAAATATGCACACAGTTGTACAATGTACACACACAAATATATGCATAAATGTATGTATGTATGGGCTAGTTTTTTACTTTTATTTTAGTAAGGGTGATATATATTCCATTTGCACCACTGGTTGCTTCTGTTAAACCCTACAGTGGTTACTCATGTAATGCTGTGTATTTATAGCCATTATATTCTAGTACTTATCACATGGTGATTGCATTTTAAAGTATTGAATTGGGATAATTGCTTACACATTTTGGTATGCTGTGTCAATTGTACTGGCACAATGCTGGGGACATGCTCATCTTTTTGCTAAGAAATTCATGTCTGAATACAGCTTGGTACAGAATGGAATTATGCTTGGCAGAGTTCCACAAAAATATTTATCTTTAAAATCACATTTTATGCTTTGTTTTGTCATCAAGATCTCCTCTCAAGGCGAAATTTCCAATAGCAACTGAGCATACAGCTATGAACTGGATAATGAAAAGATGTATATTATAAAATTTATTCAAAGAGTGAAGGATGCACTGGTTTTCTCTCATGAAATTGGGTTTATTCTTTTAAGACTTATATTGCACTTGTAAAAACATTTCTTCCTTCATTCCTTTACTTACTACTTTAAAAAGGAAATCCTACCACTTTAAGTATAATCATTAGTAATTCCTAAATTAATTGGAAAAAAAAGACTTTAAACATTTTCCACTTTGCTCATGAAAAAAACTGAAAACCTAGGTATGTTAAATGGTTGGGCCAAAGCCACATGCTGCATTACTAGCCATGGTGACATTCTGATTTATAGTATGTATCTTACTCAATAAAGAACCAGAGTCTATGAGATCCCCAGCTTCCGGCAGGAATGTGGAAAATATTGTTTGGGTGAATAGATTATTCTGATTACAGATCAATTATAGTTGAAATTGACCTACATGACAGCCATGGCCATGATGCAAACTGATGAAAAGGGGATCCTGAAAGTCATGAGGATCTCTGCTACCCATACATCAAGTAGTGGTTTCTCTTGAATTAGAGTTTATTTAATTTAATCCTACTTATTCTCAATATCCTAAGATACATATTCAAATAAAGACTCAGAAGTTAGGCTGTTGGCTCTTGGCAGTCTGTGTTTTCCATGACTTCATAGCTAAATATATGGATGGAGATGCAATGAGATTGTGGTAAGACAGAAAAATCTGTTTATTAATAAAAAAAATGAGGCAAGTTAGTAGTTCTTAAGTGTAAGAACTAAAAGAACTGAATAAACATGTGTACTGGTTAGTTTTCACTGTCAACTTGACACAACCCTGAGTAACCCAGAAAGGGGGAACCTCAATTGAAGACCTGCTTCAGTCAGATTGGCCTGTGACAGTGTCTGTAGAGATTGCCTGATTGGTGAGTGGTGTGGAGTGGCCTAGCCCATTGTGGGTTGCACCATCACTAGGCAGGTATGCCTTAGCTGCAAAAGAAAACTAGCTGAGCATAAGTTAGGGAGTGAGTCAGTAAGTAGCATTTTTCTGAGGTTTCTGTTTCAGTTTTTGCTTTGAGTTCCTGCTCCAGCTTCTCACAATGATGAATAGTTACCTGGGATTTTTAAGTTGCAATAAATCCTTATATTTCTAAGTTGCTTTTGGTCAGAGTGTTTCATCATATAGCAGAATAAAATTAGGAAACTATTGTCTTAGTGTGCTTCCTATTGTAGTAATAAAAAACCACAACCAAAAGTAACTTAGTGAGGAAAGGGATTATTTGGTATACATGAAGCAATCACAATCTAGTATAAGGGAATGAGGTCAGGAACTCAAGGCAGGAACCTGGAGGCAGGAACTTTAGCAGAAGCCACAAAGGAACACTGATTACTGGCTTTATTTCCATTGCTTGCCAGATACTTTCATATAGCACCCAGAACCACTTGCCCAGGGATTACATTGCTGATATTTGAGCTGAGCCTACACACATGAACATTAATCAAAATGTCCCGCAGACTTTCCTACAGAAAATCTAATGGAAACATTTTCTCAATTGTAGTTCCTTCTTCCCAGATGACTCCAGCTCAGTGATTTTCAGCCTTCCTAATGCTGCAAACTTTAAACACAATTCCTCACATTGTGGTGATCTCCAACCATAAAATTATTTCGTTGCTACTTTAAAACGGTAAGTTTGCTACTGTTATGAATTGTAAAGTAAATATCTGATATGCAGATAGTCTTAGGCAACTTCTATGAAAGGGTCCACAACCCACAGGTAGAGACCACTGCTCTAGCTTGTGTCAAGTTCACAAAAAGCTAACCAGTACAAACAATTAACTTAAACTGTACGCATAATAAGAGCAAAACTGAAACCCAAATGAGAAACTAAAAAGTTATGGGTCACTTAAAATTTAGATAAGGGAATCCTTAAAACATCATCTAAATGAGTCTCTTAGAGTTAAAAGGAAAAGAAACAGAAGGAAGGAAAAAGATAATAATAGCTATAACTGAATCTCCAGCTAGTATCTTCAGTCATTTTTTGATTCAATATTGTATTACCACTATAGAAATTCAGCACATAGACACTTTAAGGAACAACCTCCTTGGAAATGAGATTTTTTAAAAAAGTCTCTTAAAGGAAAGTGTGCTACTAGGTGAACACCTTTTCTCTTAATTTTGGAGTATTGTCATATGGGAAGACATAGAATTAAGGCAGGCCTAGGAGGCAGATTATTCTGGGATTCCAGTTTGACTTATATTAAGCACACACACCAGCTTATAATAATGCACTTGGAAAACTAGTTCCTTCACCCGCACATACTATCTACATATATTCCTCTCCAAACGATGCACTTAGAAACCTCCAAATATCCTTACCTTTCCCACTAGCATTGGCTATAGATATTATCATTTCTGAACAATGGTGTGAGTTTCTCTTTCTGTGGAATCAATCAAATTTGAACAGATTTTACTCAAGTATAATCCTCAAATATTGGGGTACATAGAATAGAATGATCAATCCAGATTTATCTGATTTGGGGTGCATGTATAGTAGGGTAAAATTAAGTCCTCTTATAATGTTTTAGGTAACCCCTTATTTACCACCTTATGCATGCACATAATTGTGTTTACATATGAGTAAAATCAGATGCATTATGGGAAGGAATATGTACATTAGAGGAATGATTATAGGAACTAATCTATCAGTCAAAATAGAGAAGCACCCAGACTACATCCTTTAGTAACTAAACTTCTGGATTACCTGAAAGGAAGCCGTAAACAATAGTTGAGGCACTTGAGCACTCTCATTCTTATGGCCTTTTGTCATTCTTGACAGTGTGTTCCTCTATAACCTGCAATATCTCCTTGGCTTTGTTCCAAATGAAGTTACCTTCCTTCTTTTGAAAAATCTATGTGTGTACTTATTTTCAATTCTTTGAATAAGAAGATTGGGAACATTGGACCCAGATCCCAACCACCAGTGACAGAATGAGGATCAACCACCTCATTTTGCAGCAGAGTGGGGAGTTAGGCAGAAGCAGTGAGAAAGTACTACAAACTAAAAACTTGGATGAAACAGAATTTTCTTCAAATGATTTGTCATTAGTCCCTAATCTTTCTTAAATGAACAGCAAGTGTTTAATCCACTAAATTGAGATACATTTGCCTACTCTTCAATGCCTCTCTTTTAGCTTCTTGGTGTGAGTCCCTACAATAGGAATTAAGCAAGCTAGAAACAATAAGTGAAAAGTTCCACAATGTATGCCAGAACCAAATCTTTGGTAGTGATTATTTGAGATAGATTGTGTTATTAATTTATTAATTGGTGTAACTAATAAATAATCTGCATGTTCCTCAACATTATACTAAGTAAGCAGAGCTGAGTTATGAGTATCTAAAACCCACTGGGCTTTTCTAAGAAGAAAAAATGGTTATTGGTGTACTTATTAAATATCTAAATCTTCTCTATGAGGCATCCTGAATGATCTGTCAGTCAGTTTGCCCTACTTATAAATAAAAAAAAATGTGGGCATTTAGTGACATCCAGGACAAAATATATCATCATCCCTGCTGTCATACCTGAACAATTGTCTCTGAAATGTCAGACCTTCGAAAACCTAAGTCATATCCACCAACTCATTAATTCAGTCTGGGGCTCAGTGAAAGGTTGTTGCATGGCTCACATGGAGACAGAATGCTGGATGCCTTTTTTTCTCATTACTTCCCATGAGCCCTGGAAAGCAGTGTTTCTTCTATGGAAGTCCTTTAATTGTTTCTATACAAAGAAGCTCAGCTGCAATATGACATTCACTCTCTGCTGGGTAAAGGTCATGTGATTTCAACAAAAGGGAAAGTGGGAAAGCTGATAACCTCACTCTGAAGTTAATGAATATTTAAAACAACATTGTCATTGCACCTGACTGGTAAATAGTGACTTGTGATGCTCAAATCAAATGTCTTTTATAGTTATTTTGCTTCTGACTTTTGAATGTCTAAACAAAAACTACCTTAGCCTAATAAACTTATCATTTGCAGTATACCATCTGTACCTTGTTCTAGATAATGGCCCAAAACTAATAATTTAGTTGCATGTGTATCCTTAATTCTTATTATTTTACCACCTTTCCAAGCACATGAACTAGGATTATAATTACTGAATTCTCTAGTTCCTAATTACAGCGATTTTATAAGTAATTTACTTATATTATAACCTTTGTTCCTCTTCTCTAAAATGAGGGCCTGGGTCAAATTCCAGTAAATGTTTTATTTAACCAGCACTTCACAGTCAGGTCATGACTTATCATCTTATAATCAGGTTTTTAATGTCTAGGGAGCAAGGAAATTCTTCCCATAAAAACAAATTCATTGAACAAAGTGTATCTCTCAACACTGGAAACACGCATTTTTTTCAGTTTGTCCCAGCTTTGTAGCTAGAACCACTCTGCATTCCTACACCTGCATACTCTGTTTATGTACATTGCACTGTCTCATCCTATAAACATGTTTGCAATGTCTGGATACCAACTTCTAAAATGTTTATGATTCATTACTTTATTCTCAAAAGAGGTCAAGAATAATCAGGTCACAAATAAAGATGATTGGTAAATTCCTAAACTGTATTTATTTTTATTCTAAGATGCTTGTTTTGTGGTTTGGGTAGGGTTAGGCATTGGCTCCTGCTTTGTACCTTACAACATCTTGAAGGAAATGTATTAACTCCACTATAAATTCTCTGTCATGTGTGTCTACAACTGTCATTGCAGAACACAGAACAGAAATTTACAAAGCAGAGACTGTGGTTTGTATTCTTCCTAGTCAAGCTTAAGAAGAAAGCCACTGAAGGAATGATGAGCACCAACGACTTCTGAACTTTTTTTTAGCCCTTTAGTTCATCACCGTCTGTTAAACAAACATCTGTCAAACTTAGTCAATATTCAGACACAGGTAAAATTACCTTTTTTAGAATTTTGTGAAGGGGAATGCCTGCACAGAAAAAAATTCACAATAAACCAGTGAGTCTTAACCTTACTAATGCTGTGATCCCTTAATACGGTTCCTCATGTTGTGGTGATCCCAAACCATAAAATTATTTTTGTCAATACTTCATAACTGTAATTTCCTACTCTTATGAATCATAATGTAAATATCTGATATGTAGATGGTCTTCAGAGACCTCTGTGAATTGGTCATTTGACACCCAAAGGGGTCGTGACCCACAAGTTGAGAATCTAAGAGATTAAATGTATCTATATAGACATATGTATGTATATATATTACATATATATGTATATATCACACACACACACATATATATACATTAGACTATATTTACTTAAGACAATGACTGAAATTTTCAACCAATTATTTAAAGTATGATTATTGTAGATATTGGCATCCATTTTCGACTAAATGCTATTAGTGTTAACTATGACAAGGGAAAAGTCACTGCTAGGCACAGACTGGTAATCAATTCATGTCCTTAAAACATTTGGTTATCTTCTCTTTTATGGAAGAGAAACTGTTAGTGAATAAAGTATGGCATAGTCTAGGATGGGTGATTTGAAAATGCTCTCACCCCAATGGCTGTTAATGGAAATTGCTTATTGGAAAGACAGTAAATCAGATATTAAAAAAGACAGCATGTTTTATCTTTCTTGAGTTTACCACAGCCTAGCACTTATCTTACCCTATCCTACCTCTATACCTCTCAGCAAAAAATATTTTAGTACTATAAATAGTCACAGAAATTCATACAAACCAAACTATAGCCAATAATTTATTTTCAACCTGGAAAGGACACAAACACATAGAACAATATAACTATGTAAAGTCTACTTAACATGATTGATATCAAATTTCTCATTGGACATTAATGAGACCTGTAATTACTGCAGAGTCATCAACTAGTCTTTAATTAAGCAGGAAAGTGTTTTCATTGCTTCATTGTGACATTTTTAGCAGGAAGAAAATTGGAAAACTAGTCATATTTTATTTTAGAATCATCCAGAAAAATTTTCTATAAACTCTCTCAGAAAATTCTTTGTATTCTAGGTTGTGTGTGTGTGTAAATAACAGCACTTATACATACATTATATGAGACATTAGTTACTTTTTGTTAAATAAAAAGTCATGTACTAGTTTCAATGTATTAGGAACAAAAATGTGACCACATTATTTTTTAGTTTATTTTTATGTGAAGCTGACATTCCTACTTAAATTATTTGGTAAAGTTATCATTTTATGAGATTATAGAATAATTACAACATTTCTTCCTTTCCTTTCTTCCCTCCAAACCCTCATATATACCTCTACCTGTTATTCAAATTCATGGTCTCTTTTTTTCCACTAATTGTTACTCTGTGTGTGTGTGTGTGTGTGTGTGTGTGTGTGTGTGTGTATATATATATATATATATATATATATATATATATATATATATAAATGTGTGTGTGTGTTTATACATATATATTCCTAAATATAACCTGTTTTCAGTCAATGTAAGTTTACTTGTGTATGTTTTCAGGGTTGACCATTTGACACTGGATGACCAATGATGTGTTCCTCCCTGGGGAATGCTGCCTCTTCTCCCACTCACAGCTTTCCTCAGTTGCCTATAGTTCTTTTTGTAGGGTTGAGACCTTGTGGGTTTTTCTTGGATCACTTTGGCATGTCCATTGGTGTAGTGCTTGTTTCAGTTCATGTTTGAGTTGTCATGTTGGTGAAACTTTACGGATGTAGCTTCTATCATTACTGGGAGACACTGTCTCATAGGAAACTTCCTTATTCTCTGACTCTTACAATCTTTCAGGCCTCTCTTCCACAATATTCCCCAACCCTTAGGAGTGAGAGTGTTTTGTAGGTGTATCCATTGGGATTGGGGCTCCATAATTCTGCATTTTGATTGTTAGTGGTTTTCTGTAGTGATCCCCATTGTTGCAAAAAGAAGTTTCCTTGATAAGGGCTGAAAACTAAACTTTTCTGTGAGTATAGAAACAGATGTCTATAGATTATTGTTAGAGGTTATTCTGGTTTAGTAATTTAATGGTTGTAGATTCTCCTCCAATAGCTACAACCTTACTAATACTGAGTAGTTGGCAAGGTTTCCAGTACCAGTCATGGTTTCTCTCTTGTTGAGCAGGTCTCAAGTCCAACTAAAGAGTTGCTAGTTACCAAGGTATACACCTTGCTATACACCAAGGTATGTGTACCACTACTGTACCCTTAGGGTTACTGTTTCATGCTGATAGTTAATTTGGCTCATAGGCATCACAGCTGGATGGGATTGTTTTTCCCTTCCTTTGGAAGCCTGAACAGTGACTTCTGGTACCATGGAATTTAATTCTCAGAAAAATTTAATTCTCAGAAAAGGGACATTCAGAGTAGTTTGGCTCAGGGACCTCTGGGTCCTGTTTCTGAAGTGCATGGTGTCTTCAGCAATAGGGACTTACTTTATAACTTTGTGGGAAAGTCAAGGGCAGTAGTAACAAGACTTATGTTTTGGGAGTCTCTTGGACAGCCCTGGGCAATATCACAAAAGAATGCTTCTTATGACTGGTATTAAGGTTTATGTTAAGTGGTATTTGGCTCTTGGAGGGAGCACTGTCAGCTCGCATGAGAAAGCTTTATCAAAACTATATATGTATATTTATACACTGAATTATATATAATATAGCTATTAGGTAAATAGTTAATAATAATATGATTCTTTATGGCCTTTTAAGGCATATATATTCTTATTTTACCTTCCTCCCTCCTTCTTCTGTATTTACTGTCCTCATTCTCTTTCCCTTTCCCATTTCTTTTGTCAAATCACTAAATCCTGATGTTTACCATTACCTTCTTCTGTATTTATCTTCCTCCCCCTCCCCAAAGAGCATCTCTTTCCCATTTCCCTGCTCATATCACTTTAACATCCATCCTTGCTAGCTTATTCTTTTGTTATTGAAGATGTTATTGATTTCTTCTCTGTATCTTGAAGTTAAAAAAGAAAAATGCTCAATTTGCTGTATATGTTTTCCTTCATTTATTGCTGACCAGCAAGATATTTAGAGTAAAAGATTTCTCCTCATTTACAGAGACAAGATTAAGGTGTTAACATCTTAATGCTTCTTAATGAGGAACATTTGGGCCAGATTAAAAGAGAGAAATATGAGTACAGATGTCTTGATTATAAGTAAGGGAAATTGAACTCTTCATTTTGTAATATCAGATATTCCACAGTCACATGTACACTAAGCAGCTAAGTACTGTAGATTTATACCTTGCTTGTGCATCTGGGTGAATGCAATGTGGACCAAATGCTGTTGTCTACAGAGAACTTCCAGACACCTTAGGATACCTACTATCTACAGTTTTCTGAGTGCCAGTGTTTCAGATGTTTAATCAGGTACTTGATTACATCAGTTGAATTTTTCATTTATACACATCAAATTTAAGATCTTCCACTAATATTTATGAGAGCTACAATTTGAAATAATTTAGTGTCAGTTGTTACAAGATAACTGTATGGATATTTTTGCCTTTGTTAGGCTTCAACAAAATATCTAAATGTGTTGAATGTAAATGTATTGTGGATAGTAGCACTTCTAACTGGAGTTCAAGAAGGCAAAAGGCAATAGTTTGTTGTGGGGAGTTTTATGCTGAGTTATGTTCATGCAAAAGGGGTTTGTTCAGTTCCATGTTTTATTTATCACTCAACACAATATGAAATTATATTTTAAAGTCTTTTAGATAGGTGTGTAGTAAGGAAGCAACAGTGATAGAAGGAAACTTTTAGTACAAGCCTAGAAGAGGAGAAGTCATTTGGACCTGGCTAGGTAAATTCTCGAAGTGAAAGGGCATTTCAATCATGTATGTGCCATTGACTTGATTATTGTGGTATCACAATCAAGTGGACCAGGGGTCCTGTTGAAGTGCCAACCCTCTACTATATGTCAGAACCAATTCTATTTTTCCAGGATGGTGTAAAGTAAAACCTGAATAACATACATTTATTATTGTGACATTTATAATCTGATGATGTTTATTGCAAGATAATAAAAGCAATAAATTACAACCAGAGGCACTGTAAAAGCACTATCTATGCACCAGATGTGAACCTATAAGACAGTCAGACACTACTTTTTGGATCAACTGACTTGAGCTCTCCATCTGGCAGAAAGGAATGAGAAGTCTCAGAGAAAGTCAATCAGCATAATTGTTATTATATCTCCTTCAGGTCAGATCTCTGAGAAGCAGAGACCAAGGAATGGTGTGTATATAGAAGGATCATTGAGAGGTCTCTGGAAAGACTGTGAGCAGAGTAGGAATTGAAGGGAAAAAAGCCAGGTGAAGATGTAGGCTCAACCTACTGCTGTCAGGAGCTTTAGAGCTTAACTGTCAAACCTTGTCAAGCCTTTGTCTTCTGCACCAGTCCAAGATGGCCCAGGGTGCAGCACGTCTTGGTGAGCTGGTGGCCATCACTTGAGAAGTTTTTCTGCTGCTGCTGTCAGCTATTTGAAATAACCTTTCTTGGCAGTTGAAGAGATGGGTGTATTCTTCTTCTAAAAAAACCAACAGTTCTTGCATTCTTCATGTATTTCAATCATTTACATGCATATGATGTATTAGTTCTGTGAGGCAGCCATAAATTTGATACTTTATAAAATTAAGAAAACTTAAGTACAGACAAATTAAACAAAATGACTAAAATCAGAAAGCAAGGGAGAGGGAGAATCTTGATATTTACCCTTATTTTATTTTAAAATTATTTGAAGATACATAATTTGACTCTTTCACTATCTGGAAGAAATAAGCAATGTTACTTAGAAATGAATAAATAGCACCAAATCTTAGTTATGATTTATTTCTCATTACTTCATAAAAATGCTTGTTTAAGTTGTGTTTGTTTGCCCCTAGGTACTGAGTGTCAACCTTGGCATTCGGGAAATCTCTTTCCACAACCCACAGCAGTAGTAGCTCTTACTTCTTGGAAACATCACATTATTTGTTTCTTCTAATATGTTTCTCTCTGTGTGCTGATCCAGATCCCTCTTACTGTCTATGTTCTAGCTGCATATTTGTTTTTCGAACCAATCCTGTTTTACCCTGTTTGATACTTTGCATATGTTCCTACCAGGTCAAATGTGATTCCTTTTGGCATCTTCTTGCCCCCACTATATGTTTAGTTGTCTCCCCATGAACCTCCAGAACTAATTGATCAAGCTTCACTTAGTCTATTTCCCAGTGACCTTAGGTTCTATTTTAAGGATATCCATTTCCTTCAGAAATCCTATCCTAATCCACATTTATACATATATTAGCATATTATTTAATTAGCACTCTCTATGTTTCCTTCACTTATTATTATATGTAACAAAGTGCCAACCCACTATGGATTCTTGTATGATGGAACAAATACATACTGTTTGCTCCTAGGTTTCTTCCTGTAGCCCACTGACAATCTTGGATCTCTGGCTCTACTGTTCCTTGTGACTCTCTGATCCAACTGTGTCAATAATTCTTTTACTCTGGAAACTTCTATACTCTTCTTTTTTTTTTGTCATTGGTTCCATTAAGTCTTTAATAAGACATTAGGAGTATGGACCCAAGCATACAATTACCACATTCTAAGCCTGGGTGGGTCTTGTGTGGATGCCTGTGAAGGTCTATAAGGATGTTCTATGTCTCACAGGGCTTCTTTTTGACAGTAGCTATTTAAAACACACCGATTTGGGAATTTGAATATTTATACTGCCATTTTAGTAAAACATCTAAAAATAAAGAAAACAGGTGTTTTATTGCATTTTAGAACCTAACTATGAATAACTTTTACTTAGATATGTTTGTTTATTAGCAATAAGCCTAAAAGAATTCCAAAGGCAAGATTTATGAAGAGTGACTTTCAGTAGGAGTTTAAAAAATAACCAATACTTTTTCTGCACTTGTGGTTTTAAATTATAATCTCAAGGTGAATTTCTTTTTTTGTAGATATAAATTTCAAAGTAGAGGTTTACATGTATTTACCTTGAACTCTGAATTTTCCATTGTTTTGTTTGTTTGTTTTCTTTTTCACACAAGAAAACTGAATAAACTCTTAACTAATGAGAAATCTCTTTAGCTTCCCAGAGTGCTATTTGCTCTTTCAAATGTCCTGGGTTCAGTTCCTCACCCCCACACAGCAGCTCACAGCTTCCTGTAACTCCAGTTCTAGGGGTTCCAACTCTCTCTTCTGGTCCACGTGAACATTAAAGTGCACATAAACTCACAACTCACCCAGACACACACATACTTAATCCTTTAAAAAGTAAGATGAATATTACTGACCTGAAATAATTTGAGGAGACTTACAAAACATAACTGACTGCATTTATTGTGCCATTTATTAATTTTTCAATAAGTATTTATCAAGTCTGTTTTTAATATTTTATTTTAAATGTTGAATACTTCTTTGAATTTGAGGTCTTGAGTAAGGAAATATTCTATTAAAATTCTTGAACAAAGAGATGGCTCAATGGATAGAATACTTGGATGGGAGCTTGAGGACTGGTGTTTGAATCTCCAGCACTAATGTAAATGTTGAGTGTATAATCCTAAAACTTGGAAGGCAGAGGCAGGGATCCCTAGAACAAGCTGAGTAGTTAAATTAGTTGAAAGGTAAGCTCCAGGTTCAACTGAAAGACCCTGCTTCAATATGTATTGTGGAGAACAATAAAAGATGGCACTTGTATTAGGATTCTCTAGAGAAACAGAACTGATAGAATGTATATATGTTTACTGGACCTATACACATGCATATATATATATATATATATATATATATATATATATATATATATATGTGTGTGTGTGTGTGTGTGTGTGTGTGTGTGTATATATGTGTGTGTGTGTGTAATTTATATGTCTATTTAATGTGTATGTATATGTATATGTAAAGTGTATGCATATGTATTTATATATGTATACATGTGTGTATACATGTATATGTGTGTGTGTATATATACACATGCATATATATGTATGTATATGTATATATGTATTATCCTGACAGAAAGTCCAAGAATCCAATAGTTATTTGGTTCATGTGGTTGAATGCCTCACAGCTGGTCTTCAGTATACATTAGCATTCTGAAGAAGCAGGCATTAATACCAGTGAATGAATGAACTTGCCAGCATGGATTAGGGCAAGCAGGCAAAGAGGAAGAGTTTCTTTCTTCCGTGTCCTTTATATGGGCTGCCAGGAGAAAGTATGCCTCAGGTTGAAGGTAGGTCTTCCCACTGCAATTGATTTAATCAAGGAAAATCCCTCATGTGTTTATCCAGTGGTTTGGGTTTTAGGTAATTCCAGATGTATTCTGGTTGACAACCAAGAATATCATCACATCACACACATGCACACACACGCACACACACACACACACACGAAAATGTCAGAATGTCCATTTTGCATATCACAGACACATACATATATGCAGGAAAAAATTTTAGGAAATTTTGAGATTTGGACTCCTTGAGCATTGAGGTCAACCTCATTTCTGCCCTGAGCAATTGAATATTGAATTGCAGCCACCTCTTTTAGGGAGCACCACAGCTGCTTATATATAAAGCATCACTGAAAATAGCACTGTGATAAAAAGACATGTTCATTTGTTTATTCTTTGGATATGAAGCTTTTCCCCTAGTGCAGCAGTTTTTAACCTGTAGGTCACACCCTTTTTGGGGTTGGGCGATCCTTTCAGAAGAGTTGCCTAAGACCATCTACATATCAGGTATTTACATTTGATTCATAACAGCAGCAAAGTTACAATTATGAAGTAGCATTGACAATATTTTTATGATTGGGGTCACCACAACATGAGGAACTGTATTAAAGTGTTATAGCATTAGAAGATAGGGGGCCACTGTCTTAAAAGCTCTTATGTTGGAGACTTGGCACTTAAACGCTTTTATGTTGGAGATGTAGCCATGCTGAGAGATGTGATTTTGGGGGACATGATTGGACCTAGGGAGTTCTGACTTCATAAATGGAATTAATGCATTGATGAGCTTATAATAAAGTGCTATTATTAGTAGAAAGTAGGGAGTAAGGTCTAATTAGAAAAAAAAAGAAAAGAAAAAAACTAGAAGGAAGCACGCCTTGAAAAGACGTACCTTGCCATCAAATTCCCAGATTCTGTCTTTCAGTCCTTCCCCTCTCTTTTTCTCTCTTTCCTTGTCACTGGGAGAGGAGCATCTTTGATCTACCACAGCCTTTACCCATCATGTTCTGCCTCACCCTCCTCAGAAATAACGGTGTTAGCTGGCTACAGACTGGTGCCTCAGAGACAGGAAGCCTAAATAAACCCTCGTAAGTTGTCACCTCATATATTTTTCATGGTGACAGAAACAAAGTAACACATTTTCAAATTGCATTTGGGGATTTATATATAATCTAATATCTTTGGCCTTAAATGTATTAAGTGGACTATACAACTTTTGATGTATGTCCTATAATTAATTCTCTGAGCATAGAAAGGGTGCCCCCCAGTTTTATGATTATTTTTATACTTACAGTTCCTACATGTGTATATAAAGAAAATAAGAATCTAATATTGGGTCTCTTGAATACAAATTCTCATGGTGCTGGCTATACTTTACAAATTTTCTTCTAGGTTTGAATTGTTGTGTCTTCTAAAACTCATGTTGAAATCCTAACTCAGTTTCTCTCTTAAAACAAAAAAACAAAACAAAACAAAAAATGAAAATGAAAACAAAATAGCACTCTCCATCCACAAAAACTGAAAATCAGAACAAATGATCAAAAGACAAATGCCAAAGCAAAGCAAAACAAAACAAAAAGTTCACAAAAATACTGTTCAGTTTGTTTTAGGTTGAGTAACTAACTACTCCTGGTCATGGTGGTCTACCCTGGAGTGTGGTTGGTATATCCAGTGAAATAACATTGGAAAACAATGATTTTTCATTTGCCTGCAGGTATCAATTGTGGGTAACTTCTTGGTAGTAGGACCCCATGTCCACTTCCCACTCTCAGTGGAAGCACCCTATCTTGCATGGAGCTGTGTATGTCTTGTGCATGCTGCCACAGTCTCTGTTATTCTTTTGTGCATTAGTCCTGATGTGTCTGGAAGACACTGATCCTTGGAGTCATACACTACCTCTAGCTTTTACAATCTTTCTGCCTTCTCATTCACATAGATCCTTTAGCCTTTGAGGAAAGGAATTTGGAAGGTAGGAGGAATCTAGGAGGAGTTGGAGAAGGGGAAGGAATTTGATTAAAATATATTGTATAGAAATTTTTAATAAAAAGAATATTTAGTTTTAAGAAATGCTAAAACTATATTTATTTAAAGTGATAATAACACATACCCATTCCTTACTAATTAATGTATTATACAATGAATTCTAAATTTTACATTATATTTGCTGGTTGTCTTGATGAATCTCCTATCTGAAGTAATCCGTAAGGTTGGGGTTTAAATGTTAATTAAGTCCAACATTATGGTGCTTAATAAACTTTGGTAGTTGCTTCTGTTGCTTTGTTCCATAAATAGAATATAACTTTCCTTTCTAGTAAAAAAAGGTTTACTTTATATATAAAAGAAATTATAACTCAGAAGTGACAGTGTTAAGAAGTGGTACCTTTTCACAGGCAGGTCACTGGTACAAAGCCTACATGAGTGGATTTGGTTTTCAACCTTTCTAATGCTTCAACCTTTAAATACAGTTCCTTATGTTGTAGTGATGTCAAGCATAAAATTACTTTTATTGCTACTTCATGACTATAATTTTGCTGCTGAGTGGTGTCTCAGTTTCTAAGACCATCAGAAATATATGTTTTCTGTTGGCTGTGACCCATAGGTTGAGAACAACTGCTAGGAGCTCATTGAGACTTTCTATCAGAGAAAGATATAGTCAGAATCTTTTACCAGTTAACTCTAGAACAGCTTCTAACAAGACATGGAAGCTTTGCCTCTTTGCTTTTGGACTTCTAAACCTGAACAATTGTGAGAAATAAGTCTGTTTTCTCATAAATATAAGTTATCCAGTTTATAGTATGTTGTTGTACCATCTCAAGTGGACTAAGACAGGATTTAGTACCAGAATCCCTGAAGTCCTTTCATGATTAGAAAGCAATCATACAATTTGTTGATTAAGTTGGAATACTTTTAAAAATATAGGTAATTTAAAAATTATGATGACAGAAGAACAGGGAATACTTAGGACCAAATTGGACCAATAGTCATTTCTGAAGTACATAAATTCAGATCTTTAGCAACTTTGGATTGCATGGTTGTCATCCTAAAATAGTTAAAAATAGTTTTAAATTAGTTTGTTGGCTGGGGCCTCAGAAGTCCTAATCTGGTACCAAAAACCTAATGAGTTTCTTGAGATATGCTGCTTCTTAGCCAAAGACGGAAGCCTAGAAATGCTGATTCAATTATCATCAAAGGAATCATCATCATCATCATCATCATCATCACCATCACCATCACCATCACCATCATCATCATCATCATCATCATCATCATCACCATCACCATCAGCAGCAGCAGCAGCAGCAACAGGATAAACCAAATCAGTAAGAAGAAGGAAGACCCAGACCCAAGGTTTAGTTAAAGTCAGATCAAAGTGAAACCAAAATCCAATAGTATAAAAAGCTTAGTATACAACATTGAGGCTCATGATCTATCTTCAAAAAGCTTGGGAATATCTCCTTTTCTGACTCTTTCACCTCACCACATAACTTCTCTAGCAGACTCAGGCAAGATCTATTCCATATCATATGCTGTCACTGGTAGATGTCCCATTGTCTTGGTGTCTTCAACATACTGGTATCTCCACTGAAACTGAGGCTGCACCTTTACCAATGGTCTCTCTATGTGACCCTTCAATCTTCCAACTTTCAAGACTAGTATCATGTGGGAGACTACTACACATTACCAAGTTTGACTTATAGCTTGAGATGCAACCTTGGCTCCCTTTGGACCACAGTTTCTGTTTACTCATGCTGAGGAAATACTTCCCAAAAGATTTCACCTCATTGATGCTGGTCTTTTATCAGTCATGACTAATTTTAACTCCAGCTTATCAGTATCAATAGTCCCAGTAAAGGTTTCACTGGTATAGATTCTTTCTTTTCCAATTTTTTTGTTTTGTTTTTATGACAAGTCTTCCCCATGTAGCTCTGGCTGTCCTGGAACTTGCTCTATAGATCAGACTGGCTCTGAACTCACAGAGATCTGTCTGCCTCTGCCTCCACAGAGCTAGGATTAAAGGTGTGAACCACAACTGTCCAACTTGCATAGTTTCTTTATTGAAAACATCATACAAAAGGCCTAGATAATCTTTACTTGCCCCTAAACTTCACAAGGTAGGCCCCCATTGTCTGAATTAGTTTTAGTATTCTTATCTTCCACAATCCTGAAAAATAGCCCTGTATATTCTGAGTACTCAATGAATTGTTCAGTCCAAATCTCAAGTATTTCCATAGTGCTCTCTTCAAGTAACATGGTTAAGTCCATAATAGCAGCAATTCCATGTGTTTTCTGGTACCAACTTCTGTCTTAGTTTGATTCCTGGCTGCTATGATAAAACACTGACCAAAAGCAACTTGGGAATCAAAGAATTTACTTCATCTTATAGGTTATAGTCCATTATCCAGGGAAGCCAGGGCAGAAGCTCAAGGTAGTACCTTGAGGTAGGAACTGAAGCAGAGACCATAGAGAAATGCTGCTTTCTGAATTGTTCCAAGACTCATGTTCAGCATCTTTCTTAATGAATTCAGGACCACCCAACAATTGATGGTACCACTCAGAACTGGATAGCTTCAGACTCAATGCCTATCTCTCCAGAAACCTGGCAGCAAATGGCCTAACTTATGGAAGGGACATTCATTTTGGCTCCTGGTTTCTGAGGGTTTTAGTACTGGAGAATCTCAGAGCATGGTGGTAGGAGTGAGTAGTGAAGGTAAAAGATTGAAGGCTTCAGTCTTGGCTAAAAGTAAGTAGACCTAAGTTTCATGTCCCTGACAGTTAAGTAGAGCCAGTTGCCAGAAATATGAACTGAAAAACAATACTGAGAAAAACCACAGGTACAGGGTTCCCAGCCAATCACCTTCGATTAGGAATTCCCCCACCCCAACAGGGAAGTACTTCATGCCAGCACTAGTGAATTTAAAGGTCAATGACTGCTTATTTGCCAAACCAATGAAAATGTGCCAAATACTCTACAACTGATTCTACCTCCAAAATTGCTATAAAAACCCTGTGCAAGCTGTATTTGGGGTCTCACTCCTCTTGCTTCATAGAGCAGTGAGTGTTGACCCTAGCACGCTAGCAATAAAGCCTCATGTGTTTGCCTTGTGTGTTTGCATCGATCTCGAGTCCTGGTGGTCTCTCAGGGGCCTTCACCCAGTGGGCCCTTCAGAGGCTGTACACAGATGCATAAGTAAATGCAATTACCAAAGACACTGGTCAGAAACTCCCACACTTGTAAGCTGAAGTTATGTGGTTTCTGTGAAGATTAATCTTTATTGTCAACTTAACTTGAATTAGAATCATAATGGAGATTGGGGAAAGTCAGGCATGTTTGTAAAGACATTTCAGAGGATTAACTGAAAGAATAAGACTCATCATTAGCACAAGTGGCAACATACATGAGCTGCATTCTGGTAGAGATAAAAAAGGAAAGAAAGAGCCAGAAAGTACCTGCATCTTGTTCTCAGTTTTCTTATTTTTTATTTATTGAAATAATTTATCAAAATATATATTTATTTATTGAAAAATTCTTCTCTCATACAATACATCTCAACTACAGTTCTACCTTCCTCCATTCCTCCCAGCTCTCCATTATCTACCCTCTGTCCCAGATCTATCCCCTGCAATTTCCCTTCAGAAAAGAGCAGGTGGTCTGAATTTTAAAAGTAAATTTAGTTTGGGTGGGTGAGCTGGGCCAGCTAGAAAGCAATATTAATTCAAGGATGTCTTCCCTTTTAGTTTGCACATATATCTTCAAAGCCATTTATTTTGAACTCTTGATCCCATTTCTCTTCACTTTCAAGAAAGCATACTAAGCTTACTTTATACCACAAAGTAAGTTACTATCTTTTTAGCACTGTCCTGATAAGCATCCTAGTCTCACCACCTATACTCTGTAGAGCAGCTTACAATATTCCTCCTTACTCAGATTTCTCTCAACCAAACGGTGTTGATGATGATAATGATTATGCATGTATGTCTGTATGTACATGCATGTATGTTTTATATGAAGCAGAGAAGCTAATTTGATATGTGCCCCACCTTTCAAGCCCCACCTTTAAAAAATCATATTAGTAAGGAAAGCTAATTACATATACAATAATTTAAAAATAAAATGTTTACCTAAATTTTCTTTTTCTGAGAATTAAAAGAGGAAGTGTTGGTGTACTGGGCTGATCATTAACGATAAATAAATTTATTTTATGATGATACCATAGATTTAAATCTCTAAAAGCCTTTAAGCCAATAGCTCTATTTTGCTCAGTGGGCCCAGATGGTTAAAATATTTTTTCTGCATCAATGGCTTCCATTATTTTACAGTGTTCTGTATAGCATTTGGCCCAGTACTGAGCAATATTGAAGAAAAAAATTAGTGACTTCTATTACATTACACCTTGAACTAACTCCTAAGCAGAAGTGTGGCCTGGGCCTGAAAGAACAAAGGAAGTATCTAAATGCTGTCAGTTAGTTACAAAAGGAAAGGAGAAAATAAACTTTCCAGGCTTATTTGTGGCTCATTATTTATATCTGTAGAGCATACAGACTTCTCATTGGCTAATGTACAATGCTTTGAAGTTCTGGCTTTCTTGTTCTTTCCTCTCACAGAGTGCCTCCCTGTATCCATTTCCCCCCTAGAATAATAAAACTCTTTTATGTCCTAATTGCTTGATGGAGGACCCACATGGCTAGAGTAATAATGAGTTGGCATACAGCCTCAGTTTCTGGAAAGCTCTGTAGATTCAGGGAAGTCACAAGATTTCCTAAAATGAATTCTTTTTTGCTCGCAATTGATCCCTCAGGAAATATTAACCAAAGAAGAAAGACACAACTTCAGGTATTAGTAGGGAGACCCCAAGTTCTGGAGAGGAACTTTGTTCAAGTGTGGACATGTCAGCCTCAGAGTCATTTACAGATGAATCCTCACGTTTTAGTGAAGTACTGCTGAAATGTCTTGACATGAGCTGGTTGTATAACATAAAATCACCTTTCACTGAGTCTAATCTTGCAAAGCATTCACATTAGAGATTCTGTTGGAAGATTGCCTGAATGTTTGAGAGATTATTTCTACAAATCTAGGGTACATGGTGTGAATATTAATTGACTCATGAAAAACTGCACAGTGGTACACTTTGCTATCAGTATTCAAAATGAATCTTCAGCAGGACAGAGGAAAGGTGGCTCTATTCTTTGCAGAAAGGAGAAGGAATTTTGTCAACTGTTTTTCCCTCAAGTGTTAGTAATATTCTCCTTTCTACTGATTCCTCCTGAGATGTGGCTCATAAAACCACATTAAGTACATAGTTACAGCGTTTTCCCTGAATTCTTGTTTGCTTGTTTTATTTTTTATTTATTTGATATTTAAATTATTGCTATTAATATTACTTTTAAATTAAACGAGCTATTAGTGGAAAAATACTAGGTCTACTGAAATTAGATATGCAAAGACATTAAAAGAACAGTGCTGATTATAAAGTTCATATTCTGTTGTATGTTCTATAATCAGGGTTTGTAACTGAAATATTGAGAGCATGGAAAGCCACCATATGGAATTTGCTGCTTTTATTTTAAACATTAGTAGAAAAAAACTAGTTAATTCTAAAACTCTTCAGAGTTTTAATCCTGATACATTTTTATACTTTAAAGAAGTAACACCACTTATAGGCAAAAAAATGCAATCATATACTAATACATGTATACTCCTACTAAAGCCATAAAAAATTATACCGTGAATTTTTACAGTAATTTTGGTACAGTAGGATATTAGATATACCTTTTTCCACAATATTAATTATTTATTATAAATGGATATTATGCTACAATGGTATTGAGCCTAAATAAGAAGGGAATGGACCTTGCCTCACTCTCTAATTTGGCCTTCCAACATTTCCTCTTGTTGTGAGAATATACATTACAAGAAGAATGAAAAAGAGGGCTGGCAGGAGGGCTCAATCAGTAATGGCTCTTGTATTAAAGTCTGACAACTTGTGTTCAGTTCCTGGAATCTGCATATTAGGAGGAGAGAGCTGACTTCTGGAAATTGTCCTCTGACTTCACACTCACATTATGGCATACACATGCCCAAGTCCTCAAAAAATAAATAACTGCAATAAAATTATTTTAAAAATCATAAGGACGTTTGGAGGAATGTAAAAGTTGTCCTCTGAGTTTTGCATGTTCTATAGATTTTCTAAATAGAGGTAAATGAATGGGTGAACAGGTTCAGCACTAAGTAGAAGGCACCTGGAGGCAGCACACAGAGGCTGAAACACGAATAGGAAATGCCCACACATGTAAGTTATTACTCTCTAGTGTGGCAAGTGAAAGAACTAAGAAAACATTCTGAGTTGTATAAAGCAAAACAAAGCAAATGTAAATGTTTAAAATGAGTTTCTAAAAACAAAACCAGAAACCTGGTGGAGGTTCTTATAGGAATTACAAGTTCTGAGGGGTCAAAGAGAAAATGATTTAATGATAATTAAGGGAATATTATCATTACCTAAAATTCCCTAAAATTAGGGAATATTACTGTTTTCCTTAGGAACCAAACATTGCATCTTTTCTTCATATTAAACATATACTTATTGTTTGCTATATATTAAGGAAATAAATTAGGAAGGGATGTGACATTTTATGCATTCATTAAGTACAACTTTTTATAATTACTGGCTTTTATTTTAATTATAAAATATGAAAATATAGAAAATGTAAATATACCAATGTTGTACTTAACACCACCTACTATTATTTCAAAATTATTTTGTTTCCTGGTCTGGGTTATTATTATTATTGATCTTCTTTGTTGGAATAGAGAAAGGGAGAAAGAGATAAGCAGAAGAAAAACAAAGGATACATAATGATGTACATGTCTGTGGAATAACGTGATATTTTGATACATCTACACATTGTATAATATTGAAGTTAAGTTAAAATTATTTTTTATTCTTTAACCATCTTTAACACTGAAAACACTAAAAAAATTTCCTTAAGCTTTTGAAAGTACATAGTGAATGACTGTTGTTGTGATCTACAGTAACTCTACAGTACAGAAGTGTCCCAGAATGTCATGATTACATGAATCCACAAGTTTCTCCTGTTCTCAACCTCCCTTTACTCTCTATCTTTTGGAAAATACTGTTCCACTCTCATTCATAAGGAGACTCACAATCTTAAAACTCACATGTGGAGAGATCATGTGGTATTTGTCTTTCTGTGCCTGGATTATTGCACTTGGCAAATGAAGAGTTTTGATGGATATCTTTCAACTGAGTATAAGTGACATGTTGTCTTTCTCTTTTCATTAAGTAATGGATACTTAGGTAGTTTCCATTTCTTAGAAATTGTTACTAGTGTTACAGTGAACATGGGGAAGTAGATATCTTCTCAACATAAAGATACTTTTTTCCTTAGGAAATGTACTCTTTGTTATGATTTTCAGATCAGTATGGTTGTTCTATTTTTAATTACTAAGGGATTTCTTACTATTTTCCACAGCAGTTGCAGTAACTTATGCTCTCTTTTCTCTACATCCTCATTAGCACTTGTTACTTTTTGTCTTTTTGGTAGTAGTCAGTTTCACTAGGGTTATATGATGTGTCATTTTGGTTTTGACTTACATTTTTCCTATGTTCAACATTTTTTTTATCTGTTGCCATTATATATCTTTTTCTAAAAATTGACAATTTTAGTTTTACTGCTATATTTAGTTGGATTATTTAAGTTTTTCAATTTCTTGAGTTTCTTATATATTCTGCATATTAATCCTTTGTCAGATGTATATTTTGCAAATATTTTCTCCTATTATAGGTTGCCCCTTCACTCTGCTGATTGATCCCTTTTTGTGCAGGATCTATTTACATTGGTAGATTCTGAGATATGTATTTTTTCTTCTATTTCCTATGTTTTGCTATTCTAGTGCCTAACATAATATAAAGAACAACATGATCATGACAAAATGAGGGAGTATCTCTCTTATTTCCTTATTTTCCTGAAGAAATCCAACATTGTTTAGCTATTTTTCTGAGTGGTTGATTTATTTTCTTTTTTTATATAAAAATCTCTAGCTCAAGAATTAGGTAATGAGATCAATGTTTGTAGTGACTTTTTAACCAGTCTATCAAATCAAAATATCTTAGCTCACTGATCCATCCATTTCATATACTTATGTCAATATTCTGATTTTTTTTTTTGCCCAAAAGAATCAATCACAGGGCATGCTACATTCTAGAGATTAAAAAAAATATCTAATTGTAAACCTTGGACTGATTCCTTAGTGAAAAGTATAGTTGACGTAGCTGTCCAAAGGAAAATTTCAGAACTAGAATGACTACTAATATTATTGGCTATCAGTACTCAGGGAGAGTAAGTGTTCATTTCATACACAAGTAAAAACTGGCCTTACGCAGATATCTGCTTCTCAATTGGGAACCTTTGATGTTTTCAAGGAGGATCCTTTGTTCCTGAGCATGTGAATTGTTCATTAATATTTTGCATTTGGTACTGGGTAGTAATAATATATACTGCATTTGCTTGCTTTTGCAACTAAATGAATTTTTCTGTTAAATAGGAAAGGCTTGAGAAATTTTTATAGTATAGGTAAAGATAATATATAGTTTTTATTTTTGGGTTACTATGAACATTTTTAATAGTGGATAATCATTCTAATTCAGTTACACATAGGTAATGCTTTCGTCTCTCAAAGTGTGAAGACATTCAGTTGTATTTGACAGAAGAAATGGGTGGGGCATTAGGGACAGCAGAGAGAAGTGACTAAGAGCACAGACTATGGAGTCAGTTGGCATCCATTTGTATTATAATTCTCATATATAGGTTGGTTTAATACGAAAATGTCCCCTATTATTCACTGTTCTCTCATTATAAATGGTGGGAATTCATAGACAGTATTTGTTTCATTAATAGTTTTTAAAATTAATGTAAAATACTTAGAATAGAGCTATACCATACATGTACTAGCGCTGGTGTGCTAGTAAAAGTTAGTAGCTGGCTCTTTAAACAGATACTTTAACCATGATGTTTGAAAATTCTGCAAATACTTTCACCACACAGTATAATTGACTCTAACCAGCCTATATAAGGCAGCTCCAACACACTATCTATAGGATGCATTTAATCAACTTTAATTATCATCATTGTTGTTATCGCTTCCAGGTTAAAATAAAGAAAGTCATTTAAAGACACATTGATCAGCTGTGTCATATGTTATGTTCATATTCTGATGGCAAGCACTGGAGCTAGTTTCCTTGGATGGATTAGAGTCCTCTCATAGGCTAAATTGTCATTCCCCAGATTCTTGTCAAAGCTTTAGCATCAGAAATGATGGTATTTGGGATATGAGCCTTTGGGAGCCAATTAGAATTAAAGAAGTTCATAGGTGTGGGTTGTCATGTGGAGACCATCATTTTTTTTTCCCTCCAGTGTGTCAGGAGATCCTCATTAAATTAGTCAGTGCCCAGATCATAGGACTTTATGCAGCTCTAAACTTTCTCAATCATTCTGGTTATGACATTTTGCTATAGCAGCCAGCGTTGATTAATCTAGAGCTCAACTTTAAATTTAGCATTTCATATTTGCTTGCAAGACACTCCTCAATATACATTAGCTAACATTTATGTCTCCCAGCATTCAATTTGTTTATATCTTTGAATGTGATGTTGGGTCCCTACAGTTTCACTTCTTATTTATATTTTCATTGTCAGGGACAATCAATTTTAAGGACAGAGAGAAAAAAGCAGAGATATACAAATTAAACGAGCAGCCTGTTAAGGCAATGTTTTCCAGATGAGGCAGCAATCGCATACTTCTAGGCTGGGAATGCTCAGCTGTATTTCCATATGAAGCCTCCTTGCACAAATCTCCACCAAGCACAGGCAACACCTCAGACTTCCTTCCATCTAAGATTCCTTTGAAAACCCTCTGCAAAAATTAAGAGAGGGAAGCTTAAAGCTTTGTTTTGTAGAGTGGCAGTATGTGCTTTGTCTTGATTTGTTCTTTTGGGATAGTCTTATAGTGTAGTCCAGGTTGGTCTTGAATTGATTGCAGTGCAGGATGGCCTCAGAGTCTTGATTCTCTTACCTCAGCTTCTTGAGCATTAGAATTTTAGCTATGTACCACTATATGTAGTCACAGTAATTTTTTTTAATCAGAAAAATATGTAGCCTACTTAGTATAGCTGACTAAGACAGGTATTTGCATAAAGAATCTACATTAGAAAATTCAACTGGTGCAAGATAAATTATTTTTATCCTGAGATTACACAGTACATTTTATACATAAAACCCCTCCATATTCTAGTACACTAACAGCTTTTCTTCAGAACCTTTAGAACAAATGACTTCTCGAGACTCAAATTCTACTGATGAGAGTATATATTAACTTTTTTCCTGGAGTTTACACATGTACAGCTGGCCATGACCTTACTATCTTGGGTTGTATCCCAGTTGGCATTAGAAACTGTGTATCATTCAGATTGGACTTTCATGGTTTCAAAAGGAAATTTATAGTTCAATTAAATGAAAAGATTCTAATTAGTAGATCTTGGGGAATGACTGGGGGAAATTTTCTGGGAATTGGAAAGTTTGTTTGAATAAACAAAAATCATTTTAGAAACAAAGAGGAAGACTTTAGGGGGTGCCCAAGGCTGTGGAGCTAGGACACAGTTATTGAAAGTTTTGTTTTTCAGATGTTGGTAGTGAGGAGCCACAGAGAGCCCACTCTGGGTCTTCTTGTCTGGAGAGACCCTGAGAAAGACATTGAGGCACGAATCGATCCTGCGCGTCGGGGTGCCCTCCACCAGGAGAGGAGGCACACCCCAATGGGGTTCACAAGCCTCTTTTATACTCTTTGATTGGTCTACAGCTATTGTAACAGCATAACCTTTAAGCTGATTGGTCTATAGCTATGACATAGATTGGTATATTCTTGGTGTATTGTTTTGTAGCTAGGGAGTGATAAGCTGAAACTTATTCTTACATGAATATTACTAGAACTTTTCCTTATCTGGGTGCCAAGGTTTCCGGGAAAGTTCAGGCAAAGTTCAGACCTACTTGTACATTCTCAAGCCTTACTAAAGTTTGGTCAAGCTTTAGCCTTTGCCCTTACAGTAGTAGTATTATAAATTATAGAGGTGCTATCATGTTCCAAATACTCATCAAAACTACTTATTCCTAGAAGAACCCTGTCAGCTACATAATGACTATCCAAACCTAACAACAAGAAAATTCATTCTAAAAGTGTCCATCAGTGATTACAGTTACTAACAAGACACTCAAGTTCAATTTGTTTTCTCAGTCCACTTTCCTTCATTTAGCACCAGAAAGTTACTGGAAAATAGGTCTTTCTTTCAATAATTACACTGAAATATTTTACGTTTTCAAATGATTTAATTTTGTTTCAGATTCTGTCATTGTTTTTCTACCATTGTATTTTTTCTAGATCACACAGCCAAAAATTAATAAATCTGGAGACGTATTATTGGACAAATCCTTTGTTATTGCAAATGTACTTGAAGCCTAGCTTTACTCCATGAAAGATTCACTACTTGTCATGAACAATTGAGTTTCAGAGAACACAGAAAACATTACATTTCTTCTAAATGAGCACAAGTTCAAGGTTATATGTAAAAAGAAACATATCCAGACTATAGCTACTATAGAATGGAATTAATTGACACATGAGTTTAATTTTTGTTTCAAGAGGCCAAAATTTTGCTTTATAGTCTTGACCTACCTAGAACTCACTAGGCATCCTGGAGTGGACACGGACTTGGACTTGTGATCCTTCTGTCTTAGCCCTATTGGTGCTGAGGCCACAGGTGTGTACCCCATGCCCAGCTTACCTTAATGGTGTCATAAAAACTCTGGTTCTAAAAGTTTATCTTGATTCCTCAGGGACCATACCACTGTAATATGTGTTTCATGAACTCCAACATGGGGGCATATAACTTATAGTACAGGTATCTTTGCTTTGACATTCTCTCCACATTTCAATGAACGAAGTTGAGAAAGCTTTGCTATAGCTTCTAAAATGTTACCCACAGGATCATGACTTGATTGTCAACTGATGGAATTTTGCTAAGTTACAGAATCTTGAAGTCTATGACTGTATCAATGGATTACATCTTCAATGGATTCACAATTTGATGGCAATTTTCCTCTTAAGAGGAAAATAATGTTAGGGGAATACCAGTACCATGTGATTTTAAATTATTTAACAAAATAATCTTTAAGCTGTTTGAAATAATTTCTAGTTTTAAGGTGAATTTTCATATGTGTAAATTACTGGGCAGCTCAATATGTTGAGGAGGCAAAGCACAGGAAGAGGATATTAGGACCCTAGATACTGGTTGGCCAACTTGCTTGTTTTTATTACTGAAAAAAGTCTTTATTTTCTTTTATTAAGAGTTTGTGGAATATGTTTCTATGCCAAAGTCAATTAATAAGAACAAAATACAAATTAATTTAGTAATTTGGTATAAGTTTTATATGACATGAAGACTTGACATAGAAAAGGAGACACTAAGAATTGGGTATGTGTTGTGTGTGTGAGCAGGTGTATGTTCATGTGTGTCTCCATTTCTTTATTATTGTTACATATATGCATCAATAGTAAATAGCATTAACAGCTTGGATAGTGCTTTCTGATACTATGGGAGCTAGACCACAGGAAGGAGACTTTCAGGTTAGAACTAGATCAAATCATAGGAGTACTGTGTCCTGAGAGTACAGTCTTCAACAATAGGGTCTTACATTCAACCCCTGAGATGTAATCAATGGCAATAGAAATAGCTTATATTGGGAGGGGTGTTTTTTGTGCCCACTACTGGGGATTTTGTCAGCCTTTGGTTCTAGAAACTTAATTTCCCTTCTTATTTTATAAAAGCAAACTCCAAAAGAGACAGAACAGGCCATACACAGTAAGGATATTCAATAGCTCATAAATTTCAAAATTAAAAATGTGGGCAAAGGACATTGTAAGATATTTCTTGTTTGAAAAATCACCCCAACCTTGTGATTCAGAACAAGGATTTATCATGGCCCGGACAGAAGGCCTTAGAGAAATACTTCTCCTGAAATGTAGCTTTGAGTACTTTAAAAATAAATATAGTGATTTGCACTTGGCTGTACTTAAAAACGTGTGTTATATTGGACATTTTTCAAGAGCAGTTTAAAAATTCAATATCTAACTAAATTTTTTTTGATGCTTATTATTGATAGGATAGGATAGGATAGGAGACAAATGTATATAATCACAGTTTTTGTTTTTTCAAATTATATCTCACATTTCTGTATCTTTCTAGTGTTATTTCTTTCTGGCTTAGGCCTCTGGACTCAAGCTAATTTGCAAGACCAATTAAAAATTCCTGTAAGTTGATATGTATTTCCTGAATATAAATGTTAACATTCCATCTTTCCCTAACATCATTAAAGTGTAATCTTAACTTTAGTTTCATATGGCCCTATATTGTATCCCTAAGCAGATGTTTGAAAATTTCTTTTATAATAGAAAGTCAAGAAAATGAGTATGTAGAATAATGGGCAGTTATGCATATCAGGATATACCAGAAGAAAGGCACTGACTTTTCTTTTCCAGGAATAATAGTGTTATTCACTCAACTTATTTAGTTAAAATATATTAAATAAATGTCTATCCCCAGTTGAGTCCTGAAAGGCCTGAGGTTAATTTAAACTTATCCATCTAACACTTTATTACATAATGTCTAGTATTGCTGTCAATGTATTTGGTTCAGGCCTTCCCTGGAAAATCATGAGTTTCCTGAGGATAAGAACTTGATCTTATATTACTATTTCACCTTCATAGCACCTAATACTGAGTCTTGGATAGAGAATATGCTTAACAGTGACTTGTAGTTTGGTAACATTCCATCTTGGATTCTGCACAGAGTATTCTACAGAGTAAATTGTGTTTTCTGTATTTTGAAAGTGACCTACCTCCCTTTTACTCCAAGGGCCCATAAACTGAATTTAAGTTTTGCCAGTCCCTGCTTTTATGAATAAATGTGGTGGTGGCACAGGTATGTCTAGTTAAAAATGCTTTGACTGAATAGTGTCAGAGCTGCTAGCTAAGACTAAGACTTTAAAATCAACCAAAAATGCAGTATTTACTAATTATCACCTACAGAATTATAGAATTGCTGACCTGTGTGCTAGATACTTACCTTCTATGAAAACTATAAGTACTTAAAGTTTGTTCTTGTTTTTAATAAGGTTTGTAGCTCTTTCAGCTTGTTCTTGCTGTTAGTTCCTGTTAGAGACTTATTTATTATTTTTATTCATGCATATGTGTGTGAGTCTGCATAAGTTTACATGCACCATAAACATGCAGGTGCCCTAGAGCCAGAGAGCATTAGATCCCCTGCCACTTGCATTAAAGAGTGTGATGTGGATTCTGAGAACCAAACCTAAGTTTTCTGCAAGAGCAACAAGTATTCTTAACCACTGAGCAATTTCTCAAGCCTTAGTACTGAAGGTTTGAATCAATAATTTTCTACCTTTGTTAGAAATTAACTAGAAGATAATGTTTCCTAATGTTGAATATTTAATTAATATTTTATGGTAAGCACAAGTATCAAAATTGAGAGAAAAAATACTTTGATGTGTATGCTGCTCCTTTCTATAGTTTCTGTATTTCTTTTGATTGAAGTTAGAACACACACTAAAAATGAAATTCTGTGTCCTGCCAGATAAACCTTCATTAAAGTCAAAATTCAACTTAAATTAAAAGGTCGAAACAGTCACATTATATTAAAGAAAAAATACAGCTGATTTAAAAGAGAATTGAAACTGCTGGCTGTTGTAAGCTGCTCTTTAGGACTGCCAGTTTATTGGGAGTATATTTATAAAGCATTGTTAGCTGACTGAAATAAACGTTTGCTTACAAATGTTAAGAAAAAAAGTTCATCATTATGTTGATTTCACAACAGTGTTCATACTGAAAAGATGAAGCTTCCACACTGTAGAAATTAACACACTTCTTCTTTGTTTATTATTATCTCCATTAGCAATAGTGAGTATCATAGTGAATGTCACTTTAGAAGCCAAATGAAACACCATTAATCAGTTAACATAGAAATAATTTTATTTGAATCTTTATAAAGCAATCTATGATTTTGATATTTGGTGAATATAAGCCTATACCAATTATTCAGCATCTCATGTTTCCTTATTTCAGTTACATTTTTTTCTTCTTTTCAGTATTCTTCCACAATGCTTGGCATAGATGTTCAATTCAATATATTTTACCTGCATGATTGACACACAATGATCTCTCTTTATTATAACAGATAGATGATTTAGAAAGAATAATGCTAAAATCAGAGAATCAAAAAGATCAACATTTCATGTGTTTTTATCCCTAGCATCTACATAGAAATCTAGGTGTTTCTATACATGAGTCTATAAGCCCAGTGCTGGAGGTATATTGGGACAGAATACAGCCTTCCCCAAAGAAGGTGAGAACCAGGTCTATTGAGAGACTCTGTCTCAAGGGAAAAGGCAGAGAATGATAGAGAAGGACACTAAATTTCTTTCTCTGGCTTTTGCATAAGTGTGTGTGTGCGTGTGTGTGTGTGTGTGTGTGTGTGTATACATACATGCACTCACACACATATGACACACAGAGAAATAATAGCTGCCATGTATAAGGCAACATCTACTTATTGATACTGTACTGAACACTTTATGTATTATTTATGTGTAGCAGAACATGTAGTTAATAGTATTCCTACTCTACAGATGTTCTTTGTTATTTGATTACATTCATCCAATTAGCAAGTTACAGAGCTGGGCCAGGTGTCACTGATTTTGTTGTGATTTACTTCATTGGCTTCTCAAATGGATAGAATGCCATAGAGCTTCTCTACATTAAGAGAGGTTTGGGAAATCTAACACCCGCATAGAATCTTACTTCTAATATTGGATTTTCAGAGCACTGGAAGGAGAGAGTTATAGACACTTTAATTTTGAAAAGTCATAAAAACAAAGATCAGACAATGAAGTCCTAGGTTGACTCTCTTTTATAGATTCTGATTTTTTAAAAAGAAACAAATTTTGTAATGTGTTAGTCCACTAACAAACACCATTCATAAATTTAGAGACAAAATTGTACACGCCCAACAGTTCCATCTACCAGGGATGTATAGATGGTTTTAGGATCAATAAATTGTATCAGGTTGAAACATTCAAATTTATCTCTTTTCAACATCTGAGATAAATACTGTCTTGCGTTTTGATAAACTGATATTTCATACCTTTAGCTTTCAAATATTTGGCTCTATTAGGAATCATTTAGGGACTTTGATAAACTACATATTTATAGGGGCATAGTCAATAAGTCCTGAATAGGAACCAGAAATGTGCTTTCTATTTTTTAATTTTACTTTTGTTTTGAAGTTGTCTGGATCAAAGCTAAGATGTTGTCCATTCTAGGCAACTGATCTACCACTGAGAAGCATCAACATCCTAGGAAAGTACTTTTTAAACATTTACTCTAAGATACTTTGATGGAGGATATTTTGGACCTTAGAAATATGTTTTTAAAGGTTGGGCAAAAACTGAGTGCTAACTTGAAGGAGACTCTAATACATAGACTTTAATCTCCTGTTAATTTTTTGATTCTATGATCTCACATGAAGACAACCATGTATTGATTATATGTTTAAAGTAAATAGTACTTCATCTATCCATTGGAAGCAAACACTTGAAACATGAAATACCCAGAAAGAATTTTAGTTTTGTTTTCTGTTTTTCTCCAGACCTTATAATTCTCCCTGGCTTAACTGATTGTCAGTATATTGGAGAATATTTAGATTTTTCATGGGAGGCCATTATGATTGGCACTGTTCACGCAGATGAAGTTGTTAGTATTTACTTTTTGTCTAGAACTATGAAAGCAATGTTATGTGTATGTTGGAAACATCAGTGTTGAGAGCATCCGCCTCTAACACTGACTTGTGCTACAGCTGTGAATAGACCATCCTACATATCAAGTTCAAGGAATTGTGTAAGCTCTGTGTTAAATTTAAAACATGCCTACCTTTTACCCATTTTAAACTGTGATGTCTGTCCCTCTTTCTCTGTTCTTGACTTAATTTGTTCAATAACTTTATTTCCTTTTTTCTAATCATGAATTAATTATATAGCAATTATTTAACATATTTTACCTAACCTAGCTTTTTTATTAAACATTTTCTACAATTATAAACATGAAAAAGATACACCACAGTCAGCTCTACTCCAAGACATTGTAGATTCTTAACTACTCAAGTTCTTTAGCTCCTGTTTCTCTCATGAGAAGGCAAATACTTCCATCATTCAAACTGTAAGGGATGTAGTGATATAACTGTCTGTATTTACAGATGTAATACAGTCATAATATCTCATATCTACTATCTTGGGTGAATTTATTTGTTACTATAGTGTATGAAATGATGTAATTGTAGAACACCAAACAGTTTGTCTTATTTCTTTTCCCAGTGATCAGATAGATAATAGTCACTGGGATCTACCCCATTTGGCTACCATAGGTGTTTTATCTCAGTAGAAACATCAGATATTAATTTCAGGCATAAATCAGAAAGGCAAGTAGCCATTTTCCACAGAAAAGCAGATTTCCTATAGTATCTTGGTGCCACTCTAGTAGAGTTAAAAAGGCAATCTTCAATTTTGCAGCACACAGATGTGCCTAGAGGAAGCTAGGAAAGGCTGAATTATTTTCAGTATATCTTACGGTTTATTCATGGAGAATTCAGTACTTTAACCAAATATACCAATTGTATGCTAAGTGGTAGTTATGACCATTTTGGGAGACATTTAAAGTTGTGTTCATCCAGTAGGTGTAAACTTTAAAATGGTGATCATTTTTGTTTCTCCATTGATGCCATGATACTATGAAAATTTCTCTGAGATTTAACACTATCTGAAGGACAGAGAAGAAATAACCTGAATCCACTTGAAGCACAATTGAAATGACTAAGTCTGTCTGTAATTAAGTTTTCTGCCATGAGGTAGAATGGAGACTCAAATTAAAATTGGACTCTTTTACTGTATAAAGTTGGTGCTCAAAGTGTTGAATTGTGAAAATTAAACATTTTCTGTATTTATGCTTTAAACAACCTCTCATAGTATTAGGAATGACCTTATAAAGCCTCAGGAAAATTGTGATGTCATTAAAGCTGTTTTAGCTGTCATCCACCCCTCCTAGATTCTATTTATTCTCTATCCCACTTCTTAATCTTCTTTCTAGATAGCCCATTGATTATCTTCATTAAAATTTAAAGCTGGAAAAACTGTCTCAAGAAATAACAGATTAATTTACATGAATAAATTTCATAAGTGGAAAATATGGATTTTAGATGGTTTGATCTATATGTTAATGTCTTGGACAATGTCATTGAGGTAGCATAACTACATTTTGGTGGTTTTTTCAAGGCTGTTCTCTTCTGGATCTCATCTCTTGGTTGGTGTATCTCAGAATTATAAGAAGACTGCAATCTGAGTCACTAGTTTTTAAGGGTTTTGTTTGTTTCCATTCAGGTCCAAGGATTTCTGTTCAGTTAGGGATAGTCTTCTATCATGAATAAAAATGCTAATATTACTATGATAAGACTATTTATTTATATATTTACTCTTATAATATTTACTATATCAATGAAATCTTATTCTTCTTGTCTTCTTAGATTTAATATGCCATAGCCCTCTGTCTACAAATGACCTGGAAGGCTTAGATATCAGAGTCCATGTTTAGCACTGAATACCACCAGTATATACCACACCACTCCAGTACCCTGTAAATAGGGCAGCATGGATACATGTTTTGTTTTCAGTAACTTTCCTTTTTTCTCCCCAGAATTATCATGTTTCAAATACTCTTCTGAATACTGCCAAGGCATCAAATTTGTTGACTTGATAAACTAAGTGTGCCACTGAAGGCATTCACAAGAAGATATGTGACTTTCTGTTGCCAATGGACTGCTGCTTTATTTATTCCATAAGATTAAAAAAAATTAAAGGCTTAGTACATAATGTCCACTGCAGAAAGTATTTTGCGGGTGCCACAAATTAAATAGTTCTTAGGAAATGACCAAATCTAAATTTTCTTTTTACATTTTTTAAGGCTAGAGGTTAGTGATATATCAATCAATAAAGGACTGTTCTTGGCTCTGATTAGGGCAGTTTTGGACAAAATGAGTCATTAGTAAACTAGAATAAAATGACTCATATATTTGAGCATTGAGAGACTCTTAACATGCACTACATAGATCCTAGGGAGTGATTTCACTCTGTATTTGAAAGTCAAATTCAGAACCTCTTTTTGCAAGCTTGTTTGACACAGTAGGCTATAATGGGTCTTTTAGGCATCTTTGGACTCAAACTACCCATAAAGTTATTCACTGTAATGGCTACTTTGGAGCAGAGATAGGACTTGATATAAATGTTTGTTAAGAACGTGGGAGTGTGCTGATTACATTTCCAGTGATGTCAAATAGAATCTAAAATGGATCAAGGATTTTGGAAGCAGGACATTGTGCTACTGGGAGATGACAAGACTACAATTCAGGAAAGAACCAGTAGGAATCAATGATTAAGAGTGCACACTATTGTTAGAACCATAGGGACTTAGTACATATGGATTTAATTTTAATATATATAATACTTTCAGCATAAAAGGATATTGAAAATACAGTGAACATAATTATATAATGTCCTTTGCTTCATGTACATTATCCACAAATAGCAAATATTTATTGTTTGTATGAATAAAATAGATATAATATTTTGCTTGATAATTCTTCATGAAAATTTAGAGCTAATTAGTAATTCTGAGATGTTATTGACTCCTAGGAGACATATAGTTACAGTTAATTAACTTCTATTCCTATGACAATTTAGCCTATTACATTTAAATAAATTTGGGTGTTTGTTAGGTAAATATTGATATATTTGGTAAGTTTATGCTTTGAAATAACAGGATGGTATCTAAAGACAAGAAAAATTCAGTGTTTCATTTAATATTGAGCTGTGACACCACATTAAACTACATTTTAATAGTTAATCCACCATCTGACTAAACTAATAACATGCTCTACAAGACAGAATTACTTGCAGATGGAACTCTGGAAAGCTTGTTGTACTTTACCTTTGTACTCTACCTTGAAGGAAAACCAAAACAAACAAACAAACAGCAAAAACCTTAGGTGTATACCTAACTCTGCTAAAATCTTATTCATAGTGGACTTTGGCATATTTTTGCCTCTTTCTAAGATTTTAGAACCATTAGCATTAATCAAGTGAATTTTTAATTCTATGTAAGAAGGCTCAGGCAGTTAAGTTATTGTTGGCCTCAGTAAGTGGTAAATATTTTTTTTTTGGCAATCAGAAATATTTTGGTATCTTCTTTATGGTATTGCAGCAAGAGCTACGATCAAGATTGGGGTTTGTAATCTTTGGTATTGTAGTCCTATATGAGACAAATTTGTGTTTTCTTTAAGTGCAATGGTTTATTATACTTTAAAAAGGTACAATTTTTACTATTGTGGAGGTAAAAGATGGATTGGAAAAAAGTACAAATAGAGAGACAAATTAGGAGACTCCTCGAACAATCAACAAGAGATCCCAAGACTATGTCTATGAAATGGAGACATTGTCCCCTTGACAGTATTGAGAAATAGAATAACTATTAGGAGCAGCACAGAAAAAATTGCTCTACTTCTGCTTTAATACTGTAATGGATTTTGGATTATTGGAAATGTTTACAGATTGAGGAAAATCAGGAGAATGAGCTTTAGTGAGTGTTCTTGGTGAAGAATTATGATCTATGTCAAAACTATAATATCAAGTTTGGTTAAGATAGTCTTAATACCATGGTAATTTCCATTTTTTCCCATCATAAAATAAATTTTGTTTTTTTGTTTTTCAAGACAGGGTTTCTCTGTTGTAATTCTGGCTGTCCTGGGACTCACTCTGTAGACCAGGCTGATCTTGAACTCATAGAGATATGCCTGTCTCTGCCTCCTGAGTGCTGGGATTAAAGACATGTGCCACCACTAATGGTCATGTCTCAAGGTGGTATGTCTTGATTATTAATTGATGTAGTACTTAATAAAATTGTCTTGTCTTGTTGAGTATGATTGCCCAGGTAATAAATTTTAATTATATATATATTCCATAATGTTTAGTAATATATTCAACATGCAATTTTCTCTTTACCTGTGCGTGTGTGTGTGTGTGTGTGTGTGTGTGTGTGTGTGTGTGTTGGGAATATTTGTATATGTGTGTGGTAGTAACATATACAGAAAAACCTTTTTTTTGCCCTTCATGCAAAAGAGAGGATATAGGATAAGAAACACATTAAACATGTTTAAAAGCAATATTAATGACCAATATGCCTAATGAGATATGTACTGTTGCATGGGTTTCTAAGTTAGAATGTATACAAGAATTCCTAAGGTGTGTTGACTTTGTACATAATATTTTGCTTATAGATTCATTCATATATAAGGCAATCATACTCAATAAGACAAAACAATTTTATTAAGTACTAAATCAATTAAAAATCAAGACATACCACCTTGAGACATGACCATGAGTCATTCTGATCTGAGCAATGTCTCAATTGATACTTCCTTCTCATGTGACCATAAACTGTGTCAAATTAACAGAGGTAACTAGGAAATATAGTAAGAACCAAGTTTTTCTGTAGTTTCATATCACTCACTAAAAGGAAGTCATTTTGTAAAAATGGTTCTATCCAGAGCCAAAGCAAGTGAAATGCAAGCTAATGCTGAGAAAACTTGTATTACAGGTTAATAAAAGGCTCCAGGAAATATAATTATGTACATACATTTCTGCCTGGAGTCAGGGAAAAAACCTTTATCTACTCAGTCTAATGAAAGTATAAAGACATATCCTTTGCTTCAGGTCTTAAAATTAGTCATTCAAGCAGGCAATGTTGGCACACATCTTTAATCCCCGCACTGGAGGCAGAGGTAGGTGGAGCTCTGTGAGTTCCAGGCCAACCTGGTCTACAGAGTGAGTTCCAGGACAGCCAGAGTTACAGCAGAGAGAGAAAAAGCAAAAAACAAAAAATAAACAAAAATGAAATTAGAATCACTCATTGTTTGTACCTATGTGTGTGGATTCTACTGATACAAATGTATGAGTTTGTATGTGCAAACTTTAGTTTTCAAGTAGAATTATCACATATTTTCCTTAAATCATAGTCTGAGTGAACAAATAAGTATCAGGTAGAAACTAATGGTCCTTAAACAAGAAATAGAGATAAAGATTCATATAAGATAACTTTATAATGTGTATAAAAATAAAAAAATCAGCAGAGTTGGACAAACATAAAAAATGAAGAGACAAGAAGAGAGGCTATTCTTTCCAAATTCTGTGCTTTTTTTGTTCTACAAATTTGAAGTAGATCATAGTTTCTGTCAGAAACCCACTGAATATACTTATAATATGTTGTGTATAAAGGGAATATAAATATTCTTAACTATTTTTCTTCAAACAAGCTGTTTAATAAATATTTTTAAGATACTCAATGTCCTTAGCCAACAAGAAAGTGCAAATTAAAACTACTTTGAGATTCCATCTAACCCTATCAAAATGAGTTTAAAAATAAAGCAGATTGTAAAAACTACGGGCAAGAAAGTGGTGAAAGAGGAACTTTTACTCACTGTTCATGGGATTTTAAAACAATGCAAACTCTATGGAAGTCAACTAGCTACCTTCTCAAAAGGCTCAAAATAGATCTTCTGTATTACCTAGCTCATCCTTGGTTATACGCAGTTATCCTGGGCATATACCTAAATGATTCTGTATCTTACTACAGGATGCTTACTCTTCCATGTTCATTGTTGTTAATGTTCACAATAGCTTGGAAATTAAACCAAGCTAGATACTCATTAATTGACAATTGGAGAATGAAAATGTGATAGCTGTATATCTATTCAGCACAAATTAAATTATGAAATAGTGACTTTTTAAAGAAAATATGGAACTGGAAAATATTTTACTGGGTGAATGGTGATGCCAAGAGTCCTGAAGGTGTTGCTTGACAAAGTTCCAATGTTTAGATGATTTGGACTGACCCTTCACTTCTCTTGGTGGGAATTTGTTGTGCCTGTGTTCTTCACTGTTAAAGGCCTCTCACCAAAAGCTATTACTGAAATAATGTAACAAAAGTTGACATTAAAAAAAATGAAACTAATGGTAATTCCCTGAGAAAAACAGTTATGCAAAAATTGAGTCTTCCTTAGTACTTATCACTTAGATATACATTTAGACCTTTAATAAATAATATTAGTAATTATTAAGCAAAAGACACAGGATCTGAGAATAATTATCAAAGAAGCTTAGGGAAATTCCAGAAGTGGACAAACTATACTTAAATCACTAGGTTTTGTATATAAATAAAGCCTGTAAGAGACACAGGTTGTCAGGGTAGGTAAAGCCATACTAAAATGTGCTTCTTCTCTGTCATCTCTCATAAAATGAAACTAAACTGTGTCCTGCATCTTATTCTTCCCTTGCCACTCTTGCATCCACCTACTTCAATCCCTGTCTTCACCTGGGTCTGGACCCCAGCATCTTGACCCCTGCGGGTGAAATCACCTAGGTTCAGAAAGAATCTAGTATTGCATGTATTCTATCATATGTGAGGTCCAGCTTTGCATTTTTAGACTAGCATGTTTAAATTGAAGTATCTACATAGTCCAGGAATCTATAAAGAAATCATTAGAAGAGGAGAGGAAATAATGGAGGCCTTAAGAGAAATGAGTTAGTGGAACCCATGTGATATAAAAGTCGAGGACAGATGTTGATTATGCAAAGATTTAAGTAGGAATGGAGGTAGGGTCTAGGATAGAGGAGAAGTTGGGAAGAAGATGAACCAAAACTAAGTATGTATAGAAAAGCCCTATGAAAACCTGCATTGTGTAAGTTGACTGAGGAAAAAAATCCAATAAAATAAATTTAAATGGAAGTACCTTGAATAGGTTAAGAATACTCCTACCAGAAGCCCGAGGTTTTTAAGTGAAAAACTAAGTACCTGATGTGTGATGCCTCCCTACCAGTTGTTGGTCAAGGAGGCCCAAGAGAGCCCCCAAACATTTCAGGCTAATATCCTTGGTTATCTACCAAAAGCAAATTATAAGACCCTGTTACTACATACTTGAGTTGCAGGACATTGTCCAATCAAGCTATACCTGAGCTAGTTTTTCTGCTAGCTAGCTCCCATAGTGCCAGAATATGATATGTAAACTGTTAGTGGAGAAAAGGCATCAACAGCCATTCCCAACTGAAGACTCAATAGAGTACAATAATGCCCTGCTTGGTAAAATGTGCCCATTTGTGGAATTGTATGGCTATTATAGGGAAAATCAACTGCTTTCTGGTTGGATTTGAGGTCCACTCCACAGGAGAAAACTCATGTTTTCTTCTACCAACATAGTCAAAAGTCTGTGGAGAAGAGGCTGAAGACCTTAGGGGAGAATTTACAATTGTTATTTTGCTAAGTGTACATATTATCAAACTGTCTTCCAAACACTCATGTTTAATTAATGCTGCTCACATCCATCACCGGATAAGCTTCTTATTTCAGTAGGCTGTGATTGATGTAGAGACTTACAACTAATCAATTTTCAGACTTTGGAATCAATTAAATGACTTTGGAATGCTTGTCATTGAGCTGGACATTGATATTGCCCCCTTCTAAGGGCTCAGGGAACACTTCAGAAAAGGTGACAGAAACGAAGTAGGACGTAAGTACACTTAAGACAGCTGCTGGCTGCCACCAGCACATGAGCGTCACTCATTACACTCTCATGCATACCTTACCATGCTGGTAATTGCTGTGTTTCATAGGTGTTGCTGCTAGAAAAGACTTTCTACTTCCCTCCCCTGGCAACTTGCATAATATTTCCTGAAAATAGAAGCTAGACCACAGGAAAGAGGCTTTCAAATGGACTCAGAAGGCTATACATATAAACATATGTGCATATATATATATATCAATAATAATAAAATAAAAATAAGTTATAGACTTGAGAATGGGTAGGACACGAGAGAAGTTTCTGGGATGGTAATTGGGAGAGACTGTTGGGAGTAAAAGGGGGGAATTATACAAATCTCGTTCAATTTAAAATATATTTTAAAATTAAAATGAAAAGAATGCAATAGTTAGAGGTTGGAGAGTTAAGGTACAGAGCAGTGTCATGGACATGCTAAGACCATTGCATCCACAAGCTAACTTTTACCTGCATAAGACTGGCACATGATTGGGACAGTCACTCTTTCATTGTGCTTGGGAAGATTGCATGAAGCCCCCAAACTTACTGAATGACAGCAAGTAATGTGCACTGGGGGGAGAAAGTGCCATTTATTTCATGTTTCATTCATGTTTGAAATACATGTGTCATTCACATGTTTCATGTGCCAATGATGTTGCCTATATTTAAGTAAACACCTAGATAACACTTATTTAAAACACTTATAACTAAACACTAAAAAACACTTATAACCCTAAGGGTTTACCCAGGGATGAATCCAGAAAAGTGCCTAGGAACTAGGTAGTGCAGACCTTCTATACTAGGATCAAAGCTGACATCCTGAGACATATAAGCTTGGGAACATAGAGATCAATTTAAACTTAAAGTTTGGACATGATGCCCAAACTTAGAGTCTATACTTTAACTCATGTGTTCCCCAAAAAACTAGTTGTATTTCACAAAAGCTCCTCCATTTTTGTTGTTGTCCCTAATGTCTACCATTATAAAAAAATCATTACATTTAGTGAAAGCTTTTGAACTAAGAGATGAGTTTGTTAGTCATAGTTACATGTTTATTTGATTTGAAAATTTTATTCATGCTTATTTTATTGGACATCAGGAAATAACCACTGCCAGCCCATTAGAAATCAGAGTAACATTAAGAAAATTTAGTTGAAATACCTAATTACAAAAGTGTGCATTTTTTGAACTCCCTTTATAATCATATTACTTGACTAGCTCAATGTCATGTTAGGCAAGACTCTGCAATGTTCCATCTGACAGCTGAATGGAAGACAGGACCCTACTACTACATTGCCCTGGCCTCAACTACATGCTCTCCTACATGTTTTCTTTTACTCCTTGTTTTATGAAAGCCAAGAGTTCCATAGAGCGAGAGAGAAAGAGGAGAATTCAAGTGATGCTTTTGTTCTCCAGATTAATTCTGCCAACTTGCTCCTGTTGGGTAAGTGTTGACTGGATCTTCTTTACATTTCTATGGCCCTCACAGATCTATTTTTTCTTTCCCTACTCTTATATCAAATTGTCATGTTGCCTGGATCTCATTCACACTGTGATTATTTAAACCTTCAGAATTTACAATGATGCAGAAACAATACATAGAGCAAAAATATGTATGTCTAATTCATTTACAAAATAATAAGCATCTATGGGGAATGGGAATGGGTGGGTGTTTTAAGTGAAATTGAAACTAGACTACATATAAATAGAACATTAAAGGAATTAATAAATTCCAAATTTCTGACAAGAGAGAAAGCACAGACCTCATTTTACTTAAGCAGAGAGATCTCAAATCCCATGCTGAAGGTGTATGAAATGACAGGTTATTAAATCTCCAAGCTGGATCTATCTTTGGTTTCTCTGGGGCCTGAGACTAATAATTGCTATGAAGAAAATGTGCATCTATTGTGACATGCAATGATCAACAGGGAAGCAGCACAGTAGCTACTTTTTTTTTCTTAAATTTATTCAGAACAAGCAAGGTCCTAGGGCTTTATTCAGCACACAGATTAAGAATTTAATACAACTTCCTATGTAAAAAGCCTTTAGATCCTGCTCTTTTGTCTTTCTGAATTGAACAGGATGTGTGCATCTTACTAGTGAGGAAAAACTGAAAATGGTCTGTAAGATAAACTGGGAACTGAAAAATCAGGCAAAAATAACAGCAGTCCTATTGTTTAAGCACATGCCCAGAGACAGCTTACTGTTTAGCTGACACACTGTTGTCTGGTGAAAGTTGGTAGACGTTAGATCACTTTTCAAGAAGATGTATATTTACTGTATTGAATCATAAATGCCCTTTCCTAACTCTTTAAAGTCTGGTTTAGTGCTTTCCAATTTTTTTTTTTTTAACTTTGTGGCAGCACCTGTTTTCTTGCCGCCTCCACTTTCTGGAAGAGTTCAGGTTTGTTCCCACTGGAAATGCTGGATCATAATACTGTAATAACCAGTGCTGTCCTTGGATCCTTCCAAAGATGTCACCCACACAAATTCTTCTAACTCATGACTATTTCTCATCATTTCCTGCTCTGCAAAGGGCAGGCCAGATGGTTTGGCTCCACAGCACAAACTGCTGATAGTGGCTCTAGGTTTGAAGCTGTCAGAGGGACTTGGTCTATACTGTCAGTATATTTTTAATTTAATGTAAATATCAATCCTGTATTGAGTAGTGGAAGACTACAAACCTATGCTATATTTTTAAAAGTGGTATTTTTGAAGAATATTTCACAGAAAATGCTATAAATATTAGTTTAAATATGAGCTCTATTTATCTTTTGGAGATAGGTGAAGGCTGGAGACAGAACCCAGGGCCTACTGCTGCTAGTACATACCAAGTGTTCTAATACTGCCCTACACAGTTAGTCTAAGGCCATCACTTTTTTGTCTGTAGAACGGTGTCAGGCGTGTTTATAGTCCCTGTCACTCTAGCAGTATCATGATAATGAAACTTAGACACCTTTAATTTCAAAGACATTTGTTTTTAAATTAATTTCAAATATAATTGGAAATCATATATTTTGGTAATCTGAAGGCTTTATCTCTGTCTTTTTAATTCATTCCTGAATTTAATAGCTGTGTAAGGACAGCCTTCTACAAAAGTAAAAACTCTATGTATTCTAAGTCAGGGATACACAGTTAAATTAGGCTTTTTTGATGGTCAACCTGGGGAGACATTTATGAAAATTATTAGCAGAACTCCAATGGATAAATTCTGTCTCTAGGATCAGTCCAAAGATAGCATAATTGAATAAAGGCCAGAAGATAATTGATTTTGCCAGTGGGGTTCAAATCAGACTTGCAGTGGAGGGTAAACATTAGTCCTGGGGCTCTAGGAGTTAGAAAGAACAGAAAAGAACACAGTGGTGAACATAGAGGCTAGAGAGATAGACCAATGGAAAGAGCATTTACTAGTTTTGCAAAGGACGTGGCTTCAGTTCTCAGCATTCATGTGGTAGCTCACAACTATCATAACTCCAGTTTCAGGAGATTTTATACTCTTGTCTGGCTTCTTGGGTACAAGACAGGCATCTTGTGCACATACCTATGTGAAGGCAAACATTCCTACACATAAAATAAAAATAAACTAAAAGTTTTTTAAAGATGCTGTTTAAAATGATGAGTACAATAGTGTAGAGGCATAAGAGGACATTGTGATGTGGAAGGAGATTGAATATAATACCTTTAAGGTAAGATATAAGACAGCATTGAAGGTGATGGAAGGGAAATGGAGATAAAAAGGTGATCATATTGAGATGTATTGTAAAATACTGCTAAAATGTTAAATTTATTAATACAAGGTGCTTATCTGAACTTTTGAAGGTTCAGGTCTATTAAATTGTCCAGCTGTTTTAAATGCTAGTTATAATATAAAATATATGGCATTCTAAATGGAATGTTTCCTTTGATTCTACAGAATGTTATTATGGACCAGAGGGGCTATCAAGTTTCTGTTTATAATTATACTATTTCACTAGCTCAGTTGAATTAGATGAAATACAAACAATATAAGCACATTTATTTTTCTTTAATTTATCAACTACTAAAAAATCTTTTGAATTCTCCCTTCTTGCCTTTTAAAACTTGGGATCCACACAAATGTCAAAGCTTTAAGTCATATTCAACTATTAAGATAGTCTCATTTTAACAATAAAGACCAATTTTAAAGATACAAAATCCCATCTCATTAAAGTTTCAATCCATATTACAACTTCTATAAACCCGTTTCATTACTCCCATTAAGCCTGACTTAGGTAGGACACACCTGGAGAGAAGAAATATGTGCTTTTCTGAAACTCTATACATTCACGCATTCGTCTTTTCAGGGTTTTGAAATTGGGAGGAGGGGTTGGGAAAATGAAGGTATCTTTTTTAGAAATTGTATTCCTAGATTTTTTTCCCTTTAAGATGGTATTAAATTTCTAGTTCTTCTGTGGACCCAAATGTGGTCTCTTTAGAGTCATGCCTACATTACTAGTTGTACATATGTACCTGTGCATAGTCTCTTAACTTGGTGTTATGTTATGTTCTATGTGAGACATTTTGGGAAGTTACAGGTCTCTACTGCTAGCAAACTTCATTTAGTTGACTTGCTTCTTTAGTGAGATATCTTCAAATTGGCTCAAGCTTTTTTTTTTTTGTGGGGGAATTCATTTGATCTTCAGAAAACTTGTGCTTCATGTCCATGGAAACAGGACTGAGTGTATTGCTTTTCTTCTCTGCTTTAATGAAAAGTGGGCACAAGCAATTTCTTGAATTCAGACTGTTTAAGGGCAAAGCATAATCTGCTCTCTGGAAATTGTGGGAGAAATGCAATTTTTCCTATGTTGGTTTGGACAAGGACCAGAGTCAGTCTAGTGAATTGTCTACCAAGGGTTTGTAACTCTAGTCTGTTTGTATGATCTACTATAAACCTATGGTATTTCCGGGAGTCATTCCTTTCATTTCATGGGGGATGAAGGCAAGGTAGAGAGAATCTCAGGATGGAGGTAAGAGCGAAAGGACTGCTGTGACCTATTTTGAGAAATCTGAAGAGATAGAAGTATCCGGTTTCTTGATGTCTTCCATTAGAATGCAGAGATATCTTTTATTGCCCTCCCTTTGGGGGTTTTCACTAAAATTGTAAGAAATCAGAGAGAGAGGGAGTCCCAATTTTTTATTCTATGTCAAATCTTTCTTTTGAATATTTTACTGTACTATTTTTTTCTTAATATTTTTAAGTGTTTGCTTTGACAATTCTTGTCTGTCTTATTGGAGTAATAGAAACTAATGAAAGGCAAGGTTTATATAATGTGGAATGTAGTCCTTTTGAGAGCCAACTGTGACAAATTCACTTAGTCAAGGTGAAGCACAAATGAAAAGACCATTTGTAGATTCTGGATTGAGTTACACCCAAAACCACCTTCTTCATTTAGAGAGTTGTGCCCAGAGTTGTTTCACTAAAGAGCTAACTGTCATCAGAAAGGCATCTCATTTGGAAAATATTCCTTTAGGCCAGGCAAATCATTTCCACACTTATTTATAAGTCCCTTTTGCTATAAGAAAAAATGGCCTTATCTACTCTAGTTCTAGGATTTTTATGGCTTTTAAATATCAAAGGTATATTTATTACAATATCTCATAAGTCAATAACTCCTAATAATGATGCTTCACAGTGCAGTACCAGCTAAGGAATTAGGCAATAGCTTACCAACTGACTAATCATTTTAATCAGTTCTAAATAATTCCAAAGTGATATGCACCATATGTGATTTAGTTCTAAAGAAGGATTTATGCATGGCATTTTTGTTTGAAAAGACAAATCTATTTATTTCCTCTGTCCTCTATTTTCCTTGTCTCCTGTGGCAGTATGATATGCTTAAAGAAGTGGCAAGTTTTTAATCAAACAGAATTGGATCCTTATTGAAATCTCTTTGAATTCAGTGTTCTCATCTCCACACTGGAAATGGTAGTGGTAGGAATGAGCCACTTCTTAGGGTTGTAAACAGAACATAAACTACACAGAAATTGTGTTATACTGCACTAACAATGCTTTTATTTAGTGGAGAAGAAACTGGAAAATCACAGAAGTTTAGCCACTTCAAGGTCATACTCATCATAAATGGAAAAGATGAAAGGCTATGCTTTGAACTCGTGTCTCTCTCTCTTCAAAGTCTTTGTCCTAAACTCTTTCATAGCTGGAGTGCTCATTTTTGAGAAAACAAAATCACTTCAGTGTAATATGTTTATGAAGAAATTAATTTTAAAGGTAGTTTTTTTTGTTTTTTGTTTTTTGTTTTTTTTTTAGTGAGGGCTTCTTTGTTGAAAATGTTTGAATCCTAACTCATTCTAACTAAACAAATAGGCAGCATTGTCAGGTGACAGAAGAGTTGCAGGGGTCGATACCTACAGGTAGCAGTAGAAGTCACATGGCTGGATACTTACATGTCTTTGGTAGAGGGCCTCAGTGATGACGTTAGCACTCACTGTGTCTCCTTCTGCTGATGCTACACAAATGCTTTCTTAGGATTACTAATGCGATAAGGAGTGTGGCAACTGGTATCACTGGAGGTAGATCTTGGTAATTTCCAATGGAGAATGTCTTCCATGAAATTTCTGCTATGTAGATCTGGGAAAAGACTGTTCAGCATTAGGTACATGCTCAATCCCTGGAGTCAGGGGCACTGGGTGTGTCTGTCTAAGGTTTATCTAAGAGTTCTTTATTTGCTCACTCTATAGTCAGTAAAATGGATTCTGCTTCCAGAAGGAGAAAAGAGTTACTCTGAATACCGGGCAACAGTAATCATACATTCTACAGATAACTGCACACAATTATGTTCCAGTCTCAAAATTTCTTCCTAAACTTTGCAAGTTTTTCATTTTAATCTATACTAGTGTTTTAATATAAACAAATAACAGTGGATAATACTTTTTTACTCATATATTAAAGCATTTAACTTATTTAAATAATACATCTGTTTATTGGTATAACTTGAAATGTTCCTGAAAAAATGTCTTTCTATCTTGGCCACAGTGGAACGAGCACATGCACATATGGTGCAGCCATTCTGAATGTCCAAAACAGAAGGCATTATGGAGGCTGATGTTGTTTGCTTCCTGTTGTAGTGTCATATGCTTAATGGACAGAGATTGAGAGAAGCTGGAAAGCTATCCACATAGTCTCATTGTGTGGTACATGGGAAAATTAATCAAACTCTATGCAATATGTTGAGGAGAATGTATGTATAATTACAGAATATGCATCCAACAGCAAATGAGTCTTGTATGTTTAACAAGTGAAGTAGAAAAAGGCAATATTTAAAGTAAGAAAATGAAAACATTCTATCTTCATATTAATAGTTCTGTGGAAGAAACAGCTGTTACATTAGTTTTCACTTAGAAAAACCAACACAGGATTGTAATTTAATTTCTTAGACTCAAAGTTGCTTGGCTGTAGCACCACTCAAGATTTAAACCCTGAAAGTGTCTGGCTTTTGCCATTAATCCCAGGATCAAAATTTTACACCATGCTGCTATTCTCTTTTAAATTGAGGTTCATCCCAACTAAAGGTTATTTTCAGGCAATTTAAGGGTATCTTTTCAATAAAGTGGGGATAAATGCTTAAGACATGTTGACCAGAATGTTTCAATACTTGGAAAAGTGGTGGGTAGATATGGGCTATTAAGTAATCCCCTGGGTAGTTCTTGGGAATGGGTATCAGGAATGGATGTGTAGATGACAAGATTTGTAGGGAATAATTACTGTAAGGGAGAATTATAAATAAATGTAGAAAATAGAACACCAAGATGGCAGGACCATAACAATGTAAAAATTAGAATTGAAAGTAGTATCTATAAAAATAATGATATATAGTAAATGAAGAGGGATGTGGTAAGGTTGTGGGGGGTGCTAACATCGAAGACAGCTATTATAAAAAGTATCCCGTTTTGGATAATGGAGAAACTTCTGAGCTTCCATCCCTACCAGATGAGCAATTAGAAGTTGATTGTTACTAAGGAAGGCAGAGTAACTTTTTCTTTGAGGATATGAGCATTGGTATGTTGCTCATGGTCACTGTGATAATTTAGTCTTATATATCTGATTTCCTCAACTGTAACATCCATATATATCAATATATTTTAGTCCTTCAAACCCCAGCGTATTAATATCTTGGGTTGTATAATTCTTTACTGTGAGGTAGCTATCCTGTATATGGTAAATGTTTTGCAACATCTTGGACCTTTATCCGTAAGATAATATTTTCACTCTTTCTATCTTCCTGTGTAACAACAAAAAGGTGAATAGTCATATCCACATATCCTCAGGGGGATAAACAGCCCCAGGTGGAGTAACAGTAGCATAGATGGTAGCATGGTAAAGCTAATTTTTAGCAAGTAGTCTCCTATTCCATGCAGATTGTTTCCGTGGTTCTATTAGCTTACAAGGAGGCTTGAGGCAATAAGAAAAATAATACGAAAAGTTTCCTTTTTCAACTTTTGTGTAAAACAACTATGTATTTCCTTTTCAATTTTATTTATTTATCTATTATCTATTATTTATTTATTATTTATTTATTTATTGTGTGTGTGTGTGTGTGTGTGTGTCTGTGCACTCTCGTGCATGCGAGTGAGTGTGTGTGCACATATGTGTGCCATGGTACACATGTGGAGGTCAGAAGACAACTTGCAGGAATAAGTTTTCTCCTTCCACTATGTGGGTCCAAGGAATAGAACTGGGGTCATGAGGCTCTATGGAGAGTTTCTTTCCTCAATAAACAATCTTGCTAATCAATGCTGAATGCTCTTGAAACATAGAAGAGAGGATCTTCTGTTCCTTTCCGGAAATCTGGACAAAGAATATTTTTCATCATCAAAAAGAACTGAGCAAAGACAAGAAGAGAAGATAGACATACATGGGATTTTCAGGGATGAGGACTCATGTCTTGCTCCTCAGCAAATTCATGGTGAGATAGGAATCGTCTCCTTGGAATGTCACATGAGTCTCTGTTTCTTCAAAACAGATAGTCTGCTCAAAAGAGGCTGGCTAAAGATGTTTATTAATGGATAATTTACACAGTTTTGGGAAAATTAAGAAGAAAAACAAAAAGGAAAGGTGTAGTGTTCCTAGGGAGCAGTGGAGAGCAAGTAAGAAATCATCATAAGTAAAGGAAATGGTGACCAAGACAACCAAGAGATTTTCCTTAGACAAAAGTTCAGTTTTTGGAAGATTGTATTCTCTTGCTCACCATGCAGGATAAATTCTCAAATAAATTCTCTGGTACCCACCTCTCAATATATCATTGCATATTTTGTTTATTCCTCTCTCATTGTTTCAATCCATCTGGAAAACAAAATTGAAGAGAGCCACAGTACTGAAATATGTAGATGCTGATGAAAAAAATTTTATAACAAACTTGCATAATAGCTAACAATAAGTATCTTTGTAGACATTTATGGCAACTTTTGAACAAACTTCTATTTAAAAGCTTAGTTTCCTTTAAAGTTGGACTAAAAGTTGGTATCTAAGAATTTTTTATACATTTTAGATTAAATCACCTGTCAGATATATTAGTTCTTTATGTTTTCTTATAACATGCTTACTCTTTGTTACTTTATTGATAGTGTTTTTTGATGTGCACAAATTTTAAATTTTGCTATACTCCCACTTTTTAAATTTCTGTTATTAAATGTGCTTTTCCTGTTGAAATCCTTGTTAACTCATACCACAAGAGTTTACTAATATGATTACTATAGAGAATATTAAAATTCTAGCTCTTAAACTTAATCTATAATATACTTTAAATTAATTTTAGCTGTAAAATTAAAAGGTTATAGAAGCCTACAATTTAGGTATCAGCATTCATTTACTTTATTGCCAGTTATTAAAAAGATAATTCTTTTTTTCTCATGTTGAATTACTTTGGTCTATTTGACAAGAACTAATGGGTCATAAATATTAAATCCTTTTCATTGACTCTCACCGCTATTACACTGACTTAGAAGTATAAAAAATGATAAAATTTTTATACTGTCTTGATTACTGTAGTTCTGTAGAAGATCTTAAAATTAGAAATTTTATGTGATACAACTTTTTTCTCCAAAAGCTTTATAGCTATTCTGTATGGATTTTAAGAGCACCATAGTTAGTCTATGAGTTTATCTTTAAAATTGATGCTTATATGGATCAGCAATAATGATTAGTACCACTTAGGAATGATAGTTGAAATATTCAAAAGTTCTCAGCTATCTTCAATCAGTATAATACTATCAATGATGGAAAAGACACATTAAGATCAGAAAAGGAATAAAAATTTCAGAATTAAGAAATGAACCTTAGATTATAGAAGAAAACAATTGAAAATAACCATGAGGAAATTACAAATTTACTTATTAGAGAACAAATCTAGTAAAGTGGTCAAATTAAAAGGTAGGTTTTTGAGAGGAGAAATTTTGAGAATATCAGAGAATATGAAGACCTCGTCAAAATATTTAATGCAAATTACGCTTTAGTTAGTTTCTTGATTTGGAAAGAACTGGAGCATTAGTGTATCAATTTGCTTTTTAAGATCTAAATTTCACAGCTCAGATTAAACTCATATCTAAGTGATAATATGTGTGCCCGGGCCAGCCGGACAGTCAATGGGGACCACTGGACCTGTAGGAGAGAATGAGGGATGAGAGACGCAAAGAAGGACAGCCAGATGGTTTTCTGATAGGCTGACAAAACTTTATTTTTCCCAAGCCGGTTTTATAGTCGACAGAGCAGGCTATAGGGAGGGGTAAGCGGTGTAGGTGGTGGGCAGAGCAGGATGTAAGGCAGGGGGTAAGCAGTGTAGGTGTTTGGGCAGAGCAGGATGTAAGGCAGGATATTATGCTCTAAAGGTCACCAGGAAACAAGGAGGGTTAGGTTGTTATTTCTAAACATTAGCTTGTTCTTAGAAAAGGACTTAACTTTGTACCAATCTAACTCTGACTTAACTATGAACTTACATAACTAAAGGCTATGCTCAGTGATGGCTGAAAGCAGGTTACTATTTCTAGCGGGCAAATATCCAAGAGTCCAATGGCTCTTGGCATATGTGGACCAGGCTGATACTGCTTATGAAGGATGTAAGATAAAGACGATTGGAGAACACGATCTTTCTGCCCAGATACAAATTCTGTTATTCCTGCTTAATCCTAAAACTATACTTTCCTTACAAGTTCAGAGAAAAGAAAGACATAAAAGCATCTTTTGAATTGAAACAAAGTTAAATATATATATATATATATATACATACATACATACATATATATATATGTATGTATATATATATATATATTTCTGCAAGTAGCTTTCCACTTGGATTGGTTTAAGTTAACCAATTGCAAGAGACTCATCACCATGAGATAAGCCTGGCTTTAGTTTTAAAATATTGAAGATAATAAAGACAAGCATAAGATGTTATCACTCGTTCTGGTGAAAGCCAACTTCTTTTTTTTTATTAGAACTTTAAAAATTTTTCTTCTCTCACATATTGCATTCTAACACCCTTCCAACCATCCCTTCATTCCTCCCAGCACCCCACTCCAATCTTCTCTGTCCCCAACATCTAAAATCCTATACTCCCATTCCCGTCCCACCTCTCCCCAAGAAGGAGCTGTCTTCCCAGGTTTACTGCTGAAACATGGCACAACAAGATGGAATAGGGTCAGGTACAATTTCCTACTTCAATGTTGGACTAGGCAACCCAGTAGGAAACAAGGTATTCAAGGGCTGGCAAGAGATTCCAATTCAAGAGCAGCAGGCCAGACAAACTCAAGATATATCTTTGGGACCCAGCAGGTTCCATGTCTGATGCTGCTGGTCAGTTGATGGTGTTTGTTCTCCTGGTGTCCTCGACTCCTATGGTCCTAGAAATCCCTCCTCCACTCCTCCCTGGGGATCCCTGAGCTCTGCATTTAGTTTGACCTTGGGCCTCTGCATCTTCTCCTTTCAGCTGCGGTAGGGATCCTCTATGTTGAAGATGGGTCTAGGTACTAATCTATGAGGAGAACAGGATAACATTAGGTGTCTTCTCTTGACTGCCTAGACTCTAGTTCTTGGCCTGCTCATGAGTATGCATCCTAGTTTCCCTCCTTTAGCATGGGGTTCTGCCCTTCCATTGTCCCAGTGGATCCTGCAGGGAGAAGAGGTCATAGGTTGAAGTTTTCATGACTGGGATGGTAACCCAGTCCCACCATTGAAAGTCTTTCCTCATTACAGGAGACGAAAGCCAACTACTTAAAGAAAGTAATACTAGAGTCATTGCTGTTTTTCGCAAACAAGAGCACCAGACTCCCTGAATAAATCAGATAGAGACCCACTATTATTATGGCATGTGCTCTGTGTGTTCAGAAACAGAGACAGAGAAAACACTGAGTTAGAGAGATAGTCACTTCCAGAAAAATTGCTATTAACTGGACTTTAGTTAAACACCACAAAAGATGACAGTTTGGGGTTTCCACGGTTGATTAATTAAGTTAAGAAACAAAAAGAACTAGAAGCTTAAAAGTTGGAAAAAAAACACTCATTGACAGCTTTAAATTAAAAATAAAATAGAATTAATAATAAAATAATAAATAAATAATAAATAAAATAAATAATAATAAATAAAAATAAAATGGAATATTCTGATTTTAGAATGAGTGACATTGAAACATTCAACTCACACAGATTGCTTCCACTAGTGGTCTACTGACTGATGGGTAACTACAAGGTTTTATACAGAAAATTGGCTTAGGGCCTGTGATCGGGTGATATGAGCTAAGTGAGTGCTTTTCTGAAAATCTGGGCACAACCACAAAGAAGATTAATTGATTTAATAGCCAGTTAGAATCAAGATTCATAAACTACTAAATGCCTATCTGTGTTAATTAAGTTATATTCTGGGAAGATAAAAATTTAAACAGCACTTTACCTTCTTACCAGGCATTTAAAGAGGCATATGGACCTTGAAGATATATTGCCATGTATTAGAAATGTTCTAGATATGTAGCATGTTACTTCAGACAGTAGGGGGATCTTATTTTGAATTAATCAGTAGAAACTAAAAATAGTTAAACAGTTATTGAGATGGAGAATGTTGGGTGGCTCAGTGGGAAGGACAATTTATTCTACAGGTGTGAGAACCTGAGTTAGAATTCCTGATACTCATGTTAAAAACCAAGCATGGTTGCATACGCCTGTAGCCCCAGTATTGGACTGGGTGCTGTCATGAAAACAGGTAGATCCAAAGAATTCAATGGCTAGCTAGCCTATTCACAATTACAAGTTTGCAACTTAGTGAGATATGCTGTATCAACACCATAAGGTAGAGATCAATAAAGGCAGTCAATTCTTGCATTGACCTCTGCATGTTTATACAGGTGTATACCCCACACACTCACACTCCTGTAGGTAGCACATACATACACACACACACACACACACACACACACACACATGCATTCACACATACATATGGCTATTAATAGGTCCTTGGCATATAAAAACAAGGAAATAAAATATAAACATATATAAACAAGGAAATATAAAATATAATTATGTGTGTGGTATATATGTGTGAGTGTGCATGTGGGTATGTGTGCTTACAGATTCCAAAATTTGATGTTGAATGTCTTCCTCAATCATTCTCCATCTTGTTGCAACAGAACATCCGCACTATACACATCCCTTTCAGTATTTGAACTAGTGAGAATGAGCTGTTACTAGAACTTTCTTTCACTTTAGCTTAACCCTAAAATCCTTAGTCCTCTCTTCAGTGATACTGTGGCCCTCTACCACATGACTTAAGGTTCACTTTGAGATAATTGCATCATAAAAACACTTGAGGCCTCTGAGATTTTAGATGATTTCTATTATTACTTGATTAATTTGTTTGAAAGTAAGGACATAGCACAATCTCTCCAAGACCATGAAACCTTAAGTGTGACAGACTTTAGTACATTAGGTTAGGGATAATGTATCTGTCTACACTTTAGAAATCTGTATTTCTACTAACAAAAATATTAACCAAAGCAGATAACCCAGCCTGGTTGAGGCCTTGTAGAAGTGAAAGTCTGTGTTTCAATTAAAAATACAACATACTGTTACTGATTATTCTCTCTTATTGAATCTTGTGCTGATTGTGGAATAGGTCATAAGAAGTGATTGCTCCATTTGACAGTAAACATTAAAAAGTAAGCTTAAAAGCCTGAGGTGCTCCAATTTAATGCTCAAACTCCCTCTTCTTTTTGGAACAAATAGGCTTTTACAATTTGAAGAGTCTGGAGCTACTAAATGAAAATGAAAGCATCTTAGGGCTCCTTGTTGACACCACATGGTCATAAACCCTTCAGACTCTGCAAAGAGGTCGTAAAGCAAATTGCTCCTTCACAAGTAAACCGATTAAAGAGAGACAGAGCTTAGACATCTTGGAGCCTAATGAGGTTGTTTCAGGGAAATGATGTCCCTATTCTAGAACAAATAATAAATTTTTGTTATGTGTAAGAAATAGAATTACTCATAGGAATAAAAGTGAGGGACAGTGTTGGCATCATGCTCTATTTTCAGTAACATGGGCTTAGATTCAGGAGCTTTAGGATCCCAGTCTTATGTTAACTGAATGATCTTGGACAATTAAACTAACCATTCTGCCTAACTTTTCTTCTTGTAATTAAGAAAGATCATTCATCTAATAGATATTTGTAGAATAAATTTCTTAAATAAACATTTCTTTTGCTTTTCCTGGGATATGTGAGCTAAAATCTATTTACTCCAAATAAGGCATTGATGACAGGCCAAAGAAATGATTACATCCTAGAGTGGCTTAGTGAACAAATGAGTTTGTCGGAATGACCAAGAGGAGCATGGTTGAGGACTTATTTATGTGAGGATGGCTGTCTAGTATTACTCCTGCCACACCAAGCTGCCTTTCTTACAGTCCAACTGCATTTAATTATGCAATTATTTTTCCAATGTTATTATTTGGTAGGTATTATTATCCAATTTCTCATTGTGTATTTAATTTTCCATCTAAACCTCATTATCTTTAAGGGTAAATCCCCAAATGTGTAAGTATTTATGTCTTTATCATTACTTTTCACAATACAGAATGCTGATTTTCATCCACTCATTCCTCCATCAATTTACCATTTAACAAAGTATGGGTCACATGCCCATTATGTGTAGGCTCTGTTTTGGGTCATTAGACTACCTTAGTAAGCACAAAAGTTTATATTCATATGAACCTCATTCACTTATATTCTAATGGGAAGAGAATAAAATACAAACAAGTGCTGCATAGCATTTTGTTAAATAAAAGAAAGCATAGACACTAGTAGTTCTTAAGATTATAATAGACGTGAAAAAATCCTGTAGCTGTAATGTTAAAAAGATCATATGCAGAACATTGTGGTATAAAGAAACCTACTTATTTATGTAGTCAGCCATATAAAAGAATAGCACATAGAGTTTTGTACAGTATATCATATGTGATATGGTTAAAAACCTTTATGCATTTTTCATAAACTTATGAATGAACTGCACTATATTTTAATAAGTATTATTGAAATTCACAACTTAGATGTAAAAAGTCTTTATTATGAACAGTTAAAGATACATCATGCAGCAGCATCTCATACCTCCTGTGTTTACTAATCTCTTCATTGAGATTCATTCATTCTCTTGAGCTTGACGTGATCTTGTATTGTTTTGTTCATCATGACCCTTTGAACACTAGACTGATCCTTATACATGTATATGAAGATATCATTTCATGTATATGTACATTTACATACATATGATAGGCTGTTCTATTTAGGTTTTAAAGTATATTCTGTCATCTTTCAGAAATGAAATCACCTTATAACCAACCAGTTTCTGAAAAGATATCCCTCTTATCAAGTAACTGCAAATAGTAAGTGGTACAAATCATGGAATAGCTAAGAAGCTGCAAAGTACAACAACAACAACAACAAAAGGTAGGCTAAAGTAGATTGGTAGTATTACAGCTTTAATTTACATATAAAAGTAGGCTTCATTAATTTCACTTTTTTCCCCTAAATTCACTTAGGTATGTCCTCTGCCAACTTCAAAACTTGGCTTTACTCATGTATAAAAGAGAGGTGGAATGAAACTTTGGCTTTCCCCCAAAATTCATGGTTACACATTCATTTCCCAGAAGAGAACTTTAGATCAATGTCTTACATATTCATCTATACAAACACCAGCAGAAGATAGAAATAGCCAAGGTACAGCTTGAATTTATGCCATGCTGTCAGATACAGACAGCTCAGCATAAAGACATAGGGCTTAAGGTAAAACTGAGTTTCGTTTGAAAAACATGAGCCTATAAGCCTCACCATTGTGTGATTAATAACAAGACATCTGGCCATGGAGGTTTTACACATTTGTCAGCTGAACCTTAAGGGGCAAATGCAGCTCTAAAGAGCATTAGCAAGATTTGTGATGCTGACTCAAGGGGTTTGGGTCCATAAACCGAAGCATGCATTCAAGGAGGCATCAATATGATGATTTTTCACTGGTGACATTCACAATCTAGTTTTAGCATGGTTGGCTAGTTGACAATCATGGATACTGCTAGATTGGCTGGGTTGCCATTAGGGCTCACTTTGTTTCTTCTTATTTTTACTCCTACCAGTCTGTAATACTTTTACTTCAATCTGTATCTTTTCTTCATTTTTTGCCTTTTGTTTTATCTTTCATTTTCTTTTAAAAGTCATTAAATTCTTTCTGTTTTTTTTTCTTTTTCTTTTCTGTCTCTCTCTTTCTCTCTCTCTCACTCCCTCTCTTTCTCTTAGTTTTTACCAGTGTTCTTTTTTTTAACCCCTTGTCTTGTTTCCTTAAATTCTGTTGTGTGTTTTCCACATACAAGGCAAGGCCAGGTATTATCTGAATATTTTATTGCTGTTTTAAAAAATGTAGAGATCATCTGCTATAGAATGCATTCTCTACTATGAGAAAGAACATTATGCCTATAAATCTGTAGTGTTTCTGGCAAATTTTATAATGAAATAAAATCTGTTAAAGAGGAGAACAGCAGGAGACTCATCGTGTATCAGAGGTAAGGAATTCATCACTGAAATGGGGAGTTAATTCTGAGACTTGGAGGAAGCAAAAGAGCTCACCGGTCAATGACAGGAAAGACATGAAAACAATTTTAGGTAAAACAAGTGCTTGGGACATGAGGAAATGTTTAAATGATTCTCTGACTGGGTCACAATGTGGAAGACAGGGCTTGTTACACGGGGATGGGAAATTCCACTTATTCTTAGCCTATTTTGTTAACCTACACACCCATCCTCATTTCCTCACAATCAATAGCTAGGACATGAATAATGTATTTGTATTACATCTTCTGATTTCTTAGGTTAATAAATAGACAAAATGAAAAACACAAGACAGAGTAGGTGTAAATGAGAATAAAATAAAAGTGAAAAAATATAAAAAAGAAAAACTTTTGAAGAGAGAATTGAGAAAATCAAAAGGACACGGAGCAATTTAAAGAGACCACTATGGCCTTCTGTGCTATGTGCGTTAGCTTGTTTGCTCCAACACACAGTAGTTGTGGTATTTAGACTTTTGGGGTTCTTAAAAAGGAACAATATTCACAGTATGTTGCAGTTATATTAATTGCATAAGTGTGTGTATGTGCTGTAAGTACATATTTAAATGCAAAAATATTGCCTAATTCCCAAATTTTTGCCATCCTTTCTTAAATCTTAGACTATTTTATTTCAGATCTATTGCATGTTAAATGTGTTTTCTATTCTTTTATTCTAAATTATTTTGTCTTTATCTTTTTCTGAAGTATAAGAAATATACATAAATGCATTTACACATATACAGAGATGGATGTATTTATTTATGCATGAATGAGACAACTAACCTATGCATTAAGGATTCTATTTTAATCAGCTTATTTTAGTCATGCAAAATATCTACCAAAACCCCATCCTGTAGTTATGAAGCTTAAAAAATATTAGTTATCATGAACTGATCATAACAAAATTTCTCTAGGTATCAGAAAGAAACCAGTATGCAAACTCAGGGTTCTTAGATGTAATACTTTACTTAGATGGCTTGGCATAAAATATAAGAAATTATTTAGTGCATAATATGTATTTTGAATAGAAAGTCTTAGAAAATAACATCACCTATTCCTACAAAATAAGTTTAATTAACTAAACATTACTTAACAAACATTTCTTTAGTATTGATTTACTTTTTATTTAAAAAGTAAATATTTTCAGCACAGTAAATGCAACACAAAATAAAACACAAAGTATATTAGTATATATTATATATTAAATTATTATAAAATATATTTTAAATTTCTAACAAAATAAAAATGTAAGTATAACATAAAGAGCCTGCCTAGGAAGTGAGCATTCATGCTCTGCAGCAACTCATCTTTAAACCTGAATTTCCAATAATATCAACTATTTAGATATAAGGTATCTTTTTCTAAAAACCATATTTATTTATCTATTTATTAATTTTGTGCATGTGTACTCATGCATACATACTAATTCAATGAAGTATACATGGAAGTCAAGTTATTTGATTTGGTATTTGTATATCATCTATGGGTTACATTTGTGTTTTCTAAAAAGAGGAGTTTCCTGAGGTAGCCATGAGCATAGCTTGGTCTGGGTTTGCATGTGATTGTCAAAATAGACCAATAAAGACAATGTAGATTATGTGCAACACTTGGAAGTTGAAACAAGAAGATCAAAAATCAAGGCCATCCTGAGCTACAAAGAGAGATCAGAGAGATAAGAAGGGAGAGATGTACATCAAAACCAAACCATCACGATGAACAGAAAATGTGTTAAGATTGAAATCATAACAACTGATTAGATATGGTATACTAGAAGAAAGAAAAATTGAGATTAATGTATATGTTTTTGTTTCAAAAGACTCATTGTGAAATAGGCAGGCCATATTTATTGGGAAGACAGCTAGTTCCATGGTGAACATGGGCTGTCACCTGGGTATCTAGCGAAACAGAGAGATTCTGCCATCCAGAAAATAAATGTTTAATGCTCGAGAAAAGTATGAGTTTAAGAGATGGCTTAAGATTCACTGCCACATGAGTACTCAATCCTCTAGAATCTCAGGATATAACAGAAAAAGAAAAGGACAAAAATGACCAAAAATGTGCATTGTCTAAGAAAAGGCCATAATCAGAGTTCTAGATTTTTTTGCTTTTATATCTCGTGAGTTCCTGTTTCACACAACTTGGAAAATAAGATGGAAAATTAAAAAGTAACCAAGATAAGACACAAATCGGGAAGAGTGAGGTACCTATTCTGGGCTCCCAACCATTTGACTTTCATTGTAAAGATGCAGCATGTTATTAGATTCCAGAAAATGTAATTTGTTCAAAATTCTGAGCTGGGTGTCCCCAGTCTCTCTGAGATCTAACTAAGTAGGACAGGTCCATATTCAAGAAAGCATTTATTATTCTTTCCTTTGTGACTATCTCAGTCTCTCCTTGTCCTACTTAGGATTACTATTACTATGATGAAACTAGCAAGCCCAACTGACCACTTTTGAACTTGGCACAGAAACACATTACTGTTAAGACACAGCCTTTCCTTTCTTGTTCATCCCCAAGATCACACATTATTATTGACATCACAATATAAAATAGTTTATAAACTTTAAAAGTCCCATAGTCTTTATAAATTCAAATACTTAAAAAATTCTGTCCTTTTGAAATATCTAGTCTATTTAAAATTAAAGTCTTATAAAACTCCAATATTTTTTAAAAGTTCAAAATCACTCAACTATGGACTCAAAAAAAAGTTACTTTCTTATTTCAAGAAGAACCAGGGTGCAATCTGAACAAAGCAAAACTATACTCCAATTTTTTAATTACTCGGTGTCCAATGTCTGGGATCTACTCACAATCTTTTGGGCTCCTCCTAAAGGCCTGGGTCACTTCTGCAGCACACATCACATGTCTACTAGGCTCCAACAGGCTCCATTCCACTGCTATTGCTGTTCACTCCATGGTACTGGCATCTCCCTTGCTGAACCTAGGCTGCATTGTCAGCAATAGACTCCTCTGGGCTCTATATGAACTCTAGTCCTGCCACAGAGTACCAAGCCTCAGCTGCTTTCCATGACCTCTTCATGCCATCAACACAGTACCATGTGGTTGACTCTTACACCATCAAATTTGACTGTCATCACAAGGTACAAGGTTGGCCACCCCTGGAACACAGCATCTGTGTGCTGACCCTGAGGAAACACTTCCCAGATGACTTCACACCAATGATGTTAGTGTTTTCTTGATCACAACTGATTCTTTATCCATAACTGATCAGCATCCCATTGTCCCTGCAAAACAAAGTTTCATTTTAGTGCTTCTAGTCCCTTATTAATCACAGCTGATTCTTTAGCTCCATTTAACCAAATACTATAGATTCTTCACAAAATTGCCTGATAGAATCTTTGCTGTATTTTGAAACTTCACAAGCCAGATCTCCATTTTCTGCACTGCTCACAACATTCTTATCTTCCAAGCTTTCATGGAACAGCTTATTGAGATCCCATTGCTCAATGATTTTTCTACTCCAAAGTTCCAAATCCCTTCCACAATTCTCCCCAAAACAACATAGTGAGGTCTCTCACAGCAATACCCCATGATCCTTGCACCACTTTCTGTCCTAGTTTGGGTGACTATTGCTATGATTGAACACCATGATCAAAAGCAAGTTAGGGAGGAAAAAGTGCATACTTTCACACCATAGCCCATCACTGAAGGAAGTTAGGACAGGAACTCAAACAGAGCAGGAACCTGGAGGCAGAAGCTGGATTCAGAGGCCATAGAGAGAGTAGGTGTTGCTTACTGGCTTGCTTTTTATGGCTTTCTCAGCTTGCTTTCTTATAGAACCTAGACCACAAGCCCAGGAGAGGCCCAGCCCAGAAATGGCTAGGCCCTCCCACATCAATCACTACTTTTTTAAAATTGAAAATAGATTTTTTTCATGCAATGTATTATGATTAAGTTTTTTTTCCTCCCCCTAACTCTTTTGAGCTCCTCCCCATATCTCTTTCCATCTGGATCTAGCTTGTGTAAAGTTGGCTTAAAACTAGTCAGCACACTCCCAATGAGTCATGATCCCATCCAAGGTTTCACATCTTGTTCAGAATCAGCTTTTTAGGAATGTCAAAACAGAAAATAGTTCTCCTAGAATCATGCTCTATCTTTTGGGCCAACTGAGAAAAAAATATATAACACTGGTCATTCAAGTGACTATTAATCTGTAGTCCACCCAGTGGCACCACCACCCTTTATTGTTACCATTAATTATTAACACAGAGAAATTTTATCAATTGATAGGGTTGTATGTGATATTTTATCTAGTCTTGCATATATCATATATTGATGATGTCCATTCTTCTATACTTTCTCTCTTCTTTACAGAAACTTTCTCAGCAAGAAACTGAAAAACATAAGAACATGTATAATGGTAGCTTTTTGAGCTAATAGTCTCATAGTGATTCAGAGAGTTTACATGTGAAAATACATGTGAAAATATTATACATGTGAAAATGTTATGCTATTGCTTTTCAATTACTGAGCTACTATTAAGAATAATTACAGAAACACATAATGCTTATTTAAAAGAGCAACATTTTTCACAAAATCATATATAAAAGTGCTTGCTTATCTTTTCTAGATTTCATTTTGTTTTGATATTTAATTACAATTTATTTTCTTCATTAAAAAAGAAACCACTTAATTTATAGGATGGAACAAAAGTATTTCAAGTGAATTATACTCAGTGATGTTTTTCCAGAATAATAAAATATGTAAAGCACCAAGCCAGCATTGCATTTTTATTGCTTATATAACCTCAAAACATGACAATTACAAATAATTGCATTCACCTAATGGGACATTTACTTGATAAATAGCTTCTACAAACTGTTGAAAGGACAGGAACTCAAATAGTGTTGGTATCAGACAAGCAGGAGACCTTAGAGAATGGACATTTATGAATGTTTGATAATTATACAAAGAAACAGAATATAAAGTGCCAAAATTTTTGCTGATAAATCATATATTATGTTATATATTTTTCTGAATAGAAAGTATACCTATGATGTAATACTGTTATACATATGAATGTGTGTATCAATATGAAAAACATGCAAGATAAACATTGTCGATAATAAGTCTTAGATAGAGGGACAGGTTAGTTTCATTTATGCTTCCTCAAATTGATAATTTTGTTTTGGTTTAATTATGGATAAAAACGGGTAATCTTACTTTTGCCTCTTCTCATTAAAGGCAGATAATTTATTTTTAATTAAAATTAAGAAGTAGACTTGGCAAAAATTTTATAAACTTTTTGAAATAATACAAGATTAGTATTTTGTGAAGGTTCCAGAGCTGTTTGCATGGTAGAATTGTACTCTCTCATCTTCTTCCCTTGTCTTTAGCTCAGCAAGGTGTCAGCACTTTTACCTTCAAAGAGAATATGTGCTGTATTCGCCTAAGCACTTTCTCTGCATAACTAACAACTATGGCAATCGATTTTAATAGGCAGTGCAGGTCTTTATTTCATTGCAGAGTCACAGTAATGGGCCCTGACCTTATGGTGGAGACTCCTCCCATTGTTCTCACCTGATTCTACTCTTATCAGCTTAATTGGTCTTGCTGTTGTCTGAAGGCAATTTGTGTCAGAATAGCACAAAGGGAAACAACCAATAAAAGGCTCTACCTTTTAGAACCATGCCAGGCAGATTTATGTTCATTATCATCAAGCAGGGGAGGGGCGTTAGTGGGAGAGGATATGGCTTAAAAGAACTGTTTTCTCAGAGGACCAATTAGATAAGGTGGTTTGATGTGTGAACAAGCTAGACTTCTTAGGTACATCTTACCTAAACTGCAATTAAGCAGCTATAGTGCTTAAATATCGTTGACTCCAGGAGTAATTATGAATGGAAAAATTCTCTCTAATGCTTAATAAGAATGTGGTGTTACATAGTGCCAAGTATATATAGCAAATCTAATATTTCATGCTGTTTGTTAAAGAGAAGAAAAAAAGGATAATTTTTGCCTTGTATATAATTTAAATTAATGTTTTCCTAAAGAAAAATAAATACATGTTTATAAATACATATTTCCTAAATAAAAATAAAAAATACATGAGGATACATGCACTTTTAGTCCCTAGTTGCTAAACTAATATCCTAGAATAATGACATTTTATTTCTTAGATAATTAATATCTTGGCACTTAAAACAGTTTTCAAAATCTGACTGGTCAGAGTAGTGGTAATGGAAAAGTATGTAGTATTCGACAGCTATAGCAATTCCATACATTCACACTCACAATGATCTGTATACATGGATGTTCACATTAACATTGTTTATAATTACTAAGAACAATATTTTTCAAGATTTAGTCACACAGTGCTCATGGGTCAAAGGATAAAGATTTGAATGGAAAATCACTGCCTTATATTTAAAATATTAATTTAATTATAATAAAACTGGTAAATGAGGTTCAATCGAATTTAAAAGCTTCTTAACAGCCACAAAATTCCCAAATAAATATGAAACAAACAAAAATAAACAAAAACAATAATCATAGTGAAAGGGAAGTGAGAAATTAACTGAAGAGATGATTTTCAAAAGAACTGTATGAGTGACCAATAAATACATGGGAAAAAAATTTCAACACGCTTCATCATCAGGAAACTGTACATCAAAGAACATCCTGTTTCTCTCTAGTCAGAATGCCTGTCTTCAATAAAACAAAACAAAATACATGTTGGTAGGGATGTAATGGCAGGTAAGAAAGCCTTAAAACTGTTATTAAGTGTGTAAATAATTATACCCACTATGAAATTCGTTATGGACATTCTTCAAAAAATAAAAATATAACTTCAACATTACCTAGCTATACTATTTCTGGATATATACCCCAAAGAATAAAAGGCAGAATACAATAGAGATATATACATACCCATATTTATTGCAATATTATTTATATTACCTAAATCATGTAATCAGCCTGGAGTCCACCAATAGCTGAATGGATCTTTATCCATACAGAAGAGTTAAACTATGTTATTCTTAGTAAAGTGAATGTAACTAGAAGTCATCGTGCTAAACAAGATAATCCAGATCAGAAAGACAATTAGCAGAGCTTTCTTTCATAAGTGCAATCCTATAACCTGAAACTGTAGTTGAAATTAGTAGGTGATAAGTCAAGGACTAGAGTATTGAGGGGAGGTGATTGTAAGTAACTGGAGAATGATATGATCAAGTATATGTTGTCATGAAACTCATTATTTCATACAGTTAATACACGATCCTAAAAGTGAAAAATACAACACTAAAAAAAAGCAACTGGTCTTGCTTTGAAGATAGTGCTCTAACAGTGTGATTTATGGACAGTGAGTCGTTGTATGTTTTGAGTTCAACACCTGGACTTATTTTGGTACTTCACAAAAATTTTCATCTATACATTATATCTCTTTTCTAACTGTGACTTGTCTTCATATTTTCATGTGAGGGGTGGAACTAATCTATTGTGAGTCTTTGAGTCTTTGCTGAATATAATTAGATACATACATTTCTTACAGGTTTGATAAAACTGTAAGGTATTTCATCATAAAACTTGAGTAGTTAAATAGATTGTGTCTGTGTAAAAAGTATTTCTTTTTATTATATACTTTAAAAAGTTTTTATATGTTTTAATTGAACTAGTGCTGTATCATTTCTCTTCTCCCTTTCTTCCCTCTGGACCCTCCCAGCTACTCTTCCTCAAACCTCTTCTGTCTATCCCTACTGTCAAGTTGATAGCCTCTTTTCTTTTGATTATATTTGTTATAGACAGACATGCATGTATGAATGTATGTATGTGTGATTGCACAAATATGTGTATGTGTGTGTGTGTGTGTAGAGAGAGAGAGAGGGAGACAGACAGACAGACAGAGAGAAAGAGAGAGTCCATTTTTTTGAATGCATATAGTTTTAGGGATGACCATTCAGTATTGGACAGTCAATAAGTTGGTTTGTCCCTGAGAAAAACTAGTTCTCCTTCCCTAATAGTCATTAGTTGCCTGTAGTTCTTTGTCTGCAGGTGGGATTCCAAGAAATTTTCATCTTTCTGCATGCCTATTGATATTGCTATTGTTCATGTCTTATTTGTACAGCCATTTCTAAGAGAGACAGTTTCACAGTAGACTTCCTGGTATTCTGGCTCTTACAATCTTTGTGGCACCTCTTTAGTGATGTAGAAGCTGTGATATAGATGCATCCACTGGGGCTGGGCTCCCCATGGTCTGTTGATCATTGCATCAGGTCCAGTTGTGGTTTTCTGTGATGGTCTCCATTTGCTATAAGGAGAAGCTTTTGATAGCTACACTATTCCTATGTGTGTAATGCATCTATTTACTCTCACTGTCACCCTCCCTTATCTTCCTCCTCCTTGTTAGCCTCTTACCCAGCACAGGTAAAGACTATTCATTTATTACAAAATTCTTATTAATTTTATGCAACAAACTGATTTCAATTCTCTTTTTGCTTTGTTTTGACAAATGAATGGAACATAGGTTGAAGTCTTCATTTCAGTTTGTATCTTCATAGTGTTTAGTACACAGTCAACACAACCTTTTACAGAATTAACACACCTATGTAATTATGCTAGCATGAATGAAAATATATTCTACACCAATAGAAATTATTTATGTTTATAATGATGTCTTCTTTTATTTCCAAATTGCCCTGTAATTAGCCTTATTTTCTACAGTTAGACCATGGAGCACTCCAATGCATGCAGATACTTTTTTTAAAGAAAAAAATCAAATATTAGTCATTTTAAAAATTTTAATGTTACAAACATCATGGAAAAAGCAAACTACAAAAGATTAAAAAACAAGATAAATAAGAGCTAAAGTATTCTTATTCACACTTAATACATAGAAATATGTAATCTTGAGTATTCAGGGGGAAAACAAGCTGCTAGTCTCTGGTAGATTTCAGATGGAAGGAAGGAAGGAAGGAGAGTGGGAGGGAGAGAAGGAAGGAAGGAGGGAAGGGAGGGAGAGAGAGGGAGGGAAGGAATAAAAAGAAGGAAGGGATGAAAGAAGAAAAGGAGAGAGGGAGGGAGAGAGGGAGGGAAGAAGGAAGGAAGGAAGGAAGGAAGGAAGGAAGGAAGGAAGGAAGGAAGGAAGGAAGGAAGGGAGGGAGGGAGGGAGGGAGGGAGGGAGGGAGGGAGGAAGGAAGGGAGGGAAGGAAGCCAGATACAGTTTTTTGATTTTTTTGTTTTCTGTTTTTCTGTTTTTGACCCTTAGTTACCAAAATCAAGAGAAATAAGACACTGTTATTCCTGGATTAACTTGGTGAACATTGAGAGTGAAATGATCCTGAATCTACCTTTATTCTGACAGAAAGTCTCAGGAGTTGAAAGACTCCACAGTTTTTATGAGCCTAGTACTGAAACATCTGTCTTGGGCTTGTGGCAAGTAATGCTCATAGCTGTGTTATGACCATGACATAGAGGCAGGAAGCAACAAATGCTTTGTTTTCAAAGCAAGAAGGTTCCCAGTGGCATGAATAAACTGAAAGGCAGAGGATAGTCAGGAAGACAGAATCTCAGTGGGCTGCAAAACAACAAGTGCATAGATGAAGGTGGAAAATACCTGAAGGCCTGAACTGTATATTCCCTTCCCAAATTAAGGGGCAAACCCAGTGAAGGATGAAGAGACACTAATGACTGAGATAGTTATTGTTGCTTTATGATTAGATTGGAAATTATCAGACTATAAGATAAATTGAGTTATATAAAATGAGTGTACATTTCATGAATACCTAATTTGGTAAAATTATATTCATATTAACTATGTTCTTATATTAAGTTCTTACATTAGTTCTTATACTAAATATGTCATAGTTATCTCTAATAGTTAAAAAATACATCTATAACTGTAATTATACACACACATACACAGACACACACACACACACACACACACACACACACACACACACACCTAATGATACTTCTAGTCATATAAATGGTTGCGAAAGAACTTATGTAGTTAGAAATTTAACTTTAATTCATGGCAGCCAAAGTACTTGAATAGTTGAAGCTCCATTTACTGTTGTTTAACGTTTATCTGAATTCTAGCCATCAAAAGTTAGCATTAAAGAATTGTGGCTGATAATGATAACTGGTTACATATTTTGAGACATTTTCATTTTTAACTTTTATCAAAGCTAAGTATTTAGGAAATATTTTCATTTCTGTAAAGGAGAAATAAAAGTTTCAGAAATTGAGAGTGCAATGAATATATTTTTTCTCTTGGTACTATTTAAAAAATCATCAAGGATGAAGGATTATTAGGGAACAAAACACAGTTTCATATGCACCATTTGTAAGAAACAAAGTATTCCTGGAAAACAGTCTGACCGTCATTCCACCATGCCTGCTTGGCAAATGTCATTGTCTTTCTGAGAGTACACTCTATAAAGGAGTGATGCTACTGGAACTGCTGTGGGTGACAGGCATATTGTGGAAGGGAGTGGAAAGTATTCTGCTTTCTGCTAACTATTCCACTTAACCACTCCAGCACTGATGTGTTGCTCCTCATCGTTCTAAATTCTACCACATCCTTGTTTCTTTTTAAAATTGTACTTTAGAGAGGAACAACCGCTGTGCAGAAGGCAGTTTAACTTTACTCTTAAAATTAATAGACATTATAAATTCTAAATGGAGTTGAAATTAAGTGGAATTAATTGTCCTTCCCTAGGTACTCTTGATCACAATGAGATGAAACATAGCTAAGTTTAAGATGATAATAAAATTTGACATGTAACTAGTGATTATTAATTAATAATTAATGATTATCTTTCTGCTGCTTTATGCCTCAGTATCAATTAATAATATAAATAATATTAATAATTTATTAATACTTAATATTAAGAAAAAACATTTAGACAGATTCAGGATAATTGTTCAAAATTATTTTGAACAATTAACCTGATTATGAATTATTATGATTCATACTATTATATCATATATAACACTTATTACAGTTTATTCTTTTTCTTTGATCTGCTGTTTATTTGATATTTGTCCAGAGTCTCTTGTTGTTGGTGGTGGTGTTTGTTTTCTTGTTTGTTTTTTGGGGGGGTCTTCGAGACAGATTTTCTCTATCGTAACTGTGGCTGTCTTGGAACTCACTCTGTAGACCAGGCTGGCTTCGAACTTGCAGAGATCTGCTTGCCTCTGCCTCCTGAATGCTGGGATTGAAGATGTGCTCCACCACTCCCAGGCTAAAGTCTAGTTCTTATAATAGGGCTTGGCAGGGAATAGTGTAGGAATCTCCTTCCCTGAGCTTCTTTCCCAGATTTTCATGCAGGTGTTCATAGATTATTTCTTCTTCCATTCATTCACCTTAGAACTCAGATAAAATGTTTATCTTTAGAAAGTAAACCTTTAATTATTAGTACAACTTTAGATCTAAAGCAAAATCCATGCAAATAATGCAGACTTATTAATCTTGCATAAAACTGTATACCAATATGGTATATTTGTTATAACTAGAGAATCAATATGATCAAATCACAGTACTTCATTTAAGTTTTCTTTCCCTTGGTTAATGCCTTTTATTTGGTCTGGTATCTCAGCTAGGATACTATGTTGCATTTTGTTTCATGCCTCCTTAGGTCTCTCTTTTATGTCCAGCCATATGCTGCTCCTAGCTTTTTCTTGAACTCATGACCTTTTTTCTCCTTAATTGAAATACACACACACACACACACACACACACGCACACGCACGTGCACGCACACACACACACACACACACACATACATACATATGCCTAAATATTCCTAAATACATTAGTAAACCTGCTAATTCTGTATATTACTTGTATGTATGTTTTCAGGGATAAGCATTTGGAATCACATCATGTTCCTTCCATCTTTTTTCCCTCCAACCCTTCTCACATCTATCCCCAACAAGTTGATGGCCCCTTTTGCTTTGATATGAAGAGTACATTGATTATTAAAATTTTTGAAGAGTGCTGCTTTATTGAGACATGTCTGCTGTTCTAACCTTGGGTTAGAAGATTCTAGAAGAAAGACCACAGGGGTAAAGTGTGCTTTCATCCAATTATGTGAATGTTACATAGGACCACCAAGAGATCATTTTTTCAAATAATTTATTTTTATTTTATGTGCATTGGTATTTTGCCTGCACATATGTCTGTGTGTGGGTGTCAGTTCCCCTGAACTGGAGTTGCAGACAGTTGTGACCTGCTATATGGTTGCTGGGAATTGAACCTGTGTCCTCTGGAAGAGCAGCCAGTAACCTTAGCCAGAAATTTCTTGTTTTACATTGTTTCCATGCTCTGTGGATGCAAGTTTACAGTTATGATGTAAGGGCATTATGTAATTCTTTGAGCATAGTGTATCTGAATATATTATTCAAATTATAAGCAGAAGATTTGTTCATTTCTTCATCTGTTTGGTGTGTGTGTGTGGTGTGTGTGTGTGTGTGTGTGTGTGTGTGTGTGTATGCCATAGTGAGCCTTTGGAAGTCAGATAACAACTCTCAGGAATCAGTTTTCCCCAGCCACTTTGTGAAATACTGGGATAAAACTGAGGTCACCAGACCCTCACAAAAGTGCATCTATAGCAGAACCATCTCACTAGCCGTCCTTGCCTGTTTGTTTAAACAAATAGTGTTACTGTGAGTCATGATCCAGTACTACTGTTAAAATTTTTGATCCTTGGATTGTTCCATCTCTGCTCACTGGGGCTCTGTCAGTTGGCTACACAGTCCTTTAGCATGCCACCATTATTGTTTGTCTATTTGTCTTGCTTTGCTGCTCATTGTTTTAGTATTATCTTGCCTTCCAGCTTTGCTGGAAAGTCTCTGGAAAATCTAAAGCAAGCTATTTCTAAACAAATTCTGGCTTCTTTAATTGAATGATGGTATTGGAAACCAACATATCAGTGCTGGTACAGAATTAGCTTTTCAAAAAAAAAGAAAAGAAGAATCACAAATGATGCATAGTATAACAGGATTAGTTGACAGCATTTATAGGTAGGTTAAAACAGAGATTCTCTAACCATTTGTGCCTTAGAAAACTAAAATTATTAGAAACTTTAGTTAATGTGGGTTTTATTTATTTATTTAATTAATTTTTTAAAATTACTGAGATAAAATTAAAGCTGAGACATTTGAAACATATTCATAAATTACTTGAATAAAACAATAATAAACCTAACTTTTGCTTACATAACAAAATTTTTTACAAAAAGTCTAAATTTTCAAAAACATAAACTCATTGCTTTATATTTCCATAAATTTTTCTGATCCATAGGTAAACAAAAAAGAACAAAGTTATCAGGTATTTTTGTGTTTAATCTGTTGAAATTTATTCTTTTTGCTATAGTCTATCAGAAATATTGAACCTCTCACAAGCATATAGTTGCAAATGAGACTTTAGTAGCTTTTTCATATAACAGTGGAATTCCTGCTATATCCTTATAAGAAAATGAGAGTGAGAAAAATGTGTATGCATATTATTTTGGGACTTGTGTACACCCTGAGATCCTTAAGGAGCTCCAAAGCATTCTACAACAGCTTTGGGGAAGTTTTCGTCTTAAATATATTATTTGAAATTATAAATTGTATATAAGCAAATCTTTTACCATGACTTATTCACTGTCTCTTTGGTCAGAGGTACTTTTCATAGAATTTCTGTTTGTTTGTTTCATGCTTAAAGGATGAATTAGCATCAATCTTGAAAACAATGGCATAGTGGTGGACAACAGGATAAATTAAATAATGCTTGGTATTGAGAATCATCATCTTCCACTGTTATGTTTTTTTCTTTTTTTCCTCTTCGTTTCTTTGTCTCTATTTGCCCATTATAGCTTATCTTACTGCTACATTCTCCTTTTGATTTGAGTCATAAGAGTGACATGTTTGATGAGAATGTCACTTGGAAGCATTTTTCACTCTTTGAATTGACCATCCATCAGTCACTCTGAGAGCTTATGTGAGCAATTTTCACCATGAAAACACCTCACAGGGCACTTGAAAGAAAGGAAGCAGCTTGGCAATAGTGAGAAGGTAAGAGTCCAGCCCAATACCAATTTTCTGAGTCTGTTTCTCTGCTGGAATGAATGTGAGAAATGATGGATGACTGATATCACTCTCAAGTGTCTTTTATCCTTTAGGATAATTTTGCCAATTTTCTGGTGAAGTTAAATGTCTACAGATGTTTGAAATGAAATCTGCTGATTTGTAACTCAAAGACTCTAACTACCAAATTGCTAAAGAATGTCAGTGGAAACTGGCAATTTCACTATAGTTCCAGAAAAGACCATTGAGTGTCCTGAAGACACCCTTGTCATTTCACCCTGGCACAAAACTCTTTCCTAATGATTTTCTTTTTTTTCAGATTAGGAGTAAGAATAGAATGTCAATGTTACTAGTCTCAGATCACAGTATCTATTTATGTACATATGTATGTATGTACATGTGTGTGTATACACATGTATATACATGTATATGTGTGCGTGTGTATACACACACATACATACATACATATATATCATACATAATCATATATATATGTGATTACATATATATTTATGTAGGTACAGACATACATACATATATATTTATGTAGGTACACACATATACATACATACATATATATGTATATACATATGTATATATACATACACAGATACATATAGTCTTTTAGTCAAAATGCAAAATGTTGAGAGTTTAAAGCCAGGTGGTAGTGGCACACACCTTTAATGCCAGCATTTGGGAAGTAGAGGCAGGCAGATCTCTGTGAGGACGAGGCCAGCCTGGACTACAAAGTAAGCTCCAGGACAGCCAAAGTTACAACAGAGAAACCCTGTCTCAAAAAACAAACAAACAAACAAACAAAACCAAAAACCAAACAAAAAAAAATCAGATCAGTTCAAAATATTACTTTGTTTTACTTTAGTAAAATGACTATAGGTATTGTAAGTAATTTTATAGAACTTAAATGCCGCAACAAGAAACTGATAGCTGTCTAGAGAACAATATTAAGAGTTATCTCAAAGGTCATGCATGGACTCAGTGTAGGAACATTATGGTACATTCGCAGTGTGTATCTAAAGCTCCAGATGGGAGAGCAGTAACTCATACATCAGGTTCCTAACACCCTATCTGGTCTTGGCAGTTTAAATGAATCAGAGTTCTTTCCATACTTCTCCGATCTTTATATCACAGGGCTCTCCAAGAATATTCCATAAGGCTGAGAATATCATTGTAAGTAATTTGTTAATACTTTTCCAGAAGGATGAATTTTAAGACTGAGTACTACACAATACTATTTTGAACTAATTTTGAGACAGACATGAAACACACAATTACATGTGCGCGTGCACACACACACACACACACACACACACACACACACACAATTTAAATATTTGCAAAGTGATTGTGTATTTATTTTAACCATAGCAAAAAAATAATGGAAAGTTTACCCTTGCAATATTCAATATATAATCAAATTTTATGAACTCAGAAGTGGAGAATCTTCTGTGTTTCCCCAGCCCAGGTATTTGTCCTTATTCTGTATTTTGGTCTATTCAATATTCCTGAGTTGTTTTATTTTAGTTTTTACTTTATTATTTCATGAGAGTGCTGAAAATGTCGAGAGAATCATGAGCCTATCTCGTATGTATGCAAAATTCTTTGAACATGATAATGTCCCAGAAAACACAAATCACATTTAGTTACTACTATTGACATTTGATTTTTATGAATTCCCTTTCATTTTGTGCATCACAAATGATCTAATTACTAATAATCTATACATGCATAATATAAAGCAGAGGCTTGTCATAGGCTATCATAATGGCCATACCCCCACTACAAGTAGAACTACTAAATATATTGTTTAAGAAATACAGCAAAAAAGTGGAAAGATTTAGATTTAGTTCCTACCTGGTGTAGTTTTCCTCTAATTTATTTTCTAGACAATATCTCGTAATTTACAAATTACATTATTTTGCCTTAGGGTATTTGATACTTACAATAACCTGTGAGATCAATGTTCTTTAATACATTTTACAGATGAGTAAACAGAGGCTTGAGAAACCAAAGAAGTTTTTCTCACATAGCTCAGATAATACTAATTAAAATTATAGTTGTGGCTAAAGTGTCACAGGATTATCTACCCCTTTAGGTAAATGTTTCCTCATACAGGACTTTTTTAAGTTAAGTAAATGACAAATCATCACATTTATAAATACAGGATCACGTTAATTTTACTATGATGACAAAGGAGAAAATTAAGCACTTAAAACATGATTTTTATTTTTGTTGAACAAGACTGATCTGGAACATTTCATTATTTGTTCATTGTTTTATGTAAGTTGTAAAATGGTGGAAATTTTATTTACATTAACTATCTTGTCTATTTTAAGAAAAATACCACATTGAGATAGGTAACTATCTTTATTCTAATAATTTACCTCATTGGAACTTCTTTTTATATGGATAATGAGTTTCTTCCCTCCTTTCATAAATGATATTCCCAGCAGTATTTCAATGATTTGCAATTTTGTGAGATGTTGTCATATCCTGTATACTGCAGGTGTTAAGCATCTTAAGGTCAATATTTCAAAGAAATATCTAAATTTTTATGCTCAATAGAACTTGCATGTGTTTTCTTATGTCCTTGAATTAACCATGCATGCTGAAAACACATGTGCAAGCCATATGGCAAGAGATGTCTATGTCACTTCCAAGAATCTTTCCTACAAGGGCCTGGCTTGCATACCAGAGAAATGACAGCTGAATCCTGCAAGGTTCAAATACTAGATTAAGACCAAAATCTTTAATTATTTTTATAATAAAGGTACTCAATGGTACCTAAGTGATGTTTTCAGTCAGAACACTGGGTACAGAGCAGGGGTTTTAGTTCCTTTGGAAACTGTTAATGTCTAAATGTATCCTTTCCCTAAAACTTTCTCACGCAATAAGAATCTTCCAAAACAAAGAAACTGCAAGTCAGTTGACTTATGACTTTCTAATGGGAGTCTGGAATCATATCTCATGAGGAAGTATAGCTTTGGAGTGATGTTTTGTGGTTCACTTTACTGGCTATGTACTTTCTCTTTTACCGCAGACTTTACTACTTCCCGTTGTGTTAAATACTGTCCAGTACATATATTAAGGTTGCCAAGCTGATCCCTACCAGCATTCCAGTTAATAACTCTTGTGGGTGGCCAAGCTTGTTGTAATAGTTACCTCCCTTCTGTCCTATGCAATTTGCAACTAAATTAATTTGGGTCAAGTTTCTCACCCAGAGTAAATTAATCATGCTTTTAAAATTATACTTTATCTTCTTTGAACAATATGACATTTTTAATGTTAAGATAAACTCATTGTATAAAACAAGGTGTTACATCATGATATTTCCATACATGAATACTATGTCCTTTGTTCATTTTCACTGTGTCCTAATGTAATTCAATGAAATCAAGATTTTTTCTATTTAATGTTTTCATGTTACTATTGCCTATCAATTCATTATTTCTAAAAAAAAAAAAAAAAGAGTAAAGTTTACCAATCAATCACTGACACTAAGTGTTTAATCTGGTTTTCTATTATGCTTGTTTGAGAGATTGATTTGAAGTTTAAATAGCAGAGTCAAGGAGTCCTCAGTGAAAAGATGATGACGGAGCAGTTACTTTATGAGAGAATTAGCCATGGCATTTTGGAGAAGAACTGTTCCAAAAGGAAGCAGTAACCCAAGGAAAGGCCATGGAGCATACCATGTTCAACACACCAGGATGTCATAAGGATACCATCGTACAGAGGATGGGAAGGTCTCCATGTTATCCTATCACTAGCTGAGGAGCTATTAGCATTTGATAGCTGCTGGGGAAAGGAGAGTATAAATTTGTTTTGTTTATTTAATCGTGAGACTCCTGGTAGGCTGGCTACACACAAAAGCAGGCTTAAATCCCAAGACACAAACAACTAGGCTTTATAAAAAATGAAGTAATCTCAAAGTTTGGTGGGAATGGATTGGGGGGTGGTGTAGAAAAGGTGAGTAGAGCAAGTATGACGTTGGTGAATATGTTCAAAATACATTGTATGAAAATCTGCATTTGGAACACTTTTAGTAATAGAAAAGAGGAGAGAGATCTAGAGACAGAGGGGGAGATGAATGTACAGATGGTAGATTTAGATCCTTGAATATTTTGGTTGGAATATTTTTCAGGTTATTATTTTGTGAGGAAGGAGTACTTGTTCTTTTATTTTTAAAATATTACAGTAGAAGGCAAACCATTTGGGAAGAGGATTCGGATTGAGATAAGGGGAGAAACAAGAAATAGTGACAGATCAAAGTCAATTTCATATGTGTGTGTGTGTGTGTGTGTGTGTGTATGTGTGTGTGTGTATGAAAGTCACAGTGAAATACTTCATTCAATTAATATGCACTGATGAAAACTCATCACATATTTGTTTTCTCAGGTGGAAATTAAATCATTAAATTTTAATCACAGATTGCCATGAATTTGACTTCACTATAAGAAGACTGTTTTAGCTTCTGTGTTGAGAGTGGGAAATACAAGAAGACTGGAGAAAAGGATGTTGCAATAGTGAAATGTTATTATACAATGAAAGATGATGGTGTCACAAATAGGTTGAAAAATAGATGGTGAGAGATAGATAGGCCATGCATTTTGAAATTAGAGTTACCATATTGATAATATATTAAATTTTATGTAATTTTATTGGGGGCAAACCAAGTTTTCAATCAGGTCATTGGTCTAAGTAAGTAAAAGGATAAAGCTGACATTAGTTGAAATAGAAATGTTGTAAAACACCATAGTTTTTGGTGAAAGAATTAATAATACAACATTAGGTATTCAAGGTTGAAATGCTCATTAGACATACAGTAAATAGAAGAGTAGAGCCTTGGACATGCAAATTCAGAGTACAGGGGGAAAGTCTGAGAAAATGGCTGAGAGTTGTATTAGTTATTTCTCTTGTGACTAAGACATAACACACAACTATAGTGATATAAAGAAGGAAGGTTTTCTTTAGTCATAGTTCTTGGGTATAATTCACCATGGCAGAGTGGTAATGGCAATGGGAGCCTGAGGAAGTAGGTCACGTGGCATCTGTAGTCAAACAGCAGAGAATAATGAGTTAAGTTGACATCAGGATTAAATGTCTCAGTAGTTGTAATGGTTTCTTTACTCATTTTTGTCCATATATCTCTCTATGTCTGAATGATTTCCTAAATCTTTATTTCAGCTAATTAGTGCTTCCTTCAACAATATCTCATGCACAGTTGATTCATGTACAATTGTTTTTGTTTTAATTACTTTACAAAGGGATTTGTGTACTTTTCACACATGACTTTTCTTGTTCGTAACTTTCTTATTGTTTTATGGAGTTAATAACTTCATAGATTACATATGAAATGTACTTATTTTAATGTCATTTCATATCATATTGGTCTATTTGCTTCAGTTTTTAGATATGAATTTTGACTGTAACATTTTAGGATATATTATTATTATTATTCCTCACAGACCTTGCTATTTTACATATAAATTTGCTTTCCATGAACATTTTGTTTAAGAATCCTTGAAGTCTAATGTGGGTACAGTTTTACTTGAGCCTCAGTTTTTTATCCAGCTCTTATTCAACTCTTATGTTAGTGTATTTCTTGTCTAGACTTATCATGCATATTGCTTGAATTTGGACTTGATCCCAATAAGCTGGTAGACCTGATGTACTGATTTTGTGAAAGGAATTTTATCTTTACACTTCATTTAATGTCCCTAGACCAGTAGGCATTTTTCTCTGGTCTCTTTTGGAGATTGGCACAAGATTTTCCTTGTTTGTGATTCCGTGAGAGACCTAGGGCAAGCCCACTTGCTCATTTGTGTGGACTGATAGTTTCTATGTCAGATCACTCATACAATGAGAGTTGTTCCCTGGGAAATAGTGTGCCCATTGGTTACATAGCTCTTGTTGGTTTTATGAGTATAGAAATTATACATTCTGCCTGAGAAGAAATTATATAAACAGAATGGGTAAAATGAATTAAATATTCCTACAGTAGGACAAGAAGAAGAAACAAGCATGGCCAATAATCATGTACACTATAATAGAGATGCATAAAAATGAATACTGAAGTGTTACTTTGATATTAGTAAAAAGATAATGCATAAAGACTTTAAATGTAGAAAGGCTTTGGGAAACACCTTCAAGAATTGTTGAGTAGAGCATGCAGCAAATACTTTCAGTGAAAAGCAGTAATAAAATCGCAAAAATTACCAACACTAGCATTTTCTGGACTCTGGAAATTGACTAAAGGATTCAGCAAATCATTAAATATTTTTTCAAGAAAAACTACTGAAGCTTGGTAACTACTCTAGGAATCTGTGGCCTTTTAATATGGGTCTGTTCTCATCTTCCAAAGTTCTACCTTCCAACTTTAGCAAAGACTATTAAAAATGCAGATTTCTAAGTTTAAAATCCAAATGAATATATATGAATAAGTGAATTTAGATTTGATACAAGCTCTAAAATCCTTTTAAGATTGTCTGAGTTTGTACATCGTCATATGCTGAAAATACAGAAGATAGAAAAAATATTCAAGCTTAACTGAATTTATCTTGGTGGTACCAGATTGCTAAGGACAACTAACAAAACTCTTGTTCTGTAAAAATCTTTCTAAAAGTAGTATATACTTGTGGACATACAAACTTAGCACCTAAAGCACTTTTGAAGAAAATTGCTAGTTGATATTGAAGGGTCTGGTAGGTGTTATTACTTAAGTGCTTCTTATTCGTCAGTCTTAATCAGGCATAATAGTATGTTCTGAGAATTTTTACAAGGAGTAAGGTTGAGGATGGGAACAAGATAACATCAACTCCCACTTGTTCTAACGTTCTTGGGTTCTAACAAACCCAAGATTCAGTCTTCCAAAGATCACCTAACTTTAGGAAAATAGGTGAGTCTATTTGGCTCACTTATAAAGCATGCTGAGGCAGCCACACAGTAGAGTTTTCACCCAGCATGGATGTTGGCTTCCTCATAGCTGCCTAAATAGAGTCTTTCCCTAGTCTTCCCAGCCTATGTTTTAGCCCCAGGCTTTAGAAAATAAGGCCATATTCAGTTAAAGAAGAATTGCATACAACTGGCTGGGTGAGTGGCTGAATACTCAGGTAAGTGGCTAATGACTTCCAACTTCTTCTTTTATGAAGGAATGTCTGACTCAGCCAGCCCAATTGCAAAGATATTTTGCAGGAGCCAAAACTGGTCATGTGCAAATGGAAGCACAAGGATAATGCTGTGCAACATAGTGCCTCAGAGAAATTTGATATTGCCACCTAAGCAATAGCTGGGTAGTTCTTTTGTTGCATTACCTAATCATACCAATGTACCCAGTTGGAAAAAAAAAGTTAAGGTATTTCAGTTCCTCTTTCTGTGTAGTATTTGATATCCCATGTAGTTAGAGAAAACACTGGTAACAATGTTTAAAGCTGCAAGCTCCAAAGCTGGAGATATGGCTCAGCAGCTAAGAGCACTTGTAGAGGACATGGGTTCAGTGTCCAGCACCAACATGTTGACTCTGTAACTCCAGTTTCAGGGGAATTGATGATTCTTCAAACCTCCATGGACTCCTGCATGCACTGGTATATTACACATTCAGGCATACACACACACACCAAAATAAACAAACAAACAAATAAATAAATAAATAGGTATTTTAAAAGAGCACAAAACCTAAAGTGCAATCTCTGTATGCAATGAATTTGATGATATTCCCTGGACAAACACAAAACTCATAAAGCAGGGAACCTCCTGAGACTGTGGTTACAGGAAAGTATGAGTCACTGGATTCCACTTTGGTCACAGCCTACCACAATCCTGTCTCCAGCTCCAGTGATTTGTGTTTTAGTAGTACAAAAACACATTCATCATCTCCAAAGCACCCATGGATTCATGTTATCATAGCATCAATTAAGAAGTCTATGACTTCATAAACCAGATCAGATCTGGTTGTGGATGAGTTGTTTTGGGTGTAGCAACTCTTGATCCAAATTTTCATAAACTAAAATCCTAGGACAGTGTTCCTCTACACATATGATAATGAACCAGAAAGAGGTGCAAACAATAGAAACTCCTATTTCAAAGAATGAGAAGAAAATATTAATTACTGGACCATGCAACTAAAGTTATTATTGCTACTCATATTAAGGGCAGAAAATGTTCCTGGATTAGAGTCAAGCTGTGTTTCCTTGGAGTAGTTCTCTAAAGAGAACTATCTACGTTTCTTGTTTCTCAACTCTTGAGAACTTGCATCTGCCTATAAGACAGCTCTCCTCTACCTCTTCCTTTTCCCCCAGTACATGATTCAGCTGCTCATTCTGTGAAAATTAAATTAAAAGTTAGAATATACTTTAAAAGTGATCAGGTATACATCAACACATTTTATAAAAGTATTTGCAAGGGCTTAATTGGCCTCTGGGGAGAGAAAATTTGATCTAGTCATTTTATTATTTTAATTGGGTGTACCTGAATGTATGTATGTGCATTACTTGAGTCTCTGGTGCCTATGGGAGTCAGAAGATGAAGAAAGATCCCCCGGAATTAGAGATACAAGCAGTTCTGAGCTACCATGTGGGTGCTGCGACTGAACCTAGGTCCTCTGTAAGTGCAGCAAGTACTCTTTACCACTGTGACTTTTATCTAGCTCCAGCTCCATCTTAAATAAGAAATAATATAGAGAAAACTAGAAAGTCGGTATCAGCTAGAGTTACAAAGAAGGTCAAGAGATAATTTTCTTTCTTTTTTATTTCTTATATTTATTTTTTATTTATTCTCTCCTACGATACATCCCAACCCGTTTCCCTCCCTCAGTTCTCTTGGTTCACCCCTATACTTTTTCTCTCCCCCAGATCCATTTCCTTTCTGTTTCCCTTTAGGAAAGAGCAGCCCTCACAGATATATTAATCAAACATAGCACAACAAGATATAAGACTAGACATGAACCCTCATCTTAAGGCTGGGTGAGGCAACCTGGTAGGAGGAAAAGGGTCCCAAGAGTAGGCAAAAGAGTCAGAGACATTCTCAGTTTCACTGTCAGGGAGTCCCACGTAAATGCCAATCTAAAAATCATAACACATATGCAGAGGACATAGAGCAGACCCATGCAGGCTCCATGATTGCCACTTCAGTCTCTGTAAACCCCTGTAAGCCTTGCTTAGTTGATTCTATGGGCTGTGTTCTTCTGGTGTTCTCGGCCCTTCTGGATCCTATGATCCTCCCTTCCCCTTTTTTTCTGGGGTTCCCCAAGCTTCTCCTAATGTTTAACTGAAGGTCTCTGATAGGCATTGATATATGAATATAGCAGAATACCATTAGAACTTATTTCATTGAATTTTTTCCAGTTTGTTTGGTTCTACCCTAAGTCTCTGGGCTATCCAGCCTCCGGTGTTGGGCCTCACGGGTCTCTCTCCTGGCCACTCCCATAAGTTCTATGCCACCACTGCCTGGCACATCTTATAAGAAGGACGAATTGTAGATGGAAAGTTATGTAGTTCAGTTAATGTTCCAGTCCCACCACTGGAAGACTTAACTAGTTACAAAAGATAGCCAGTTCAGACTCCATATCCTCTATTACAAGGAGTCCTCCCTAAGTCACCCTCAGAGGTTCCAGTAGAAACTCTTCCACTGCACTGCATTTTCTTATTTCCTCACAAATATTCCCCAATCCTAGTTGTCTCTCCCCATAATCTCTTCCTTTATCCCTCCCCCAACCTGATGCCACTTGTTCCTATGTGCATCAACCCCCAGTCCTACCAAAAGCAATCTACAGATTCAATGCAATCCCCATCAAAATACCAACACAATTATTTACAGATCTTGAAAGGATAGTACTTAACTTCATATGGAAAAACAAAACCCCAGATATTCTAATAGCTAAACAATAGCTAAAACAATCCTGAACAATAAAAGAACTTCCAGAGGTATCACTATCCCTGATTTCAAGCTGTACTACAGCTATAGTAATGAAAACTATAAAATAATATTGGCATAAAAACAGACATATTGAGCAATGGAATTGAATAGAAGACCTAGACATAAATCCACACCTCTATGGACATCTGAGTTTCAATAAAGAAGCCAGAAATACACAATAGAAGAAAACAAAGCATCTTCAAAAATGGTGTTGGTCTAAATAGAATTCTGAATGAAGAAAAATGCAAATAGATCCATATTTATCACCCAGCACAAAACTCAAGTGCGAGTGGATCAAAAACTTAACATAAAACTAGATACACTTAACCTGATAGAAGAGAAAGTGGAAGATAGCCTAGGTGTCATTCAACTGAAGTATGGATGGAGAAAATGTGGTACATATACACAAAGGAGTATTACTCTGTTGTTTTAAAAATGATATAATGAAATTTGCAGGCAAATGGATAGAACTAGAAAAAAATCATCCTGAATGACCCAAACCCATAAAGACAAAAATGATATGTGCTCATTTATAAATGGATATTAGCTGTTAAGTAAATGCTGATTATATACAATCCACAGACCCAGAGAGGCTAAGTAACAAGGAGGGCTCTAGAGGGGACACATGGATCTCCCTTTGAAGGGGAAATAGAAGAATTTTTGATTAAGTCAAAATGTGTGGCCCCAAAGTTGTCAATGCCATGAAATTTGTATTTAAGAAATATTTCCTATGATGACACTAATAGAAAACTCACAGATGTAGTGACATTTTTTCAGATTTGTCTGACCAATGGGGATTCACACTTCTGTAGGGACTGGCATCAGTGTATTACTCTAGGTAACATTTCTCTCACGATTTTATCTATTCAAAACTAAGGCTATTCTCCAAGCTAGGCTAACTTAAATTGATTACTCTCTTTTACTGTTTCTTCTCCATTCCTCTTAATTTTCTCTCCTCCTCAATTTTTCTCTGTTTCATTCTTTCTTTTCTCAAAGTTAATTTAGAGTACAGTAAACAAAAACAGACAATAGTTGAGGTTTTGCCTATTGTTTACCTTTACATACATTCAATCACAGGAAAACAGCATTTCTACAAATCAGAATAATAATTACTTTCATAAAGAAATGAGAAGAGTTTAATCAAGAAGGAATACATTCAAGACTTCTACAGTACTGATAATATTCTGTCTTCATCTAAATGTATGCAATATTATATTGATTTTTAATTGGTTGCTGGGAAAAGATTTATGTTTTATGCCTATTTTGCACCTATTTGATCTACATTTGTAATATGTGATTATTACTCAATTTTTTCTGACAACAGTATTTGCAAGGAATTGTTCACAAGTTTCCTCCATGCAGTTTTCCAGATTCTTTTTATTTTCTTTCCTTCCACCTTCCATCTGCTTCTATTATTTCTTTCAATTAAATAGCATTACATCTCTAGAAATTCATTGTTTTACTTTATCAAATATACTTAAGTAAATCAAAAATTGAGAGATTATGTATTTCCTTTCTTTCTCTCTCTGTTGTGTGTGTATATGTGTATGTGTGTAGCCTTGGCTGTTCGAGAACTTACTATATAGACCATATTGGTCTCAAACTCACAGAGATCTTCCTGTCTCTGCCTCCTCAGTGCTCTGATTAAAGGTATGAGCCACCACACCACACCTGGCCCTATGTCTTCTTCTTCTTTTTTTTTTAAGTATAGATCTCACGTTAGGCTGGCCTGGAATATGTAGCTAATGATGACCCTGAATTTTTTACTCTTCTGCCTTGTAATACCATATCTGGATTATGACTGAGCATTTATAACCAAAATATTCTCATATCTGAAGTCTTTTAAACACCAGCAAGACACAAAAAATATTCTGAGTGTTTGGAACATACTTTGAATTTTTAAAACATTCAGATTTTGGAAGTATGAATTAGGGAAGTTCAACTGATAATGCCTATGGCAACATTTCAAATATATGGAATTTCCCAAAATCTGATGCTCTCTGTTCTCAAATATTTCATCTAAGGGATATTCAGTCTTATAATCAACAATTTCTGTGTGATATAACTTATCAAATGAAATTCAAATAAAATATATCTTTAAGAAAACAAAATATTTTCAATTTATTGGCTTTAATGTTGATTTATTTATTTATATTTTAAAATTTATTTGTTTTTGAATAGCACATAATAATTATGTAATTTTGAGGAGTACAATGTAATGTTTTCATATAGATATACATGAGATGAATAACCCCCTTTTCAGATTAATAATTTTAAATATTTATGAATCTTTGTATAAAAATCCTTAAAATTTTCCAACTATTTTCAAATATACATATAATTTTAAACATTTTTTCTTTTAAATTTTGAGATTATTATACTATCACATCATTCCCCTTCTGTGTCCTCCTTTCCTCCTCCTATGTCTCACCTCTCTGCATTCTTTCACATTCATGGTCTCCTTTTTATTGATTGTTGACATATATTATGCATATATGTACATATTACTAAATACACAAATATAACATGCTTGGTCTGTATAATACTGCTTGTATGTATTCTTTAGTGTTGATTATTTGGTATTGGATAACCAATTGTGCTTGTCCTGGCAGGAAGGTTATTTCTCCCACTCTCTACATTCCTTGGTTATCTGTAGTTCTTTGTATATGACTGAAAAATCAAACATACAATTTTTTTAAATATAGTTATTCCATTGGGTAATAAAACACCAAGATTATTTTTCCTTTCTAACTGAAATGTTGTACCCATTGATTAGCTTCTTCCAATACCTCCTTCTTCATTTCCTCAGTCTCTGGTGCTGTTATATGAGTTTGTCATCTTTTGTAAGAGATAATATGAAGTGCAGAAGTCAATCAACATTTTATATTTTTATAAAACTTTCTTCAAGTTCTTCCACTGAAGTGCATATAATAAATCACTCCTTTGTCCATGTCTTCTGAGAGCTTGAACCATATCAGTTTTCTGGGTTGAATGAAAATATAGGAGAAACTCCATTTTTAAGAGCAAAGATAAAAATCTATAATATGTTAGAACTATTTGATTTCCTATGTTTTCTTCTTCCTGGATTATTAGCAAATTAGGGCAAATGCTTCAATTCAGTAATTTTTGTATATGTAGTTACTCAATATTTGGCTCCATTAACAGATCAATATGTGGGTTTTGATTTGTTGAAATGATTTGTTTCCCAGAGTTTTTTGTGAAGGATCGATGGGTATGCAGGGTTGCTTCCTTTGTAATCCCTTGAGAAATGGGTTGTAGTTGATTGATAATCTTAAGAGTGATTAACATTGGAAAGATTGGATACTAGGCTGTCATACATCACTCTCATGTTCTCACATTTGTTCTTATTCCTGACATAGAATAAAAGCTCAACAGGGGCTGCTATAATAGAAAAAAATAACAGCTTACTTATTTATTTAAGAGACTTACATATTTAATGGTATTTACATGCCTGAAATCAGTAGGTCAATAATAAGCACTCAAGATACAAGAAAACTACTGAGATATGAAACTTTTTAAAATAATCTATTCCTAATTAAGTAGAAATTATATTATCTGTATAAATATTCTTATTAATATCCTAATTGCAGTTTACTTGAAACCATAGAGTTAACTAATGCTAAAAAGTTTTGAAAATGCAACTTGGAAAATTACTATTTTAGAAGCTTACATAATATATATATTTTTCTGTTTCAGCCTCTTGAGTTATTATGACTATTGACACACATCATACACTCAGCTTTGTGTTTGCTTAAATTGCCTTTGTGAGGACAAGACCAAAGCAGCCAAACTTTAGTCAGGCTTCTAAGAGCACCAAAACTGTGTAGGCCCAAATCAGGGGCAAGGTAAGTTAGAACAGTTTCCAGAACTTGAATAAGAAAGATAGTTTCTGGGACGAACAAGATATGGACCGCTGACTGATGGCCTTGGGCTGGGAGTTTCCACCCCACCCTCGTTGACTAAAACCCTGAGCTTGCATTTTCTAGGAACCTGCAACCTTGTTGTATGCTAGCACCAATCAGTTTGAGGATTGGTACCCACATGACTGTGTAGCCAATGGAATGTGCCTGGTGCTCTGTTGCTGGGCTCTGCCTTTGAAAAACATACATAAACCATGCTTGGAGTGTGCTAATGGTCACTCCCACCTGCCACGCTTGAGGAATCTGTGGGAGTGGACCCCAACGCGTTGGAAATAAACCTCTTCCTTTTGCATCCATCTCGAGTCCTGGTGATTTCTCAGGGGTCTCCTTCTGTCTGCCCCTAACACCTTTAAATTAGGTATAATGTTATACAAATACAGAGAGGGGGGTGAGGGAGAGCAATAACCCCATGTGAAAACTAAGGTCTACATTTCAGGAGCTATATTCAGAGGCCTGTGTAGTATGGATGGAATGTAGAAACATCTGTAATCCCATTATTCAGAAGGCAGTGGTAGCCCATACCTTTTATCCCTTGAAAAACAGTGGAAGCAGACACAGGAAGCAGAACTCAGAAGTGTGTCACACAAGAAATCATGTCTGAGATGAGTCAGAGTGAATGGTAGACAATGATTAATCAGAGGAAGAGTTAGCAGAGTAAGGACATGCCAACTCTCATGAGAAAATGTGGGCTTTCAGCTCAATAAAAGGATAGTTACAGAGGAGTTATATAAGTCAGTTGAAGAGAGTCAGAAGAGTTGGCTGAAGAGTCGGTTGAGGAACAGTTACAGAGAAGTGTTACAGAGTCAGTTACAGCAGAGTCAGTTACATTGGCAGAATGGAGCAGTGAGAGCTCAGGAAGAGACAGAAATACCGCAGAGCTCAGCAGAAGAATCTGAGAACAGAGAGTGAGTTGAACCAGAAGAGTAAGAGTTCAGAAAGAGCTAGTCAGAGTAACTCAATTAGCAGTAGGTCAGCTAATGCTGAAGCCTTCAAGTTCTGGGCTAGCAGTTCAAATGTTCTAGACAGTATAAAGGCTGAAGCCTTCTAGTTCAAGGATTAAGACTAGATTGTAAAGAGAACAAAACACTCTAAGACTCCATGGCTCCAGGCTTGAACCAGTGATTTAATTAGGAAAAGAATAAACTGTCCTTTGCTCCGAACCAATGGCAACATCAGATTAAAAAATATATATTTGAATTACTCTACACAAGAGAATAGTGCTATTCTCAGAAACCATAAGATATCAAACAAAAACCCTGTACCAGATGTGGGTTCCTCCTCTGAGAGTTGGTGAGTTGGGTTTCATAGATTCCCAAAACAATATGGGGTATTTTCACTGCTCTTTCTTACTACAAGAACTTGGTGGTAGGATCCTGTTGCTGAAGACATTGCCTAGTTGGGTCACAGTACATGGAGAAATCAAAATAGTATCATTCCATCTGTTCTCTTGGGGGGTTTGGGAGTGAAAAACTTGTCATTACAGCTAGTGCCATCTTTGCAGACGGCTATTATTATTTTATTAGTTTCTCTACTCCTGCTTTTGAAAATCACCATTCAAAATTAAGCAATGTGATGCAGCCAAAGTCTCATTTTTACTCATATTTCAGTTATACTCCTTTTTCCTTAGTTTCAGAGATAACTGACATTTACTGTTTTTAATTTTGTAAATATTCTTAAAATATTATTTAGTATAAGCTGTTAAATTTTCCATTGACAGGTAATGCATGTGATTCAGAATTTTAGTTTATTTATTAAACAAGGCTTCTTAATGGATACTGGGCATTCTTTTGGACAAACACATGATTTTGCTTTTTAGTTTCTTCTACTGGTGGATAATGGGATTGTGTTCAGTTCATACTACGACAGACTGCCTTTATTTTTTTCTCATTTATGTGTTGCGTTTCATGTTCTTAATGAAACTGGTAGCTGTGGTTAGTGCAATGTTCAATTGACTTTATCAATTAATACTTTCACTAGTAATTCATAAGTGCTAATTGCCTCTCACCATTACTGAGAAATTTTGCTCAGTTTTTAAATTTTAGTCCATCTAGTATATAATACAAGATAGTAATTTTATTTCTGATTGCTCATGATATTCAAATTATGTTTATGAAATTTTTTGTATTTATTATTAGAAGAGATGGGACATTTAATTGAATTTAATATCAATTACTCCTTTCATAATTTCTTTCACCAAACTTGAAGTTAGTTCAAATAGCTGATTAAATTAGAGCTTCAAATAAATGATACTAAATTGAAATTTATTTGGACATTAGTTAAAAGATTATTAATGTCTATTCATTTCAAATTCATTTTATTTTTCTGAATAAAATACCTATCCAAAGATTTGGAAAGTACAGATAAGTGTATTGAATAAAGTGAGTGTGGCTCAGTTTTACAAAATGAAGAAAACCGTTCTTGATCCATTTTCAGTTTGTTTTTCTTTTGCTTTTGCTCTTTCCTTTACTTTCTTTCTTTTTTTTTTTTGCCTCCAGACATAGCTAGGGTTAACATTGCGGTGATGAAACGTCATGGCCAAAGAAACTTGAAAAGGATAGGGTTTATTTGGCTTATGCTTCCATGCCACTATTTATCATCAAAAGAAGTCAGGACAGGGTCTCAATCAGGACAGGGTCCTGGAGGCAGGTGCTGATGCAGAGGGCATGGAAAGGTGCTGCTTATGGGCTTGCTTTCCATGTCTTTCTCAGGTTGCATTCTTACAGAATCCAAGACCACCAGTCCAGGGATGGTACCACCTACAACAGGCTAGGTCTTCCCTCATCGATCGATGATTAAGAAAATGCCCTACAGGCTTGCCTTTAGCCTGATCTTTTGGAGGCATTTTCTTAATTGAGACTCTCTTAGTTAACTTTAGCTTCTCTCAAGTTGACATAAAACTAACCAGCACAACTCTTTCCCCTACTTCCCCTCTGTTGCTTTACCCTTTTTTTTTCTTCCTTTCTCTCCAAACATTTTTTTCATTTAATTTTTGATTCTTACACATGTGTTGAGTATTCAAATATTTTATATATTTGTATTCTCTATGTAAATGTTTCTATCACAATACCCGTGCCTACTATATGCCTTATAGTCATCCCATTGTATCACAGATTTGAAGATTTGAGATAATTGCTTTATTTATATTTTTCTAAACAATAGTATGTGAACATAGATATTTTCCATTTTTAAGAATCTAATATGGTGTCTTGCTCTACTGCTTATGCTAATCTTGAATTCCTGGGCCCAGATGACTCTTCTGTTTCAGACTCTTGAGTAATTAGGAATAGAAACATTTTCCATGGTTCATGGTTATGTTGCTTCTAAATTATATTTAGTATTTCAGGGATTGACTCACAATGTTTCCTCATAAATAAATAGAAATGGAAATCAGACTTTCTGTTTCAATTCTCAGCTAAGCCAATGATACAGTGATGAATGTGTTTGTACAAATACTTTATGGAGCTTTGTAAGAAGTCTGCTATGAGCCAGGCAGTGGTGGCACATGCCTTTAATCCCAGCACTCAGGAGGCAGAAGCAGGTAGTTCTTTGTAAGTTCCAGGCAAGCCTGGTCCACACCTGTTCCTCACAATCCCTTCTCCTACTCTCAGCTCCTTTTGATGATTGGCCCTGGGGCCTCTGCATCTACTCCCCTCAGCTGCTTTTATTTAAATACTTTCTCTTAATCTATTTTGGGTTCACCAATTCTTTCTTTTATTGAATTTGTCTGTTGAACTAAATGCATTTGTGATAATAAATACAATCAAGACAAACCTTAGATATCTTAATTTTAACAAAATATTTTCTTAGTTTTTGAAATTAATACAGTTCTCCATTGACATTTCCCATCTTTCATCTATTGTGTTTCTATCTATAGTATGTATCCTCAAGTATATTTTGTCTCTTAATTACCCAGAAAGTGTGAATACCCGTATGATACCTTAGATGCTTCCTGTCCAGTTTCCTATTTTCTAATTTCAGAAACATCAGTAGTTTCTTTTTTCTACAAATTTCTTTTCTAAGCCAAATTCAGTCCTCAGTTTATACCCATATTCACAAAGGCCTTGAGGAAAGAGTGAAAGGGTCAGTCATCTTGGAAAGGCATTTTCCTTGCTACTTTGGCAGCTGGTTTTTGTTGTTGTTGTTTGTTTGTTTGTTTTCTAATTATAGAAATCACGTTGATCCCTCATGACCTTGTATATCTTGTCAGAAAGAAATTCCTTGTCCTTTTGTTTAACTTTAAGAGCAATTTCTCATGTATTATTTGTCTGTTGGGCAAAAATTCTTTGATTAATTGACATTCCCATTGTACATGTGCTCAAGAAGTCCTTTTCCTCCATGAATTTCACATTGTACATTATGGCTTTAGTTACAAATGACATTGAGTATGGCTTCAGCTTTGCTATTCTTCATAAAATAATTGGGTTGGATAATACATGAAATGGGATATGTTTGGTTGATTGGTTGAGGGAACCACCTTTGCATATTTTAAAGAACCTATACATAAATTGGGCTAGTTAAAGCCTTACTTTTGGTTCTGCTAAGCTTTTGTTTTAATGTGGACTTTAAGTTGTGTTATGTTGCTTTTATATCAGTTTCAAGTTTGCTTACTATCAGGTCTATTTTTGCTTTGATGTTTTTCTAGAAATCCTATAAATACATCCATGAACAATTATATTTCTTAGTAAATATTAGGATACATTTATTAAATTCCTTTAATATTTCATTACAGGAATTGCATTACTGGAATAAAGTTGGTAGTTAGAATTTTGTTTTCATAGTATTAGTTGTCCCCATCCAATATCTATTTTTTTCTACTACTTTCCTTTGCACCATTCAGAAAAATCAGCAATTTTAATGAGATGATTGCTGGGATTTCTACTTTTTACTATAATAAACATTGGGTTTTATCAATAGCAATAAAATGTTATTTTCTGTTTTATTATTTCAAATTATGTTAGTTTTATGGAGTTGAATACATTTAAAAAGTTTATCTGGATTTAACCAAGTATATTAAGTTTTCTTACTGATACTAATGAGTTTTTAATTCATTGTGATGATTTTTTATGTCCAGATGAACTTTACTTTAATAATTTTTTAGCATTTTATTTATCAATTTTAATACAATCTTTATATTAACTAGAGTCTGAATAGCAAAATGAGTAACAGTGGGTATTCTTGTGAATTTTTGCCTAATTTTGAGGATTATTTATGTACATATTCTATTAAATATAATTTTTACTTTAGTCTTTATTGCAGATTCAAATCTATTTATCTCTTCCTAAGAGTTAAATTCTGAATGTTGAAAATTACTTTTATGTGACTATTATCTTTTAGTTCATTAATACAGTAAACAACATTTTAAAATTTTCTAATGTTGACACACAGATTCTAAGAAATATTTATTTTGGCATTTTACAGGTGTATTCATAACTGAAATATATCAATGTCTACTTTTGTATGCTTTCTGTATTTGATTTATTTTAGTAATTGTACAAGCCTTATTAAATCAACCTGTCATTTTCTTTTACCACAGGAATACATTTTATTATATAGTAAATATGAATGACTGAAACAATGACAAATGACAGCAACAAATATTTATGTACATAATTCATCTAAAAGTTTATATTTCTATATTATAGAAACCACACTAAATCATAGTATTTATTCACATTTTACTGATAAGAAAATTGAAATATAAAAACATTAAATAAATTCTTTTGTAATTCTTAACCTATGTATTGTGAACCAAAGATGCATGCAGATAACATTCAAAGTATCCAAAATATGCATAACAAAAACAAATTCATATTTAATTTCATTAAACCAAAACTGAATTTTAGCATTTTCAAACACTGTGAGAACAGGCACCAAACAAGGAATTATTTACAGATTTGGTTAATTCTATAGATTTTAAGATTATTTTCAGTCATTACAGTTATTTCAAAATAACATTGACTTTCATTGCTTATTTGAAAGTAAGATATCAGATTTTTTCTTCTTTCTTTCTTTTTCCATCTTTCCTCCTCCTCCTTCATCTTCTTTCTTTTTTTTTTTTTCTTTTTTCTTTTTTTGTAACCCAATATTGGTTCTGGAAGCTTAGTTTGGTGACAAGAGATGTCCAGATATCCAGTTGAGACTCTCTCTCCTTCATTATTTGGCAATTTCATTTAGATCACATTCATCTATGTATGTATTTCAGGAAGTTTCTACTGTATCAGGTTTCCATACTGCCCCTTAAATGTCCCTTAATTTTAGCTGTTTCCCTCTGTTCTCTTTCACAACTACCCTCGCTCGATCCTCCCATTCTAGCACCTCCATCTATCCATTGCTATCTATTATATTCCCCTTTCCTAATGAGATCTATCTGTCCCCCCTAATTCCTTACTCTGTACCTATTCTGTGTGGTTTTATGAGTTATATCTTGGTTATCATTGACTTAAGAGTTAATATCTACATATAAGATAATGTATATAATATTTATCTTTCTGAGTCTGAGATACCTCACTCAAGATAAATTTTTCTAGTACCATCTATTTGCCTATAAATTTCATGATGTATTTTTTAAATGACTGAATAATATCTCACTTTATAAATGTATCATATTTTATTTATCAATTCTTCTACTGGGGGACATTTAGACTGTTTTCAACTTCTGGCTATTATGAATAAAGCAGCAATGAACACTGTTAAACAAATGTCTCTATAGTAGAATGAAGCATTCTTTGAGTATATGCTCAAGAATGGTATAGCTGATAGCAGATTCTTATGAACAGTGTTAAATTAATGAGAAGCAAAATATGTATTTAATATTTAATAAAACTGTTTAAATACAATTCTTATCTGAAGACTCTTAAATTAGGTGATGCTTGTATTTATTTTTCATACTTTATGATAGAGTTCACACACTTCATTAGACAGGTTGAAATGACCTGGGTTTAAGTTTTACACTCTACAGCTTTGATCCATCCCTCTTTATACTAGCTCTTGGAGTTCAGCAATCTACTTGATCATGTAAGATACCTATTGTTCTAGTCTTTCCAAATCTTGCTTCTGATGTTTATTTTGTATAATTGTGCCACTTTTATCTATTCATGCCACATATTTATTAATTTTATTTGTTTTTTTAACTTCTTGCAATGAATGATCATGACCATTTATACTTGCAACCACTCCTTGGCTTGATGAGTCATCTTAACTTTAATTCCCCACAATATTAGGTTAAGAAATGTGTGGTACACATTGCAGCTCACCCTTGTGCTGTCAAGAACAGGTAACAATGCTTGGGCTTGATTGTGATAATATTTCCAAATAATCTTGGTTGAATTTATCCAGATAGAAATGCTTCTTAGGTATATTTTAAAATTAAACTACACTTTAAATTTAGTTATTAAACATCATGAAAATAAAAAACTTTATTGTAAAAAAGTTATTTAATTTTTACCAAATTTGTTGAAATGAGGGCTCTGGTCACAGGTCTCCTTCTGTCTAAACCATCTGGACTAAGTGTCTGAACTTAGAATTACATCATTGACAGGAAGAAACAGGAAATAAATCCTAGCAACATCTGTTTTCCACCTTAGACACATCCATATATTGGATCCTGTCTTTTACAGATGTTTTCTTTTTTGTTTTATAAATTTTGAAATATCTTGGTTCTCACACATTGCACAAATTTCAGCAATAGTGGATGGTGACAAGAAGAATTCTCTGGACACTTTGGACAGTTTTTTGTCCTTGATTACCTAATCTAAGTTATTGTGATGACAGATGAAGAAATACTGTTTGCTATAAAGTTATCACATGATCAGAATACATAATATATAGTATATTATAGACCATGAACCATAATGTGTGATCAGAATGCAAAGTACATACCTTTGTTTGTATAAAAACAAAGAAACTCTTAATTGAGTTAATATTTTTGCCTATGGTTTTTATTTTGTACCTTAACTTTTTAATGATAATTTTAAAAATATATGTGTTTATGTATTTAGTGTGAGGGGGTAGGGTACACAAAAGTCACATACACATGTGGAAGTCAGAAGACAACTTGAGACAATTTGCTATAATCAGCACTTTTCCCTCCACCATATTAGTTCTGGGATCAAACTCAGGATAGCAGACTTGGAACAAATGCCTTTACTTGCTGACTCATCTTATCAGCCTTATTTCTGTGCTATTTTCTGATCGATTTCTTTTTTGTCACTCAACACTATTTTCACATGCTTTATGTCAATATTCAATGAATAAGTTGAATAAGCAATTTTGAAAATTGAAAAATGTTGTTTAGGGCAACAGTCACTGCATCTCTTGGCTGCCTGTCTTTGCTCCTTAGTTTTGTATCGAGGTTTCAAGGTGCACTTAAGGATGCTGTTTCTACTGTTTCTTCTTGACTTACTTCTCTCTTACACAGCTTTTCTAAGTGTTTAATGGTGACTTCTTACACTTGCCTTAGATTATTTTCTTATACTCATATTTGAAACCTAGAGTATAATGGCTTGAAATCCTTACTAGGGCCAGGATATTAATATCCAACAATGAGTTTTCTTTTCTAAGAAAAGATTAAAGATTATCTTCACAGATAATATAGAAATAATGTCAGAATTTCAACTTTAACTGTTATATTCTTGATTATTCTTTCAGCCCTTAAAAGGCTTGAGTCAAGACTTCAATAAGGAAGGAATAAATCACATTTGAATTATTGGTGGCTTATCTGTCCAGGTGAATCAAGCTGTTCACATCCCAATATTCAGAGATTGATGAGTCTCTTGACAAACCTACTTGACACATAGTCTTCAGTGTCTTGTTTTTATTGAAGTACTATGGCATGTCACATTACAAGGAAACATGCCAATGTTTGGTTTTGTTGTGATATTCAAAATTATACTTTCAGATATTCTGTATTCATCAAGTAGTAAACAACCCATTTTTCTTGATAGAAGGAGGGGTGGGAAAACACAATGACTGATGAATCAAGGATTATTTCTATCGACACTTACCATGACGGTATTTCTTTTAAAATTTATTTTAATTGGTAAACATGATGGTGTATACTTATTGCCATTTGGATTTTCCTAGAGAGATGCAAACACATATTTATTCACCTCAGAAAGGACATTAATAACAGCCCAAAGAATGTTTCCATCAGGTCTAAGTTAGTGAGTCAGTGAGTTTTTTGGCTTTCTTAGAAGAACCTTGGTGACTTAAAGGCAGGGGCATCACATAAAGGTGCACTAGAACATGAATGACTTACAAGGCCACCTTCCTGTAGTAACTGCATAAACTACAGGCAACTTAGGTAATTTAGGAGTTTCCTGTCTGCAGCAGTATTTACTGCCTTAGAACCTTGGGGTGGGAGCTGACCCATTTTGTAACGTTGTGAAATTTCTGGCCCTTGTAATTGTTTAATTCCTGAGCTCAGTAAGTTCCTTTTGTTTCTTGAGTCTTACAAATCTTCCTTCCTCTCATTTTAGATAAAATAACTACACTACACGTAAAACATGTTATTTTGAAATGTCCATGTATTGTAGAATACAAATTAGAATACACCCACACGTACATCCTTGCATATTTATTTTTTGTGGTGAATACATTTGAAATCTATTTCTCTTAAAATTTAAATAATGTATTTATTGTATTGTTAACTACAGTCATCTTCTACAGTAAATTTTAATGTTATTAGGTAATACATTCATGTATTTATTGTGTATTTAAAGAGGAACTAAATTAGACATTGACATTTTTGGCTTAATTGATTAAGTGAAAATCATAACTTGTAAGTTAGGCACAATATTCTAGACACAAGGAAGAAAGTACATAATAAATATATTAGGAAGAACTGGCTGTACCCTTCTATTTTTAACACCCCCAAATTCTTCAAAATAATGATTAAAGATAATCTTAACTGAACTTAACTGAAGCCCTCCTGGAATGATCAGTTTTGAGGACTTTTAATTAGATACCTCACTACAGGTAACACAGTTGCACTTTACTTTTCATGAACACAAGGAAGTCCAGAAATGAAGCCTAAAATGCAAGTGTGCAGCAGGGAGCCAGTTAATTGATGTCAAAAGGAGCAGAATGTGCTTTGATATCAACTACACTAACCTCCAAATACATCTTCACTAGGGGTAGATCTTGTGTTTAATCTAATGATTCATTAGTTGAAGAATTTATGATGAGTTTTCATTTCCCATTAATGAGACATCAAAAGTGAAATCAAAGCGGGAGGATCTAATCTCTGACTAAACCACAGACCCCAGGGTACCTAAGCCCCTAACTTCTCTTCTTCTAAAAGCTTCTGTCACTGACTGTCAAAGTCCATGTTTGTAATTCCACATAGAATTCTGTAAACTTGAGTAAGTATATGGGGTGATGTAGAACAAAAACAAAGAACAAGATCCTACAATAAAGAAAAGGAAAAATGTGGGTATGTGAACTCTAGAGAAAGATTCATAATTAAGGAATCCTCAGATAGAGAAAAGTTTAAAAATCTATGGCATTCCTTCATGAGAAATTCTAGTTATATAAATCTAACATACACACAGACTTCTGTTAACACACGTGACTGTCTTAGGAAAACTTAAGAGACTGGCAACACTGAGGACTATGTTCTAGCAGCTCAGATGCTTTTTAGAGGATGGAATTGTCTTTGAAGACTGAGTAGTCACTACTGACAATGAGAAGAAAGGGTCATATAACCCAAGAAAGATACTTTCTCAACAATTTAATGCTTTCCTGAGTTGTGAGTAGCCTTTGAAATAGGGAGGCAGTTGATAGCTGAGTCATATATTAGGAAAAGAAACAAATTACTAGCCTGTATATTACATGAAAAAATATAACATTATGAGCAAATACAGTAGGGAAATCTTAATGACAGTACAAAGGCATCTAGATTACTCATGCTACCACCTCAGTTTCCCCACACTTTCTCCCAAATTCATGATCCCTTTTCTTTCATTACAATGTTTAGATACATATATATCACATATTCATGCATACACACACACACACATATATATATATACATATTTCCCACACATTATGTGTGTGTGTGTGTGTGTGTGTGTGTGTGTGTGTATCACATATTTAGAAACAACTTATTGAGTCCATTTAGCATTGGTTGCTCATATGTACATGGGTCCAAGGCTACCCATTGTGATTGGACAACCTATGTGGGAGCTTGTTTCTGGAGGAAACCTTCTCCCTCACTCAGCAGACAATATTTATTCTGGTTGAATTGTAATTCATTCCTATGTGTGTGCCTATGTATGAGTGTGCATATGTGTATGTGTGCATAGGTGTGTGTGTTGTACATTGTGTACATGTTTATGTATGTGTTCTTATGAATGTGGATACATGTGCAGGTGCACATATGTGAATGTCTTTCCAAACAGCTCCCCACACCCCCCTCCACCTGATCTCACCAATGCAGTTAGACTGGCTAGCCAGAAGCCTCCGATGATCTGTTTGACTCTGTTTCCTTAAGTGCTCCATCAGCACTAGTGTTATGGATAAGTGCTGGCATGCCTCGTTTTTAAATGAGTTCTAGGGAATGCTCAATTTTGCATGTTAAACAAATGAATATCAACTGAGCCATCTCCTCACCCATGGATTTCTATCTTTATTCCATTGATTTAGTCAGCATTTTTTCAACATGAAATATTAAAGATTTCCTATCTCCCCTATAGAATATGTGTTTGCAATTAGTTGCTAATTGATAAATTAAACAGCTCCCTGGAATTCAATTGTGGCACAGAAGATTAAGATCCCATGTAAAGATAACAGGAATGTCATTTGTTTTTGTTAGACCACATGGTATGATAAGCCTATTCCAGCAAAAGTAAGGACTGAATTTTATGTGCTGAACGTTGAACTCTGAGAATTATCTCCAGGAAACACTGCATCAAGAATTCACAGGCACAAAGCTGTTTGACTCAATACTCCACATGCCAAACAATTTATTAGGTAATCTGGACTAAGTAAATGCCAGCACTTTCGTCTATTCCTTGAATTGAACTGAATTGAGCTGAATGCTCACCTGCCTAGATTCAGCCTTCATTGTGGGTGTTTCTTGTAAAGTTCTCATAATTATTTAAATGTCACCTTCCAACAGCTAACTAGAAAGCCACTATTTTATTTTAGGTAGTTGAGACTTTCACCTTTTCAGAGGAAATTATTCTTGTCAAGTTAGATGCAGAGAAGATTTTTCAATTAAAATTGTCTCCACTTTCATACTAAAGAAACACAGAAATGCTTAATGAACAAACAAGGTTTAAAATGAATTAGATTTATTAGTAAAAACTAATTTTTTCACTTTTCCTCTTTGGAAGCTATTCATTGTAGGGTTTATGTAAAAGAGAAATTTATGTGGTTGTGTTTGATATTGCTTTAAAAATTTCTGACCTTATGATGTTGATAAAACATTTGAGTTTTGAGAACACATCCTGACTTTTCTTGACTATAGGTCTAGAGTTACCTCAGGTGACTGAGGAGAAAGAATTTGTAGGTGGTATCAGAAATCTCCTTTCCTATAATTATCTTAACCTTTTTCTCCCTCTCCTACTTACTCCAAAGGCACTGTGACTTCATGGCCCTTTTTTCTACCCTTCTTTATATCCCTAGCTCCCTAAAAACAATCATTTAGAAAAAGAAGAGAAGCTAATATTTGTGCTAATTGATCCTCTTGATAGCAGATATGTTTAATTTAGCTTCTGGGTGATACTATTGTGTCAGAGATCCCTAACTGAAGGTATAATGTCCTAATTTTCTGGTTCTCAGATGGATTTTTAAAATAGCTTGAACAAGATTTTAGCACTTTAAAAGAGGACATTTCATGAAAATGTGGATGTATTAAATTAATGTTCAATTGCCTAATAAGAGTCCATCGTTGAATTTTCAATGCTCTTTATTAATTACAAGCCATGTCAAGTCTCAGGGAATTCAATACCCAGGCGGCTAGGCAGAGACTTCATTTCATCAACCTCTCTTGCTTCTCCTTCCTCTCCATTCTCCCTCTGCTTCTGCTTTAGACCCTTTAAACTTTTTCCCCTAGCTCCCTTTTTCACATCCAGGCCTTCATTACAACACAATAGTACTCTGTTGGAGGTGATTAGAGTCTTCTCTGATCACCCTGCCACCAGACCTTTGATCTTGATTGGTCACCTTCAACTGTAAACAGTTCTATCTGTGGAGATCTCAGCAGGACTAGAACAAGGGTGTGAATAGGTAGGAAACAAGGCCTGCACCCACTGCAAGGCATCAGGCTTCATAGCTACAAGGCATCAAAGCCCTTTTATAAACCAAAATAGCACACAGGAGTAAATATTCCACAACATGGATGACAACAGTTAGGTTTTGTCTATATTGATATAAAAATGCTGAAATACTAGGTAATTTGAGTTTCAGTAAACAATAGATAATGTTTTTAACATTACTATGCTCCATGTGATATTTTTAGGACAAACTTGTATGAAAAATTGTACCTTGTTTATGTGAAATTCAGATTGAAGCATATATCCTGCAATTCTTTTTGATAAGTTAAACATAATTATATGTGGAATAGAGGTGATTATTTTGCATTAAATGGGGCACAAGATATCTGGTTTGCTTCAGATCCAGTTAGTCCTTTTGACTTATCTAGATACTCTTCATGATGTATAAATGTGGTTTACCAATATATTTAACTAAAAAAGAACAAAACAAAAACAGCAGCAACAACAAAAATCTGATTCTCAGCTAGGCTGCAGTGGTGCATGCTTTTAATCCCAGCACTTTGGAGGCAGAGGCAGGTAGATCTCTGTGAGTTCGAGGCCAGCCTGATCTACAGAGTGAGTTCCAGCATAGCCAGACTTAGACACACTAAAGAGAATTTGTATATAGAGCATTACCACAGTGTGTAAGAACATATGCATGGAATATCATGTCACTGGGTTGAAATCAAGCACACTGACACATTATTGTTTTATCTGTGTTTTTTAGAGTGATGTGTCATGGTTTTTTTCCTCCTATTTATAGTGTGCTTCCCCCTCACAGAATTTTTCTGTAATAAGAAAATTAAATTATATATCTATTTTTGCAAACACATTTTGAACTTTAAAAATTTGTTAACTTAAAAAAAAATTCAAATTTCCTAAAATTGAATTATTTTGTCTTGTCTCAGATTTGATGAAAGTAGACCTCAGAAGTTTGTGGGGAAGTTGTTATTCAAAAAGTTCTAAAAGAATTCTGAAATTTCTGTGCACAGTCTTAAGCCTACAGTAGAAGTTTCCATTAGACAATTCACAGAATTTCAAAAGGTTTCTTGTAGTTAGACTTATTCAAGGCGTGTTGGATTCATATATAGAAATCTAAAAAGTATGAGATGATGTTTCATTGACTTTGTCATGAAAGGAAGGTCAGATGGCTGCACGGTGACCAGCATTTTCAGATTGTAGCAGGATCAATGGGTTAGGGAAGTTTTCTGAGGACAGATAAGATTCACATATACCAGAGAATACCAGCATGGAGTGAACTTAAATTCTGTGTAATGGGGATTTCTGCACAGGCAAAAAAGTCTTGGAGTAGAGAATTATTAGCTAAGGGTTTCTTAGGGCTGCAGGATCAGAAACCTACAAATCAGAAAAGACTTAATTAAAATAACATTATGGGAAGGAGCCCAGAGGACCCTTAAAACTTTCCAGGAGACAAAAGCAGATTTTATACCAGTGCCTGTTTCCAGGGAATGCTTGCCACTAGTTTGTGACATTTCCAGATAAGTCAGAAGTTTTCGGTCTCTCTAGTTTGACCTTCACTCCACTTTCCGAATTCACAGCAGTCAGAACATAGAGTTACCAACAAGAATGTAGGGGAAAGACTTGGGATAGAAATAGAGGCAATGGTGATCATCTTCTTAGGGGAAATTGGGAACTCTACAGTTTGATTTACATTGAAAGTATTGAGTATTATATGAGACTGTGCATTTAAATACAGAAAAGGGACTTTACATGACCATAATAGGAGATGCTGAACATTGTGCTTCTAAGTGTAGGTAAAATAGCCTTTCTACCAAAAGGTTATTTCTGTTCTATATAATCCTGATAGTCGATACATAGTCACCTTAACTCCAGAAATAATCTCTAATTAATGAATGACTGATGAGAACAGGCAAGAAAACACCACAGGTCAGTAATTATTCAGATGGGATACAATCAAAGTATATGCAGTGTTTCTGGATAGGATTGAGTTCCACGTACCGTCTGTAGTCATCTGTTCCACCTGGAATCCTTTGTTGGCTTCTTTCTATTTCGTTTTGCACATGCCCATCTTTTTTTCAGTACTTTATAAAATCATGTCCAAAAATCCAATTCTGTAAAATCCTTGTTTTAATTTCTATAGGCTGCCAAATCTGACCTATGACAGGTGGTACTAGTGTAGTTTTAGAAGAAAGGCCTCTAGGATAAGATTTTGGCCAGATGGTAATTTTTGGATTACTGTCACATTGAAACAACCAAATATTTCTCTTATAAGGCACTATTGCATAAATATAGAAGAAGGACATCAAGTAACTCTACAATACCTGTAGTGCTTGAACAATGAAGAAACAATAGCAACTGGAATGTTTTGTTAGTTTCTAATTGCTGTTAAAACATCCAAGGTGGACAAGAGGGTAGTTATCTTAACAGTTAGTTAGAACTATACTCATGTAGTATTTAAGTGAACAGTTATTTCGTATAGTAGAGAGCAGGTTGTGGTGAAAAATCACACTTCTAGATTAATATTAAAATAAACAAGTAAGAAAAAGGTTGTGTTTAGAGCAGCAGCAAGTTTGTTATATTAAAAATCACATTTTAAGGGAATAGTGGAGCTTGTATAGAAGTATTTCAAAAAACTAACACCCCAAACTTTATGGGACAACATAAATGATTCCCTACTTTTTATTAAGAAAGCGTGGATTCCCAATATCTCCATTCCATATAAGTACAATTGAGGCAAAAATTTTACAAAATGACACACCTCTTTTTCTAAACTAGTCTAAACTAAACTCAATAACTAGGCTTTTTAATCTAGAAAGTATTGTATGAGCAGAGAATATCTTCAAAAAAACATATTTTCCTTATGCTGGAACAAAAGGGACTATTTATTAATTAAAAGAACTACCTATCTGACAAATGTATGATAGCACATGTCTGACGATGTCTGTCTGATGATAGAGGAAGAATAATAGAACTTAAAACAGGCTAAAATCAATTGAGTCCACCCTGAGTCCATGATCAGAATTAAAAGTAGGAATTGGAGATGAAAACAAGTATTACAGGAGATAGAACTATTGAGAAAGAGTTTTTAAATCTCATATTAAAATTCATTTTTAATATAAGATCTGATAAAACAATAACAATATGTAAAGGAACATGCATTATTGAGTGGCTAGCAGTAAACTGCTGTGTATTTGAGTCCCTGGTATTAATTGGGATGATAGGAACATCAAATATCAGGGGTGGTGGTGGCACTTAACTCTCAACCATGGTGAACAGAACACGGAAGAGCCTGGACAGAATGGCAAATAGAGGCTTTAGTGACAGAAATTTATGTCTTATGATAATGGAATATGCTTTTTCTAAGTTTGAGAGTGATGAACATGAACTGTAGTCTAGTATGTTACTGATACAAGCACCTGAAATATATAAAGAACAAATTAAAAGGTTAAAATCATTCCTCATAGTGGAAAATTACAATTTTTTAAAGAAGTCAAACATTAGACTAAGTTCTGAAATACAAAGCACATTGAATGCAAGGTAGATTGAGTCTGAACCATGTAGTGCTTAACTCGATCTTTCTATAAAAGGACCTATAAGTATTTTCTACACTGTTACCCTTGAGGAAAAGGCAATGCCTAATTATTTAAAATACTGTTTGAGCAGAATTTTAGCCAACATTTAGTTAGGGCTCTAAAATATCTTTATACTATTTCATTTATATATTTAGTCCCATTTACAATTGGGGAATATCAAGACTCAGTAAAGATAGAATCTTGATGTGAACACATTTGAAAACTGTCCAAACTTCAAGGCCATTTTCTATATACAGAATGGAGATTTTGGTGCTGAGCTTCCAATATAGCACTCTCCTGTTTTTATGAACAGAGAGTGATGGAAGAAATATGATAGGGGAAGCTTGTGAAAGCCCTGCTACCCTAATTCTCACCATAACAGTAAGTCAGAAACAATTATGTATTTTAGTTAAAAATTTAGTTACTATACTATAATTTACATAATCTTCAAACTCTTAAATATACAGGAGCTGTATTCACTAAATATCTGCTAAACTAATTTCCCCCAATTTTTACCAGAAAAAAAGAAAATAATCAGTTTGCATTTACCTGGTACATGTCACTCTAAGCATTCATGATCTTGCTCCAGGGCCATACTGACTGCCTATTTGGCTATAGTAAAGGGCAAAGGGATTTGAACAGTGAGCTTTCTGTGAGCTTGTTTATCTACTATACTGATGAAAGTATGATAAACAAGCTTCAGGACAAGTTTTTCTGCCTCCTCTTCTGCAGAGTTACCTGAGCCCTGAGGGCAGTTCTAAATGCTAGGAATATATTTGTTTTAATTAGTTATGAATGCCTCCAAGTCAACATTGTACTAACCATATAGCACATATATAAACAAGGGCTCCTGGTTGGCGTGGGTTTTTTTTTTTTTCAACTTGATACAAGCTAGAGTTATCTGAGAAGTCAGAACCACAATTGAGAAAATGCCTCCAAAAGATTGGCCTGAAGAAAAGCCTATGGAGCAGTTTCTTTGTTGAAGATTAATATGAGAGGCTTAGCCCATTGTGGATGGAATCACCCCTGGGCAGGTGGTCTTGAGTTGTACAAGAAAGCAGGCAAAGCAAGACATGAGGAACAAGCCAGTAAGCAGCATTCACCATGGCTTCTGCATCAGCCCCTGCTTCTATGCTCCTAACTTGACTTTCTGGGATAATGGGCTATAAGCTTTCAGATGAAATAAATGCTTTACTACCTCAAGTTGGTTTTGGTCATAGTGTTTTATCACAGAAATAGAAACTCTAGCTAAAACACAATTCTCCTTTAATTTAAATCGACTATTGTTAAATTATTATTATTAGATGCAGCTGAATTAATGGAATTGCCCCAATTTGTGAATTTATTTCTATCTAATATTATTTCTAGTATCTTCCACACACTACCAGAATTCTATATAAACAGGCTGCATTTTAATAATATTTAGGTTGATTCATGTGCTCCTAATCCTGACATTATCCATCCTGCTACTTTACTCTAGGATACTAGCTGATACTTGGCTACTTAAATCATACCCTCATTAGACTAAAGGATTGACATCTATACTTATTCTTTAAGTATATGCCTGGTTCCTGGAATCAGTAAATGTCCAAAATGAATGTTTTTATTTTCAATCAGGAATGAATGTCTCTATGTCCTTGATTGACTCCATCTGATCTCCTCATACTATTTCTGGAAATTTTGCTCTTATTGATTCATGGGAAAGCCTCTGAATTTTGATTAATGGTATGTACTAACATTCATTCTACCCTAGAGAAGCCATGCAGCTGGATTAAAATATTAAATGTTCCTCTACAATGGAGAAAATCTAATGGGGACCCCCATTTATAGACCATTAATGATCACTGGGAGAGGGAGAATTAGTTTTTCCTAGGGGTGAACTCCCTAATTAGTTATCCATTACCAGGTGGTCAGCACTAAAATCATATACGTACAAACAACACTAAATGGACTCAGCAGGTTATATTTTGTGTGTGTGTGTGTGTGTGTGTGTGTGTGTGTGTGTGTGTAAAAGAGACCATGAATTTGAGAGGAAATGGGAAGGACATAGGAAATGCTAGGGAGGGAGGAAAATTATAATTTTAATTAAAAAATGAAATAAATTTTAAAATAGCGAATTTTCCTTCTTTTGAACCAATAAGAATGAAATTGTTTAGCAAAATGTTCATTAACTTTTATACTCAAGATCTAGATTTTGTTTCTGTCTTGAAGTTACAAATATAGATCATGGTTTGAAGAATTAGATGAAGTAGTAGTTTTTAAGAAAGAAAACTTATAAAGTTTCATTTGACAGTACATGTCTGACATCCTAATTACTCAGAAAGCTGGAGCAGAAGGATCACAAGTTAAAAGATGGCCAGGGCTATATCATGATAGTAATATCTTGCCTCAAAGTAGCCAGATAGATAAACAGACAAAAACGGAATGGAATATTTTCTTCTTCTTGTATAAGGAAACAAAAGCCACAACTTAAGAGGAAAGCTGATTGCATCACCACATGATACATATGAGCCATGTTTGAATGAGAAGTTTTTTTTTTTGGATACATGGAAGGTAAGTTGATTACAAGAGACAATATAAATACAAAAACTTGAAAGATGTTTTATTTTGATTTTCAAAAATAAATATTTATGTAAACTTGAATCAAATATTCCACCCCTCTAATCCAAGTCTCATTTAACTATACTGCTGAACCAAGTGTACCCACATTGCTGTGCAACTGTCACCAAATCCAATTTTAGAATTTTGACATTTTTCCTGCCTGTAACTCTTAGACTGAATAGTTAGCAAGATCTAGGGAGAGCATTCAATGTTCCCTTTTAAATTTTAAATGGTTCATATGACTGCTCTAGAATGACATGCCCACCCCACTCCTTGCTACCACACTAATTCTTAATTCTTCAGGCCCAATTCAGAAACCGCTTTTATTTTTCATTAGGAGAATATTTTATTTTAAAAGTGTTATCTTAAACTGAATTAAACTGAAAAGATCCATTAAACACTACAATTAAACATGCCAAAAGAGAAGCCATGTTGTTCAAAATGCCCACTTAACCCATTCAGATATTTCAAACCTACCCTTTACTGACCTTCTAAAGTCCTCCCCACTTTTATACTTATTGAACAAGAGAAAGTACACAAATATATGTTGGTAAATGCTAACTGTCCATAGACACATAAAGACAGTGTAATCTCTGCATCCAATATACTGAGATAGGAAGAAAGCTAGAACTCCCTATTCACTACTATACACAGACCAACCACCTTCCAGCCTCCAGCAGAATAAAGGGAACTGGGACACAGAGCTTGGTGTTAGTATTACATCCACAATCTTTGAGACAAAGTATAAAAATGAATTTAGAACATTTCTCCCAAAATAAGTTGAGTATCATGGTGTTGAGAAGCGAGAAACCTCAAAAGCAAGTGAACTAAGCACAAGAAAGAAGGGAGGAGATGACTACAACTTGCTCCCAAGGACTATGTAGAATTAAAAATAAATATAAAATAAAATAAGAAGATTGAATTACATCAATATTCTATTGTATTAGTCATCTTCTTTCTTCTTTTTCTTCTTTCTCCCCTTCATCATCATCATCTTCACCTTCCTCATTCTCTTCATCAATATCTTCCAAACCACCCTTCTCCTCTTTTTCCTTCTCCTCCTTCTCCTCCTCCTCTTTGTTCATCATCCATGTCAGGAATCAAATAGTACAGCAAGGGATATGGTCAAATATCTTTGTTGATCTCTCCCAACTCATCTATACCTGCTTCGGAATGATCAATAAAATAGGTAATAAAGCTCTGTGGGTTTTCATGATGCCTCTTACTGGAGGCCTTATTCTGCATTGAATTTGAGCATTTGATCAAATCTTTTTTAGATTTTCATTTGATTTTTATAGACTTTGAAGATGTATCACCACTCTAAGATGGAATTCTTTGGAAACAACTTTGTTTTCAAAGTAAGGATTCTCTTAAAAGTAAAACTCCATTCTATAACCTGATTTTTATCTTCAAATTCTGTTACTTTATTTCTGGTTAAATAATGCAGGACTTTGTTGTCCTCCTACTCAAGCAGTGCAGACACTTGTAGATGGTTGACAAATGTTACCTAAAAGTTTGGGATTTGGGTAATTAATTCTGACCTCTTCTTTTAAAAAAATGTTGGAGGAGTTTGTTGTTTCTTTTTTAATTGCAGTTTCCTTATTCATTCATCCACCTTATTCATTAAATCTGTCTGTTTCATTCTGAACTTCATTGACATGTTTAATTGCTCCTAAATCTCTTTTTCTACCATTGTCAGGCAGAGAGATCTACATATGCCCCAGCTTCAGGAAAGGAACCCAGTCTGGGTTTCTTTGGCTGAGGCAGGAGCAGAAATTGTTGTTTCAGGGTTACACCATGAGAGAAGTGTCCAGAAGACAGACACCATAGCCTTGATGATCACAGTAAGAGAAAACTCATGGGACTCAAGATTCCACTTTTAAGAAGAGTTCTGTTACCATCTTTCCAAGATGATCATTTCTTGTGCCTCTGTGTGTATAGCATCCTTCCAACTATCTCCCTATCTTATTACTTAATATCACAATGATGTCCTTTTATGTCATTTGATCCACAGTCCACTAAAAGAAATAATACTACTACCTTATTTCTTTTTATTTTTCTCATTTATTTATTCATTTTCGTCAGCATATATTTATCATTATACAACATGACAGGTCTCACTATGGCATTTTGAGATATGTGTATCATACACATTGATTCTGCTCACTCTTTTACTCTATCTTGTCTATTCCTTCCTCTTCTAGCTGGTACCTTCTGCTTATAGAGTTTACATATATTAGTCAAGGTTTTTTATAGAAAGAGAACTATTAGAACAAAAATATATATGTAGGGTTTTTATTAGAGTGGCTTAATATTGCTGTGGTCTAGCTAATTAAACAATGGTGGTCTACCAAAAGACAGTCCAAGAATCTAGTAATCGTTCAATCCATGAGTCTGGATGTCTCAGTTAGTCTTCAGTATATGCTGAAATCCCAAAGAAGTAAGCTCTACAGGCACTAAAGAAATGGATTTTCCAGCAAGAACAAGGACAAGTAGGCAAAGAGCAAAAATCTTCCTTCTTTCCTGTCCTTTATATTGGCTGCCCCAGAAGTTGTGGCCAAGTTTAAAGGTGTATCTTCCCACTACAAAAGACTTGTATTAAAGGTTGGCCTTCACACTTTCAATGATTTAATTAAAAAAAAAAGACCCTCACAGGTTTGCCCAGTTTGGGTTTTAGTTAATTCCAGATGAGGTAAGAGTGACAACCAAGAGCAGCCATCACAAGTCTACCCCTTCTTAACTTGACACACAATCATATATCCGTATGTCATGCTTAATATTCAAATGAAAACAATGAGGTCATAATTAGGCTTAATATGATATAACTATTCCACATACATCTACAAACACATATTAATGGTTCTCAACTTTCCTAAAGTAATGCTTCATCTCTTTAATACAGTTCCTCATGTTGTGGGTGACCTCTAATCAGAAATCATTTTTGTTGCTACTTCATAACTGTAATGTTTGCAACTTTTAGGAGTTGTAATGTAAATATCTGATATGCAGATGGTCTTAGGCTACACCTGTTAAGGGTCATTTGGCACCCAAAGGAGTCACTACTCACAGGTGGAGAAGCAGTGAATTTTATGTTTAACCGGTTCATAATATGATTATTATAAATATATATGTACAACCACAAATGAATTATAAATTTATAATATTAGTGACATTTTTAGTATCTCAAAACTTAACTGTGATAACCATTGATATTCTCTAAAATTGATATAACATTACACGATAAAGAAATCCAGAAAATAAAACAAAAATATACATACAATACATTTTTAACAAAATATGACAGAAACATTCATTTGTGGGTGCAGTGTTAAATCTAATCCTTTACAATGAGAAGGCCCAGAAGACATGCCCTTCACTGAATTGCCAAAGGCAAGGTTATCACAATGTTCATAGAGGGACTGAAGAGATGGCTCAGAAGATAAGAACACTAATTATTCTTTCAGAGGACCCTGGTTTGATTGCCAGCACCTATAGCACACCTTACATCTATCTATAGATCTCTTTCAAGGGATCTTTTTTGGACCTTCATTGGTGCCAGGTATGCACATGGCACACAAACATATATGCAGGCAAAATTATACATAAAACAAAAATAAGTAAATCTTTTAAAACAATGTGGAATGCCTACAGTCTTGCCACAGGAAATATATCTTTAGCTATTTCAATCTAGTGGGAAATCAGTGAAGAGCTTAATCTACACATACCATGTTTGATGGTAGCAGGGAAAGAGTACATTAAGCCTCAAATTCAACTCACTACAGTCAGGCACACCTGGTGGATGGTAACACTGGGTATGGGTTTCAATGTTGGAGGACTCAAAAGGAAGTGTCTCTTGTTCAAGGATCTCAGCTAAGAGAAATTTCTGACTGATTTTCTTCCATCTCCCCCCTTAATTTGTTCAATTTTATTTACTTATTTTTAAATTGGATTTTTAGAATATGCTGCTCCTGCTCTCATTTTCTTTGCCATTTAAAATATTTACTATACCTTTCTTTATTCAAACCCATGACCTCCCTTTAAAAATTATTTCATTATTAGCTTCAGCTTTATTAATTTTTAACATTTTAGTTTATTCTATGATATTTTTGTACCCTTTCTATTTTTATTGGTTGCACAGTTGCTAAATTTAATTATATTTTTAAAATTGTTTTATCTTTGTGTTGTTACTTCTCTCATTCTTTTTTTTCTCCATCTCTGTCTTTTCTTTCTTTCTTTCTTTCTTTCTTTCTTTCTTTCTTTCTTTCTTTCTTTCTTTCTTCCTTCCTTCCTTCCTTCCTTCCTTCCTTCCTTCCTTCCTTCCTTCCTTCCTTCCTTCCTTTCTTCCTTTCTTCCTTTCTCTCTTTCTTCTCTCTGTCTGTCGCCTTTTTTTCGGTGGTTCGGTGTCTCCAACTCAGGGCCTTGTGCCTGATGATGAGTGTTGTACTTCTGAGTTACATCCCATGCCTTGGATTATTTTTAGACTCCCACTGTATGTCTTAGTCTACCCCCAAACTTATTATGTAACTGTGTTGACTTCAAACATGGTATATCTGCCTCTGACATCCAAGTACTAGAATTCAGATCTGACTTCATTCTCTCTGCCACATGTCCCCATGTTTTGAAAAGTATGAAGGATTAGGTTCTTAAGAGATTGCTATTCACTAGGTGAATGCATAGTACCACAAAGTTGGAAGAGTTGTCTATGCAAATAGACAAATATGAAGATGGAAATGAATGGAAGGAAATTGGTATATTGATTCAATATTCTTTAATTTTGATGCTATTTTTCATAGAGCTAGAAAAAAATAAACTCTTCATTTACTTAAAGCGCCAAAAAATGTTGAAGACATAACATCACCTGCCACTGGTCCTATACAAAGAAGCTAAGACTATTTAATAAATAATCTATTTAACAAAATAGAAGACAACCTATTTAACAAACAGTACTTGGAAAGTTAGATATCCATATATAAACACTAAAATTCAATCCATATCTCCCTGACTATGCAAATATTACTGAAATGTGGATCAAAGTCTTTAAAACAAGATTTAAAATAAGGAATCAGAGGCCAAATTTCCACTAAGCAAAAGATAATGGGCTTTCTGTAAAGATCCTCTTCTCCTGCCCTACTGTCCCTGTATTCCTGCTTCCCAGACTCTACCTCCAAGGCAAGTCCACTTTATCTTGGTAGAATCTCTAGAATCTGTTCTTAAATGCCTTAATCATCTTGGCCATCACTGGGGCAATTTCTTCACAGCTGGTTTCCTGAGATCATAGGATACAGAACTATTTGAAATTTGAAAATTTTAGAGGAAAACAAAGAAGAAACACTTAAAGACATTGGCTCACACAATAATTTCCTGAATACAATATAAAGGGAAATAAAATAAAAAATTGGCACATAAAACTACATCATATTAAGAAATACACAGCAAATAAAAGACAGTCAAACAGTATAAAGATAGCCTACAGAATGGAGGAAGTATTTGCTAGCTATATTAGCTAACAAAGGTCAAGTATTCAAAATGCACAAAGAACTCCTAAAACTCATTATCAGAATAAGTTATTCAATTAATAAATGAACAAATATTCTGAAAAGCTGCTTCTTGAAACAAGATGTACAAATAGTCAATAATTTAAGAAAAAACGTTCAACATATTTAGCCATTACAGAAATACATACTAAACTACTTTGAGACTTCATCTTACTTAAAATGACTATTATTTTAAAAATAGTGTGAGAGAAGGAACATTTACATATTGCCTGTGAAAATATGTTATTATATCCACAATAGAAATGTATATACAGTTTCCTCAAACAAGTAAGAATATGACCACCATTTGATACATTTATGTCACTTCTAGATATATGACAGAAAATAAGATCAACATATATAATGAATATCCATGTACATACAGTTCAGTACTACATATAATTGTAAAGCTATGCAATCACTGTAGGTACCTATGGATACATGAATTAAAAGTCTTATATATGTATATTCTCTCAAATCATATATATCATTTCATATAAGTTCATCCTTTCATATTCTATAGTATTATTGAGTCATAAAAAGAAAAATTTGGTCACTTGTAGAAAAATGAATAGAATTAGACATCAACTTATTAAATAAAATAAGTCAGATGAAAAAGGATGGATTCCAAATTTTTGCATATGTAGAAGTTTTAATATAAAATGAATGTAGATGGGTGACTATGGAAAACTAAGGGACTTTCAGGGAGGGGAAATGGAAAGAAGTCAAAGAGGAAAGAAAGATATGTACAACCAGATCACATTGTATGGGAACATCATAGTGAAGCTCAGTAACATGTATAATTAATATGCATTGCCAATTATAATAAAATATGATTAAATATTTTGAGTTGAATCTAACAGTCAACTATTGTGTATGTTCTGTATACCAGACACAGTGTCAAAGGCTGAGAATACATCAATAAAAAGATAAACTCTCTAACCTTTGAAAGTGTTCAGCCTATGATTGAGAGGAATTATGTTGTCTTATCTTTTTTTCTGAGTGATTTTGTCTACAAAGGTCTATAAGATGGGAAGTAATATTTAAAGTATTCACTGATAAATAACTAGAAACTATTCAACAACAATTTACTGAACAAAAGACGAAATAATGAAAAACCTAGTAAGATCCCTAATTTTTTGAGTACTTTCTGTGTGCCAAGAACTACTAAGTGCTTTATCTTTAAAACAGGGAAAACATCCCACTAGTCTAGGAAGGAAGCACTGTTAAGATACTTAAGCAAACTATTTAAAGAAAGTTAAGAGAATTAGTTCCAAAATGCTATGGATTCGCAATGACAACCAATGTTTGGGAGGTGCAAGTAGTGATTTTCGGTTCTACTTTCCTTAACTACAACTATTAGCTCACATTCAACTCCTGTCTTTGTATGTAGGATATGAAAGTCTTTTGTTTGCTGTGTGTTCATTCTAAGTAGAAATGCTTGAAAAAAACTTCAATACAAAAACTGATTCTAAATCACATCAATTCTATGAGAAATTGTTATGCTGATTTGTGTGAAAGCAGGTCAACATACATCAAAAGGAATAGGGAAAAAATTGCAGTTTATCTCAATCAAAAATTGTAGACTGAGCACTTCTTATCAGTGTGCCCATTTTTAGTTATATTTCTATGCCTCACAATAATTTTAAGACAAAATTTCAGTGAAAAAAATCTTTAGTTGATTAGGCTTTTTTAAAATAGTTTACAACTACACCCAATAATTAGTTTAAAAGTTTTACTCAGCATCTTGCTCATTAAATTTTCACATTTTTAACTAATCTTTTTAATTAGTCAGGTAGTGCTTTATGCACTAAAAATCCCACAATGAAAAGAACTTCTGAACTTTGGTGGAACTTGTACTAGAGAGGAGCAAAAATTAAGGTAGCAGTGATAAGTGAGAGAAAAGCAAAACTGAGCTAAAGAAGGTGGAGGGACTAGGTAAATAAGCATTCTGTGAAGTGAATTCTGAAACTGTCTCAGAACCTTCACAGTCCAGAGCTTGTTGGAAGGAAGAAAGGAGTGCAGGCTTGCTCACCATGTGCATTTCACTATTGGCTTTATCTTTTTTCATTATTTATTTACTTCTGTGCCTGCAGATTCTGTTATTGTTTCACCTCTTAGATAACAGCCAGCCAAATGTGCTAAAAAATTAGTATTTTTAATCTAGGAAAATTTACTAAATGCCCTGATTACCATCTTAAGAGAGTTGTGAATGAATGAAATATTCTTAAGAGGCTTATTAGCAGATTATAATGATTCACCATTGCAAACCTAGGTCCAGAAAAGAATATAAAATACTGTTAGCTACCAATTATTTCTGGATTGTGAATAATTTTTATTTTCTCTCAGAAAAGGATGAAGCATACATTGGAAGAGGCACTTTCAGTTAAGCAAAAGGTGGGCAAAGCATTTTAGAAAATAACTTAACCATATAGGAATAAAATAGTTGACATTAAAATGTAAAATAATTGTATTTTATTACTCGAATGCAAGTATTTCACTGCAATATTATATATAAGCTCAGGACCAATGCTATTTTCCCCCATGCATTATATGACCATGAAGGAGAAAACTACTGGAACTAGATTTAATTTTATAATTTTATAATACAGACTGCGCTAAAATGGTGAGCAAATTAGTCCATTTATGATAGAAAAAAATCCCAAGAATAAAGAAGCTATAATTTTGTCAAAGTTTCTTTTTTATAAAAAGCCCTCCAGGATATAGTGCTCCCATTTCATTTTTTCATATGTGCACATGAGTTACTCAGATGCAGAATATATCCTGGATTCAGGGGAAAGATGGTTCCACTTGGGACTATGGTATTTTTAGTATCAAGTTTGAATTCTCTTAATATCCCAGCCTGGTATTGTTTGACTGTTAGAAATAAACAGTAAAAATGCCTTAAAAAACAATGATTAGAGTTTTCATAATTACCTATGTTCACCTCAACTTGGTTGTTGTAATAATTTTAGAATATAAAATGGTATATTCAATTATTTAAAACTGGGCCAGCAAGATGCTCAGTGAGCAAATGTTGGCACCAAACCTCAGAACCTAATTTTGATCTCTGTGACCTACATAATTGAAAGACAACTGACCCCCTAATTTGTCCTCTGACCTCCACACGTATGCACCATGGTACTTATGCCCACATATACACATAAATGCACATAAAATACTTCAACCTAATAAAAAATAAAAAATTAAAAGCAACTTGGATTTATTTTGATATTCTTTTTTTTCCAAAATGAATATAGATTACTTATGAGTAAAAGGAAATTTTAGATGCTTTTATGTAGATTGTTTTGGAATTATTTTGTATTTTTTACTAAACTAATTTTAATCAACAGGAAATATGGTTATTTTATTATATAATATCACCTTACTAGGTAGTCAATAATAATTAACATTTTCCTGCATACACTCATGAAATAAAAAAAGCCAATTTCTTGAATATATTTCCAGATATTTCTCAAATACTTAAACTTATCACAAATGATATAACTACACTCCCAACATTCATGCATGCATAATCAATGAAGATCTGATCGTATGTGACTTCATCTGGACTTTCACAGTATTTTTCTGGGACCTTCATTCCACTTCATAGTATATAAAGATCTACTTTAGGCTTTTGCAGTTGTGTGATGTTTCATGCTATGTATGTAACATAAATTAATTTCTCAACCACCTTAGTAGAAATTTAGTTTCTTTCCCATATTTTACTGTTACACAGAATAGTGTATTATTGCATTTTTGTAAAATATACAACACAACCTCTATAAGAGTAAATATGACACATTAGAAAGTTGAATTGCTAGAATAAAGAATTATACAAATATAGATTTTCTCCTGTTATTGAAAACATATTTTTTTCCTCATATACTATATCTTGATCATGCTTTCCCATCCCTTTACTTCTAGTTTCTGTCCACATTCCCTCCCACCTGGATCCATCCTCTTTCTGTCTCTCATTAAAAAACAAACAGGCTACTAAGGAACAAGAACTGGTGGCATTTGTTCTGGAAATAAGGACCAATTAAGCCTTGGATGTTGCCTCTATAGGTCAGCCTCGAGATTACAAAGATTGATAGATTTGGAGGAACAACTGATAAATATAAATATAAATTAACATTGCTATTATGTTTTGTATTGATTCTGTCCTACCCATGTCAAAATTAAACAGATCTTTTAATTTGTAAATTTGATCAGTTTGATATGTGCTATTATTCTACTATATACTTTTTAATTAAATATGATTTTCAAAGTCTAAAATGAGGAAGAACAAATTTATAGAAATATTAGCTTATTAGACTTATTGAAATTGTATTTCTCTCATAAAATCTACATCGAGAAAAACAGAAATAAAGTAATTTTCCATTTCAAAATTCTCAGAATTCAAGTGTTTTAAAATAAATAATACTTTAAATGGTTTAAATAAACATGATTATTATACATTTGATGCACTGTACAGATGTTTTAATTATTTTCATCCTAGATAATTGGCAACCATGTCATTGTGTTCTAGGACACTTTTAATTTCAAATAAATATTTTCATATTGAAGTGAAAATTACAAGACCAGGTGTAGTGTATCTTTAGATATTTAACTCATAAAAACCAAGAAATATATGAAATACCATAATTAAAAACCAGTGGAAATAATATGTAAGGAGATATTTCAGAAAAGAATAAAAAGAAATGGAAGCATTTCTTAACTTGATACTAAAATGTAAATGACTCATTTTGGCAATAAAGCACTGATTAGTAATCCAGCTAAACTGATACTTGTCAGTAATTCTGAATTAACCAAGAAAGCGATGGATAATGTAGCTTCTTTTTCCTTTAGCATCTTTGTTTTGGAGGACTCTTGGTTTACAGGGTAATGGCTGTTATCTCATAGATTATGGCTCATGCTCCAGAGGATGTTTGTGAAATGTGTTACTGTGGTTATGAGTCATGCATGCTACTGCCAATATCTCTTCATTTTGAGGAGTTAGAGGAAGATGACTCAGTTAAGTCACCATAATGGACGCAGCATATTGAAAAGGATCTGTCATCTGCCTCTCTATTGAATGATGTCTCTTTCTGAGGGATCTCTCTCTCTCTCTCTCAGTATATTTCCCTAGAATATGGAGATCTTTCATGAAAATATTTATTTTTGGATATTATTTCTGTTCCTCAGAAGATAATAGACATTCACCATAGGCACTGAAGCATTTAAACATAACTGATTGTATAAGTAGGCCTGCTAGTGCAATCAAGAAGCAGTTTCCTCTATTAACATTTCCTCAAGCCACACATATTCTGTGTGGTAAACTATACTAGGAATCATTAAGATGCATATTGCTCCCAGAGTTCCAGTTATAGGCTTTTACCTCTCGTACCTCTTATCTTTCTTTTCACTTATTTATGATTTATAGGTATCAATTAAAGCTTTTGTTCACATTTATAAATTAGCAAAATTATTTTCCTCTCATCCTCATCCAGGAAAATAACAATGTTATAATGATTTTCTAATTTTTTTCTAAATATTTCCCATGAGTTTTCTACCATTTATCTCATTCTAATGTATTTGAATATAAGAAGGAATTATATAAAGCCAGGTTTGGTGGACCATACCTTTAATCTCAGCACTTAGGAAGCCAAGGCAGGTGAATTCTCTGAGTCCAAGGTCTATATACCAAATTCCAGAACAACCAAGACTACATAACTCCTACAAAAAGAAGAAAAAAATTATAAAATTATTACTCATATTAAATTGAAAGTTGTTAATGCATGAAATATGTGAATTAAAAAAGTTGTACCCTAGCTGACGTATATATTATGTAGTCTTTTTAATACTCAAAATTAATGTTAGGCTTAAGACAAGTTGTGCAATCAGTGATATTATACGATTGAGAAAATGTGAGCTTTGGTGTTAGAATATAGCACTTTTTACAGAGATAATCACAGCATGTTACGAAAGGATACAGAGGAGCAGTCACAAAAATTAGGGATCAATGAACATAACTTCTAGAAAAAAAACATTATTTTCCATGTATTTTCAAGTAAATTGGTGCCAAAAGGAAGAAAGAAATAGTGAAAAAGTTGAGGAAGGATATTGCTAGTTTAAACACTATAGTAATTTAGTTTGATGACAGGCACAGGTTTAGGGAAATAGAAGACTTTGTCATCAAGTAGACCAGAGACCACGAGAGTGAACCTTGTTTGTGAAGACATTTCTCTAGGTAAAATCCCTGGGATTTTGTGAGAATACTGGCATGGTTTTTATTTCTTCAATGTCAATGCTCCTGTATGTAAAATGGAGATATTAAATCTGGATATGCCACTTGGTATATATAGGAATGGAATAACTTTATATTTACACTTAAATAAAATACAGGTTTATTGTTGAAGATATTAAAGCAGAACAATGGATGTATACATGCAATATCATCAGAGTATGTGATTTTCCTTATGGTATTTTTTTCCCTGTATCATTATGATTTTCTTACAGTAATATGATAAACAAAAGGAAGAATTTCTAAATCACCAGGAAGCTCATTAAGAATGATTTAATTGAAATTAAATTTTAGACCACTTAATTAATATCAATTAGCCTTCCCCTTTTAACTATAATTTATCATGTTTCCCCACAGTCTATATTTGGACAAGTATCATAAACATGACATAATCAGCTCAATATTCTGTATGAATCTAACAGAAACCAGAGGCTTTCTTGTTGTGTCTATTTCCTGAAGAGAATAGTTAATGCCAAGCTTCTGTGGCAAAGGTCAGTGCTTGATAGATACTGTGGTATGTTTAATAACCCTATAAAATCCTGAGTGTTCAACCACAAATTGGAATCACAGCATATTTTTTCTTATGTGTTTTCATGCACATGAATTTAGGTGCCCAAACAGATTTCCCATGAATTTCCATTTCTTTTTCAAATGTATTAAAAATAATAAAACAAACATTTGTGAATATATTTCCAAAAAGATCAGCCACATTTCTCTTAAATTCACACTATTTCAATATAAGATAACAAACATAGTTGACGCTGAGTGCAATCACTCATACCTATAATCCTAGCAATTAGGATGATAAGAGAAGAGAATAACAAGACTGAGAGCTACAGGATAAGTTTTAGACGAGTATAAGTAGCAGAATGATTTCTCAAAGCAAACAAATAAACAAAACTAAAAATTTAAAACAAAATAAAAGAGTATTGCAGAGAATTAATTTTTTTAACCAGACAGCACAATTATCAGTGCCTTTCAAAATTACGTGGGATAAAGGGAATGACGGACCCACCCAAATATTGCAAAGTCTTCCCTCCCATTCTCTCACTTTTCCCCCCTCCTACCCCTCCTCCTTTCTCCTTCCCATTTTTCTTCCTTTCTTGATCTTAAACTCTGTTTAAGCAGGTCTGTAGGCAGACCTGTGGTATGTGTTTCTGTTAAGATGCTGGATGCCTTCCAAATCATTATCAACTCAAAATTGTAAATGAGTAATTGAAAAATAATAAAGGGTACTAGTATGTCAAACATTGTATTTAAAGATGAAATGTTTGGAGCTTTCATATAATGTGTTTATCCATTATTAGATGCTGTACAGTGAGACCAATTTATGTTTATGTATATATGCTAATTAGGACAATAAAATGACTTTTAAGAATATGCAATGCTTTTCCACTGCACTACTTTACTTCTTATATGCAAGTGAAAAAAGTAAGAGCACTTTTTTGTCCTTAACACACACAGCTAGTGCAGTATGATTGTGTAATTTCTGTTCATATCATATATACTGGTTTAAATATACTTCACTTAATGCTTATCTATAAATCCACTATAGCTTTGAAATTTAAAACAAAAAAGGAAATTAAGTCCAACTGAAATCATAGTAATGCTCTTAAACAGTGGAATGGAAATTAAATTTGCAGAAGAATTTTCTAGTCCTACTACTGTAGAGACAACCTGGAGTGAGGAAACCCAAAAAGGTAAGAGTCTTAGAACTGAGAAGATGCATCAAGGAGGAGACTATTACTGGAACCAGAGGAAAGCTGGCTTATTTCAGTTACTGATGGAGTGTTTGGCAACATGGTTGTCACCTTGAATGCCTTGTAAGGTAGAAAGGAACAAAATTAATTTGAGGGTCTGACTAAGGCAGACTACTAATAATATTAACTGACCTGACTTCATTGCCTCATAATAAGTGGGAGAAAACAGAAAAGGGAGCGTTTCATATTTAAGGAAAGCTTAGAGAAATTATTTCTAATCGAGGGAATGTTGAATTAGAAAATATGTCTAGTTCTCACTCCTAGCTTCTTCTACTGCAGCCTCTAGATTAGGATATAAACACAGAGTTGAGGTCAAATGTAAAATGCTGTCTTCAAGATGTACCCTTGGGTCAAAACTAAGTCAGAGCTTTCCTGGAAGACCTTTTGTTAAGATCTCAGAACAATTCAAATGTAATTTCTTTGTTCTAGTTTTGACTAAAGGACATCTAAGAACTATTAAGATTTGGCCCTTGGAACCCTCAAGCATAATCTGGAATAGAGGAACTTAGCATGAAGGTATTTGTGGATGTGTTCTTTGTCTAATGAGAGGATAATAATTTGGAATACAGGAAAAATATATCTCTTTTATGTCAACTGTGATTTTGGTCAGAAGATCTTTCAAAACAGAGAAGTGGGATGAGACCCTTTATTTATGTCATATATGGATATAAATATATTATGAAAATATTATTTAAAATAACCTAATATCTAATGTTGCTCTTCCAAAGCCAAGATTCTGTAGGAACTATGCTTGAAGAAACTTTTTATTCTGAACCTGATTTGTAAACTGTCAACAGAGAAGGTTGGGGAGATGCCTCAGTCAATAAAGTGTTGGCCACATAAGCATGAAGACCTGAGTTTGTATTGCTAGCACCATGTACAAAAAGATGAGCACAGCATTGTGCACCTGTAACAATAGTGCTGGGAAGATAGACAAAAGAATTGCTGGAGCTCAAAGACCAGCTAGCCTAGACAAAAGGTGAGCTTCAAGTTCAGTGAGAGATCTTGTCTCAAAAAGAGTAAGTAGAGCAATTGAAGATTGCTGACATCTGGCTGATCTGTGGCCTCTATAGCACATGTATACACACTCTTAAGTGTATCTTTTCACACATATACATATATCTCTAAAAACACATATAAAGTACATATATCCACACCTCAAATGCAAATAAATGACTATAAATAAAAATGAAATGGCTCAAATTCTCTAGTTTCAGAACATTTGGCTTCTACTATAGTAAATGTTTAAAATTTTTAAAATTAAAAAATGTAAAAAAAAAATAGCTCATAGGACAAATACAGCCTCTGTGACTGAAGGTAGAGATATGCAGGCTGTGCAATTGCAGTTTTTGAATAATAAGTCTAACTTTATATCCTCAAAGTCTAATTTCTTATATTTATCCACTCCAGGGAGAAAAGAACACAACAATAAAACCAAAATCCCTTTCCCCTAATGGATTAGTATGTCAAAGTTACTTTTCTTTCAATTTTCCTGGATTTAATTTTGTTCACTTTTCTTAAAACTTTAAGGAATTTATTATTAATAGCTTGATAACTAGTCACTATTGTAATAGAAGGTAGAAGGACTAAAGTAATAAACTAGATCTCTATTCTGAAACAAGAAGACTATATACATTGTCCATGCCAATGCAGGTAACAGGAAGACTTCTATTGTATTTGCAGTGCAGAGTTTGTGCTGGGATCAAGTGATTGGTCTTGTTCTAAAAGTATGTAAATTTTATGATAAAATATCATCATTTGGAAGTGTAAATACATGAAAATACTTCTTTGGGGTTGACTCTGGGAAGTCTATGAAATTTCTTAAGCCTGGTTGTGATAACATATGAGAAGTAAATAAGGTAAAAGCCAATGTGTCAATTGCTAGAGTGTGAAAAATGAGGACAAGGATGACCAAGGAGAATTTCTGAATTTATAGCATGGGACCTGATATTTGGTGATTAACAAACTAAATAACTTTCCAAAAATGTGACTAGGAGATTGCATTTGAGTATTTTAAACTACACTTAATGGAGTCAACATGGAAACTGTGGCACAAGACCTTTCTGGGGTGTGGAAACCCATTTCTTTCCCATATCACTGTGATCACATGACCTAGCTTGTGAAACTGAGCTGGCACTTAGTCTGATTCACTGAACAACAATCTAAAAATAGACTGAGTGCTAACATGACATCTTCATAAATGACTATTAGTGGAAATCACAAACCCATTACAGTGTAACTTATCCACTAATTATTTTTGTGATAAGAATAGATAGGAATCATACATAACCCTTGATAGATGCAAAGGAGTACCAAAAGAGCTCACTTCTATTGAAAATGCAATGATATTTGTCCAGCCTCAATCATAAAAAAGAAAGAAAATGTTAAGTGATATTTCAAATAAAGTTTATAAGACTTACAGATAATTTAAATCTTTATTCCTAATGACCTGAATTCTCTGGAATATAATCCTATTGGATTGACAAATGTTCCTTCAGAATTCCCACTGCAGGTCACCTACTTGCAGGCTTCCTTCATGCCAGTATACAACTTTTAGTCATTGTCTACTGGTAATTGTTTCCTTTTTATAGCAGAAAGAAATCATATTCAAAATTAAAAATAAAAGATAAACAAAACACCAGTTTTCCTGAATCTTTAAATACTTAACAAAATAACTCTATCTGATGTGAAGAGTGACATTGCCTAACCTCCTCTGCATTCCATATTACAATCTTGAAGCTAAATTATATTGAGGATATTGTTTATATTTTTCCCCAAGGTACCTATATTCTACAAGCTTTTTGAATGAATATTTAAAACTTTAAATACAATTTTTAGAAAACCTGAAGTTCCATGAAGTAAGTGAACAGGATAAGAGCAATTCTGAAGGAGAAGCCAGAGTAGATAAGGCTTCTTCCCAGTACTAGGAAATCACGTCCTACTGGAGGCCATGTACTTTTCCAGTTCGTAAAGCCATTGGACTGGCTTTCTATATTTCTAGATGTTTTTCTTATCTCAGTCCAGAAAAAAATAAATTTAACTTTTAAGTATAGATAAAAATGGAGCTGTCAATTATTATAAGACTCAGATAGGGCAGATGCTTTCCTAAGGTTCTGTGGGATGTGAGAACATTGAATGCATCTCCTATCTGTAGAAAGGTTAACTAATGATATATATTCCCTGTGACTCTGAAACTCCCCAAAAAATCAACAATGAGAAACCTTTATCTTTCAAGACATTGTTATAGGCACAGATTCTCTGCATAGAACTTTTAGGCAGACAGGAGAAAAGGAAAAATTAGCAAATGTGATCAAAGCTTCTTCACAGTAAAGAAAACCATCAATATAGTGAAGAGAAAAGATGTAGAATGGGAGAAAATACTTACCATCTAATCACCTGAGGAGGGTTAATATTGATAATATATAAAGGATGAAAACAATAGAAATCACATAACTCTTTTATTTTAGAAACCTGAAAAATGGCCTACATGGGAATTTCTCAAAAAAAGAAATATAAATAGCTAACAAAACATATAGAACATAAGATTAATTTCATTAGTCATCAGGTAAGTATAAATCAAAACTACTGAGGAACATTTGACCTCAGAATACATGTTATAACAAATTCTGGTAAGGTTATGAAGAGAAAGGATTGCTGATACATGCGCTACCATGGCCCAGCTAACAATTTTAGACTGGCCCAAAGTCTAGTTGTTGGTCACAAGTCCAGTCTTCTCTATACTATTAGCAAGTAGTGACACATGACTCTAGACTATGAAGGACCCCTACAGACATACTTATAAAATAATTAAATTCTGCAGAAACTATTTGGATTAAGTGGTGGTCATTCAATCCAGTTCATTTGTCACCACTTCCTCTCTTGTTACAGTTTGTAAGGTTAGTAGGTTCAATGAAAACTGGCTGAATCGAGTCCTCCTACAAAAATCTTGTTAGGATTAATGAAAATTAAGTGCATTTTGCTTTGTACTGTTATTTTATTTTATTTTTTATTGATTAAATCTCAATTTATAGCTAGTATATTTAAAAGTTTCAAGAATGTAAATTATGATAAACAAGTTATGATAAACTTGATGAAAATAAAAAGCAGAATGAGGCATCAAAACCAAAAAGATAATCAAGATTAACAAGAAAAAAGATAATTATTAAAAATAAAAATGTTTGGTAAATCCTCTGTGTCTTGAATATAGTCAACAATATGTAGAAACTGAAGTCTAGTAAGGTCATGCCAAACTCAGATCATTCCATTTTATCCTGATAATTATTATATACTATTAAAACAGAGTAATAAGCACTGTTCATTTTTGTTATTGTTGCCTTAGGTTTCATAGGAAAAATTTAGATCCAGCAGAGGGAAGAAGGTAAGTCAAGTCCTACTAACATTAACACTCTTGGAAAATGATAAGAATTCTACTCAAATTCCTATATATTTGAGTCTGAATGTTGGATCCTAAGTTAAAATAAGAAAACAAGGAGCTGGCAATATAACACAGTGGGTAAAGACATTTCCACCAATACTGATGAACTGAGTTTAATTTCTGGAACCCATATGGTAGAAATAGAGAACAAACTTCTACAAGTTGTTCTCCAATCTCCTCGTGTACACAATGGGATGTGTATGTACACACACACACACATTCACACACATTCACACACATTCACATACACACATTTTCACACAAACAAAATAAATACATAAGTGCAAATAAAAATAGGAAACAAACAAAATTTTGCAAGATTTTCCTCAGCATATATACAAACACTTTATAATTGATGTGCAACTGGGCAGTTTTGTGCCTCTAGTCCTTAGTCTTAGTTATTGGTTTGTGGCTCTTATTTAAATTTAATTTATTTCATCTGTATGTATGTGTGTCTGTGTGTAGTGTGTATATACACACTACATACACAATGCATATGTGTTGGTGCTAACTGGAACTAGAGTTATAGATAGTTGTGAACTGCCTTATGTGGGTACTGGGAACCAAACCCAGGTGCTCTGTAACAACAGCAAGTACCCTTAACCATTGAGCTATCTCTCCAGCATATTCTTGACATCAATATTTTTTTACTTGTATTTTTATATTCAAAACAAATGATTGTTTTTTTCTAATATTTTTATTCTCAGGAGATTTTATAAATATCTGAAAAAGTTACCTTTAGTTAGACAAATTCTATATGCCTATATAAAATAAAGTAACATATTTAACTTTAGGTACTTTTCATTCATTGATTACTTTATGAGCACAATGAGGAAATACTCATGATTTCAGATCAAAAGGCTATTGTTTTCATTTCATTTCCTCTTAGATCTTCAAAAAAGTATTACAAAATTGGTAGCTTTAAACAACAGAGAGCTACACCTCTTCTGAGCTCTTGGTAAAGCTCTTATCAAGCTTTTCTTGGGTCTTGGTGATGCTTAGTTGTACCTATAATTCTATTTTCCTGCCTTACTCTATAAACAGTCTTTTACTGTTTTACATTTTCCTCATTTCTCTTATAAAAACATTAGTTACTGAATTTAGGGCCTACTCTTAATTATAATAACTTTATGCTAAGCTTCTTAATTATATATACATAGACCTACTTAAAATAAAGTCACAAAAAAAGTCAGCAAAGGTTAGGATTTGCATATGTCTGACCTGGTACATAATTCAACCTACCATAATATACCTGATTATTTTTATTATATGACAGTCAGTTTTTATTAATCATCCTATTTATTAATCAACCTGTATTTTCAGTGATTGAGTAAAAGCAGTGACCCATTCCTTTAAAAATGATTATAATTATTTGTTTATATTTCATCTAATTTCTACAGCATAAACTAGATTATTATTAGAATTTTAAGTCCTGTTCTGGCACTGGGCCCTGTAGAATGTAACATGAAGTTGGGTAGTAATTACCATTATATATTTTCAGGGTACTGAACTAGGATCTCACAGATTTTGTACCTTAAACAAGTATTTATTTTTAATAAATGGTTTGGTCTTAGAGCTTAGAAGTCTCATCAGGATTCCAAATTTGGTTAAAGTTCTTGTAAACTTCCTCCTTTGTGTTCCTAGACATTAGAATATCAGACAACTGTCTTCTCACTGTGACAGAGGTGCAGGAAGAAAGGAGACAGACAGTTGGTTTTCTCGACTATTATGGTGGCTCCACATACATGACCTTGTCTAAATCGAACTACATACCAAAGCTGCTCTTTCAAATATTTCCCATCTTCTAATGACCATTTAGAATCAGGGTTTAATATCAAAATTTGTGGGAAACACAAACATTTGATCCATAGCTATTTCTCTGAAATTTGAAAGTAATGTCAGGATTTAATAGTTAGATGACACTGGATTCTGAGGCTGAAAGATTGCAGGATGCCAGATCAAATTGCAAGAATTAACAATTCAAAGCTACTTGAAAGGTAGAGGGATGGGGGGGTATGAAATCTGACTCTTTCTGGGGAATCTGGTGTTGTGGAGTCTTCACCAGAGAAGACTTTAGACAACGGATTAAAGCCAATTGAACGTCTTTATTAGCAAGTCAGTGACTACACATGGTATTCAGGATCCCAGCGTAGCTGCAAGCCTTTCTCAGGGTGAGCTTTTCAGCACAAAAACCACATCCTGGATTGATATACTTCAGTTAACAAGAACAATTAGCCAGAATTGGAACTACAGAAGCCAAAATGTTAGTACATTTAGAGACTTTTCCAGAACTATGGACTTTGATGGATTATAGATTAGGTCCTTGTTTTCATTTCAGAAGGTGGTATCGTCTACATGCTGAGTTTTACAGCCTAAATGGTACTTCCATCATGGAGTCAGTTGTGCTAAGACCTACTAAGATTTAGAGGCCTGTTATACTGGCTTCTCAAAGATAACTGGAGCCCAAGAGCAGAAACAAGCAATTCATGCACACATGTTTAGCAGAGTTGCTGGGTAAGGATTTCATCACTGTGAGGTCTCATATGAACTCCTACAATTGGGGTTAGTTTCCCTACACTCTTACCATAAATCTGGCCTGACTTGGTTTCTGTTCTACTATACTCAAGAATAATTTTGATTTCAAAGTGAAAGCCCCTACAAGTCTAGATAGATGGAAAAAATTAAGATTGGAAAAAAATACTATAAACAAAAATGAGTTTTAGACCTTGATATGGGTATGATTACTTGAAGTAAATGGTGAATACTATTAGCAATCCAGTAGTAAGTTCTGCTGCATTAAGAGATTCAAATCTTATGCAGAACATGTTTTTGAAAGTAAATGAATGTTTCCACTTAATGGAAGGTGACCCAAAGCAATCTGTCAACAAACATTTCCTCCTTAGATGCTTCCACAACAGGGATGTTTTACTAAACAGTTTCTTCAAACAAAGGGGCTTTAATTTTATAGTCTGTCCATGTAAAATAGTCATAAGTCCTCACTTTAATTATAATAATGGTAAGAGCTACGTGATAAAAGTATAATAGCATTATTTATTCCAGAGAGGTGACTGAATGCAAGTCCTGAAAATGCACAATGCCAACGATATTCAAAAGAATCCTCTATTAGACAGTATTACCACCTCTATTTCCCTAATGAAAATACAAACAAGATTAAACTCAAAGTACTTACTTAAAGACACAAATGATAACATTTAATAGACCTGAAATTTTGGTCTAGGACTGAAGGGATGACTCAAACACTAAATCACCTCACCAATTCCACTGTACTATTGTAACAATCTTTGTCAACAACCTTCACGATTGTATTGAAATTACATTCAGTAATAAAAATAAAGAAAGCATTCAGCTATCATCACATGACAGTGTTCAGTCAATGTGATAAACTATGGAATGCATTAAGTGTTAGTACATCTCCCACATATCCCCAAGATGGCAACCACAAAAGACAACCAGACATAAGTTAAGTTCTAGACTCACACAAAAAGGTCTGTCTCCCAGAAATCCCTCCACAGTGCTCCTGCTTCTCTCCCCCAAAAAGTCCACATTTCCTCTCTTGATCTCCTCCCAGTCAGTCAGAGACAGCTACTTCAACCCTTCTCCACATGTACCTTTTCTTCTTCCTTTTCCACTTACAACCCTTTAAAACCTGCCATTTGCCTAAGGTCCACTTCTGTCTCTATCCTATCCAGAGGCAGTCCTTTGTCCTTCAGTGGCAAATATCCCTTCCTTCCTCTCCTTTGGTCTATTTCCCCCTTCTAACTCATCCCCCGTCCCTGTCTTTGTCCCTTGTCCCCTGCCCTTGTACCTCTTGGGCAAATACATCTTTGTGCTAAGAGTCTGGTGTATTGGTGTGTTCTGTGCTGACTCTGATCCTTCGTTAAGTCCCATTCCATAACTTTTTCAGATTTTATCAAGTGAATAGATGGTATGAATTAAATTTGCATTTTATTTTTAATTTCAAGTCATGGTATTTAGTTATAAACAGCTACCTAGATTAAGTTCTGTGCTACTGCATGGACTGCAAATTCTCTGATGAACTCCCCAGAATAATAAAGGGAAGAGAGACCACTCTGTGAGTTCTTGCTGCAGAGATGCTCTATAACCTTGATTATCTCAGCTTTTGCTGTAAAATGAGGATAATTAATTTACTAACTTTGCCTTCATGTAAGTAAAACTATTCTGATTTCTGATACCACGTTTCACTCTTCCCTTTAACTTTATAAAAGAATAAAGGGAAGACATTTTTAAAATGTCTTTTATTTTTACAAACAAAACATTTCCCATTGCTTTGAGACAAAATGAAAGCACGTGCTCTTTTCAGTGGGGAAGATTCTTGGGTGTCTTTATTAGAAGTTTTTAACTGATTGCTCATTTTGCTTAATGTTTCAAATACAAAAGACACCTGTGAATCATCATTGGAATTAGCTTCATTGTTCTCTGAGAATAATGTCTTACAATAGATTTGTTTGCCATTCTTCTGGTATAGAGTTACAAGTACATAATAATAATAATAATAACAATTTACATTACCACTGGCTCAGTTTTCTAAGTACTTTGACATAAATTAACATATATAAGCCTCATAATAGCCCAATACATTTATTCATGGATGCTTCATTTTATTCATGGCTGTCATGCCGACGTTATTCATACACAATTTACTTATTCCTATGGTTGGTTGGTTATGTAAAACCTTAATCAACCAAATAGAAAGATACAAACCAAGGAGAAGAGAATATATCACTTGTGTTTCTGAATAGCTCAATTTCCTTTTATAAAATTAGTAAAAGTGCCCAAAGTATACTTATATTGCTTTAGAAATTAATGTTTTCAAAATATATTATTATTCATATCTACCAGTGCTAAATGTCGTTTGTTAAATCTATTGAATTAGAGGTAGATCAGAAAACATTGAGAAGAATTTAAAGCCCACAGAAGATTAGTTTATTCATTTAATAGAATGTCTAAATTATTTTGTTGTTTTGAACTATTATTAATAGTGTGCTAAACATGCTACATAATTTCTAATCAACCATAAAATGGAAAACCTTTTGCTACACTTAGAATCATATTAGTTGATCTGAACTGAACTATATTTTGACTGAATGCTGTTAAGTATATAGTTCATATTTGAGCCTCAGAATGTGACACAGCAGAAGCTACACATGCCTTGATCAAGATACATTCACTTGGTGTGTAAAACCAAATAATGAGTATATATCAGGGCTAGTCTTAACAGTCTTGCTTCTTTCTTCTGATCCTGATTAATAAGAGAAAATTGAAATAGCATTTGGATAACAATTTCACATTTGATTTCATTTGTTCCCAACCATGTTTTAAATAAGACATTCTTTTGCATACTTACAAATTCATATAAATTAACAAATATTTCAAGGATCTTATGATGGAGGTTGAGGGAAGATATGACTAGCTAGCATAAATTCTTATCTTTCTCTGTAAAACAAAACTCTTAACCGGGTGATGATGGTACAGGCCTTTAATACCAGCACTCCAGAGGCAGAGGCAGGCAGATCTCTGTGAGTTCAAGGCTAACCTGGTCTACAGACTGAGTTCCAGGACACCTAGAGTTACAACAGAGAATCCCTGTCTCAGAAAACAAAAAATAAATAAATAAATAAATAAATAAATAAATAAAATAAATAAATAAAAACATCTCTAGATTTCATTGAGAAATTAGAAAGTCTGGATCATCCTTAATATCCATAGATAGATAACAATGTCTGCAGTTCCATGGAGTGATGTTTGTTAAAATGACTCTATGAGAGATGAAACATTTGTGATGTAGTAAGGAGAAAAGGAACACATTGTTTCACAAGTAACAAGAACTGAACACAGCAGTGTGAATAGCTATGAAAAACACAAATAAGGGGCCATATACCATCATTTATGCTTTTATTTCTTATTCACTTACATTTTTGAATAATAGAAAAATCATTTAAAATTATCAGATTTCATTTAAGCTCAATTAATGTTAATGTAAAAGTTCAATAATCCAATAATGACTTGAGGAATGAAACTGATTCAGTTTCCAAGTAGTAGTTGTGAAAGAGCAGGTATTTTATTTGTATAAACTCATTTTAATAGTTTCCATTAGATATTTATCTATATTTTGTCAGTGTTGGTTAACAGATAAAATCATCTGTTAAATGGCTCTACCATCTGTTCTTAGGACCTTATTACATGTGATTTACAATAGTAAATTAATTTCATTGAATAAAGCATTACATTAATACATCATAATTTTGTTTGCCCTAGGCATAACCCAAAAAGTTAGAGCTAAGAAAAACTCAGGTCATACTAAATAATCTTTTTTTATAATAGTGTTTTCTTTTATAGATATAGGTCTTGGGAAAGGATATTGCCAGAGTTTTATTGTTCTTGTTTCTAAACAAAATTCATTTTTTTTCAGGGCTTGAATGAATAGTATCCAAGAAATATTTATAAGTAGAATAAGATTATTTATTCTGATCAGAAGAGAATTATAACTTCACATTATTTTCTGTGTCCATATGTGGGTTTGTGTTCATGCGTGAGGCCATGCAGAGATAATACGCTCTATGGAGCTGGAGTTACAGACAGTTGTGAGCTGCCAATGTGGGTGCTCAGAACTGAGCTTGTATCCTTTAGAAGAGCTATGGTCTCTTTTATCATTTCCAGCCCCAAGATCAACTTTGATTTTTTCATTTTTCACATATGATTGGCTTACAGTTTCTGTTTTGCAATGACCGAATTACCTCACTTAATGTGAAGGATATCCTCTTCTGTCTGTGTTGCTATGAGTAACAAGATGGCAATTTTAATTTTATTTATTTACTTTTAGTGTGTGTTTGTGTATGTGTGCACCACAATAACAAGTGGTTAGAAATCAGAGGACAACTTCCTTTGTCAGTTCTCTCCTTCTACCTTTACAATGGATCCAGGAATTGAAATCAAGTCACCGGGCTTAGTGATAAGCACTTTTACAGCTGAGCCATCTTGTGGACTGAGAGTGTATTTATTTTAATAGTTTTTTATTGTCAATAGTATTTTCTTGGACATATGAACTATATTTTATTCATTCATCAGATGGTGGGTGCTATTAATTTCCATTTCCTACATGTTATAAAGTGTTTTAGTATATTTGGACATATTTCCAGATCCTATATTCACTGATGATAATTATTGAACTGGCTACCTGAAGCCTGGTAGAATGTGATTTCTATAGATGAAATAGCCTGCTTTCTAATGTAAATATAAGCTGCTCCCTCTTAGCTCAATGTAAACAGAGTGGTTGGATACTTCATCAGGCTGGAGGCAGCAAAGGGCATGGTGTTGCCTCTCCTAATTGTCCTGTAGTTACCCTAATATAAATGTGAACATGGTTAGGACAGGATGTGTCCTGGCTCCTTTTGTGTTGGATGGCACCCCAACATGGACATGCCCAGATGGCCAAAGGTTTGGGAGGAGTTAGACCATTGTATCTCTTTGATTATACAAATAGACTTCTAAGAGGAAGCAAGGAGGGACTTTTAAGATGACAAGAAACTGCCAAGATAAGAAGAACAGGAAGAAGAAACTTCCAGTTGGTGCTGGAAGACGGTATGCTGTGCTCTCTGCTGAGGTCTGTGAGGCTTGTACATTTAAAAGCTTGTGCCTTTAAGAATGTCTCATGGGTCTTTATTAATATATCGTCAGATTTAATAAACGGCTACAATGAATAGTGCTGCAAGCCCAGACATATGCTGATGTCTCATTGATGGGTGATTTCATTTCCTTGGGTTATCTACACTTTGATGGAATTCCTGGATCATGTGGTACTACTATTTTTAATTTTTAAAGGAAATTTCCACATTTTTCTACAGTCAGGATAGTAATTGACATCTACACTAATAGTTCCAAGAGTTCCATCTTCATATTCTTGCTATCATTTGATATCATTAGTCTCTTTTTTGAGAATGTCTATTCTTAGTTGGGTGAGGCATTATCCCATTCTGGTTTTAATGCAAAGTTGGTGAAGACTACTGATGCTGAACATTTTATATTATCTATTGATAATTTATGCCTTCTTTTCAGAAAGGTTTGTTTAAATCTTATGCGTATCTGTTTTTTGTTTGTTTGGGTTTTGGTTTTGGTTTTGGTTGTTGTTGCTGTTGTTTTGCTATTTAAGATTTGGAATTGCTTGTGTATTCTGAATACTAACCCCTGGTCAGAATTATAGGCTGAAAATATTTTCTCACATTTGCTCTTTTAATTGTTTCTTCTATTGCTTTTTAGTTGATAAAATCGTATTTGCCTAGTTTTATACTTAATTCCTGTGTTTGGTATTCCAGCCCCCAAATGCCCCTAAAAACAAACAATTAAGCAAGTAAACAAATAAAAACAAAATATCTTCCCCATCCCACTAAAGTTAAACATTTCCCCTGGAGGTTTTCTTTTAGAGTTCTTACAGTTCTTAATTCTTACAGTTCTACCAAATAAGTTTTGAGATCTTTTGTTATAACCTTTATAACAAGTGAGAGAGATGGATCTAGCTTTCTTCTTCTGCACGTTGCATTGGTCCGTGTGTCTTTACACTAATAGCATTCTATTTTGATTATTATAACTTTGTTGGATATCTTAAGTCATATAGTTGAAAGAAATATGATTTTTTATTGCAACATGTGCTTTTATCATCTAAAGTATCATAATTGCTTACAATTATTTTTAAAGCAAACATGAATTCCTATTTATAAACATTTGCCATCCTGATTCATAATTATTTCCAGTAGATTTGATGACTATAAACTCATAAGTTATTACTCTGTATATTAATGTGAAAACTAAGAAATAATTTTGCTTGAAAAATGTAAGGTAAAGCAGATACATACAAGGTAAAATTTGTATGTAAGAAAACTGCTATTTTTAGAGACCCTGACAGAAAATTGTATTGATTGACATAAAATTAAGGTTAACTAGAAGCTTTAATCTCCAAAACATTCCTTTACTATTTGTTTTTATGGAAATTCAGTAACTTGGACACAGTTTTGCATTAATGCCATGTACAGTCAGACTCCATCTTTTTAAGAACTAATACTGGATATTTCGCATGTATCACTGTTTCACTCTTCCCAGTTGTATCTAAAAATATTACCTGAAATGGTACATCACGAGGTTGCAAGAATTTAATTCTGCTTGGGAGAGAGTGGGCACTTTCAGAGCATTTCTATTCTCTTTCATACTAATCTGGTTGCTGGAGAAGCAGAGGGAGGGAGCAGGTTACAGAAGCCAATCAGAATGCAGTTAGCAAAGACATAAAGTTTAAAAATTAATGGTTTTGCAGAGACAGGGATCTAGGTGGGATGTGGTTAATTCAGCAGTGGCTTCAGACAGATGTTATCTCCTTCCTGCTGTCCTCCACACTGACACTTGAACTAGCAGTTATACAAGCATCATTCCTGCTATCTCAATCTTTTGTCCTGGTTTACTGATTACTAGAAGGAAAAACTCTCCTATTGTGAGAGCCAGCACTTTGTGAATTCATAATGGAGAAACAGGCCGCCCTTTTAATCTGGGCAACAGGACAAAACAAGTTATATCGAAAAACAAGTTACCCAGTCATCCAGAAAGCAGGTTACAAATCATTTGTAAACTCACTAAATGAAGCCAGGCTATAACACGACCCTTGAATAAATACTTATCAAATCTTCAGTTTATGAAGGATTAGACTGCATGGGAACCTTCTATTGCAGAATTCTCCTAATATACATGTGTTAGTTTAAGAGGAATTGCTCTATAACAGGGGGTGGGGAGGAGATGCCTGTCCCAAACTTACTGATAATGAAAACACAGTAAACATACAATGAATATCAATTAGTTAAAATAGAATTATGAAATTTGTAGTTTAACAGATTAAATTGTAAAAATTTATATATTTATATTTTATATATTTAGTGTATTGATTTATATTTATATATTTTATGATGATATATATTCATAATTTATATTTTAATCCAGGCTCAGAAAAACAAATGCTATATATGTTCTGGCATATATAGATTATAGCTTCAAATATTTTGTTTGTGTGTTTGACTTGGAGTACATCTGGGAACCAGAGATTAAAAAGAGGTCATGTGTAGGAATGTGCATTAAGGGAATGAGGAAGTAGACTATAGATAAGGGAAGTAGAGAGAACAGATACTAGAGACATACTAGGATTTAAAGCAAGAGGGACTGGAGGAGATGGTGAAGAAAAGGAATTGTTAGAGGATTAACCAAAACAAATGGTTTAAGTAAAAGCCATATGGAAAAATACAGTCTTGCAACTCAATTGGAAATATAATTGGAAAAGATGGTAGAACACATGTGCTATGAAAGAAAGTGGGAGAATAATGAGAGGTAAAGATTACATAGGAACTGGGAGGGGGAGTAGGGAAATGTGGGGTACATTCAACAAAACTATGATGTCTTTAAAAAAAAACTTATTTAAGCCCAATAGTTTTTAAGCTAATTAAAACATAATCTAACAGAAAGATTTTGAAGAATGCTATTTCCAGAAGATGTGAGTCACTAAATAAATCTCTTAGTGCTAGGTTTAGGATACTTCCTTATGAGCTATTTTTCAAGGATACCTCAGAGGCCTCGAAATAACATAGGCTATTGCTACTGCTCTGAATTACCTATCATATCTAGATAGTGGGACCCTACTGCTGAAGACATTACACACTTTGACTGAAGGAAATGCACAAATCAATCTCAAACTGCCCAGAAACTACTTGCTGGTTAGCTTTTACACTGTTGGAAGGTGATATGGAGAGTGGTAGGGAAAAATGACATCAGCAGTTTTACCCAGTGTTGGATCCTGGTTATTACAATATAAATCACACAACAAGGATGTTCACATTGATGTAGTAATGACATGCTTTTTTAAATTTTTAAATTTTTTCTTATCTTGTATAATATATCTGGATCCCTTCCTCTTCTCCCTCTACTCCTCCCAGTTCCCCATCTCCTCTCACCCCCAAATTTACCACCTGTCGATCCCCCCACTTCCTACTCCCTGCTTTCCCTCAGAAAAGAGCAGTCCTCCCAAGGCTACCCCTCAAACAGGGCATAATAAGATGGAGCAAGGCTGGGTGGTCAGGAGACCTAGTGCAGTGAAAACTCACTAGAATCTACAAGGGATGACATGCTTTTGATGGGGCCAACCATTCACTTTTTGATTGATTTTGAGGCCTGATCTACAAGAGAGAATTCAAGTCTGATCAAAATCCCATGGCTTGGGAGTTTAGAAGCCTTACATGGGAGACAAGTGTTGTTTTGCTAAACCATTGATTGGTCAAACTGCCTTCTAAATATGCATGCTCACTACCATAGATCTGTGCTGCTTTCAGCTTTGGTCAGCAAAGCTGCTTTTCAAAGTGGGAATTGGTTAATGGTTAAAGCAGATGCTCATGATTGGAATGCTGAGAATAATTGACTTTGACCACTCATCTTTAAAGGGGTTCTGTATCAACTCCTCAACCCAATCACAGAAGGATCAGGGAACATTGTAGAAGAATGGACAAAATAGAGCCAGAGGGTGGGATGAAGTGCTGTGAAATACTCCATTCTGGACATGGTACAGTTATTGTGCTTATTAACTCAAAGTAGCTATGGCTACCTGTACAGGACCTGCACACAATCAAGCCAATAAAAATTACCCAATGAATGCAGACGTGTCTCATCAGGCTCCATTCCTAGTTGAGAAGCTGTTGGCAGCTAATGTTTGCTGAAGTTCTTCCCCAGCTTCTTGCACAACCCACAGTAGTGTGTAGTTTGCATGCAGCTTCCACAAATGTACTCAAATTACTGTTTCTGTTTTCTTGGCAATTACTGTCACCAGAAACTGCTCCTGTTATAACTCTTGGGACCCATCTGCCCTTCCAGAATTTTAGAGATACTGTCCTAAGACTAATCTTCCTCTATTGGTAAAAAAATAAAACCAAAAACACACACACAAAAACCAAAACTTAAAGCTTACTTTACTGTAACATCCATATGTTACTTTTTCAAAACCACATTCTCTCAAAAGGCTTTACTAGATTCATTTCTATGAAATCAACAAGAATTATGATATTAAAAGTGTTGGTCACTAATAAATATTTTCTTTTTCATTTAACTTTTTAGTTACCATGTTAGTAAATTTTTATATTTTAAAAAATTTTTGAAATTTTTATAGTTATATAATTCCCCCATTTTCCCTTTTCTCTCTCCAACCCCTCCAACGTACCACTACTTGCTCTTTCTCTTAAACTCATGGCCTCCATTTCCTGTGGAAGTCTATTTCTCTCTCCTGATCTCAGAATTTCTTTGTCTAGTGTCTAGTCTTCTGTAAAATATTCATAGTGTCTACAAAGTTATCAATAAATGTGAGGCCTTTAGAGAGAATTTATAAAATTATTTTAGCATGGTAAAGAAAAAAAACCTACATCAACATCTAAATACATATTTATTTAATTGAATTAATCACAAAAATCTTCAAAAGATAACAGAAGTTTGATTCTTCAAGAAAGGAGCCCAATACATTTATTTTTTATTGTTTGTTTCTTTGTTTTGTTGTTTTTTCAAGATGCGATTTCTCTGTTTTAACTCTGGCTTTTTGAATATTCTTTATTTAGGTCAGCATTCTTTCTTGAACAACATTTATGTGTTATATTTCTGATAAGAACACCAAATAACTGCTTCTGTAGATTCTTTCAGAGGAAACAGCACTTTCCTTCAGGCCACTGCAATAACTAACTTTAACTACCAATGAGATTGTTAACTGAGCAGAAAGTGCTTAAAGATTAGAGTATGGAGTACAGAAGTAGAAGACTGGTGAGGGAGGTGGGCATTGTTTTTGCACACAGGTAGAAGAAGGACTCCACGCTCTTTTGTACTCACCAGTGTCTCTCCAGACACATGTGATATGTGTTTCAGTCATATAATATTAGCTCACAAATTGTGAATAAAACCAATAAATGAAGGCACGAATGATTTATGAGTGGTAGTAAAGAGTTCCACCTATAAAGTGTGAATAATCTTTGGTCCTGAGTTTGTTTATTCTTAATACATTATACTATCCTGTCTTTGAAAAAATGTTGCAAGTTTAACAATAGACTTTTAGAACAATCAAGTTTTTTGAGAAAAAAATCAAGCTAATTATACAAGATCGTTCTCTGTGTAGTAAATAATTGGAAGATATTTGTATAGGTATCATAGCAAGAAATATCAGGAAAATATCTTAAATATATGTTATTATTATTGATTTAAAAATTGTCTTATATCACCTAAGTTTTGATAGTTCATTTTTCATATTGATAACTATTTCAACAGTAAAAATGGGAATTTGTTAAACAATCATTGTTTGTAGCTATCTCTTTGGAAGTGTTCATGTTATTTGACAGGAACCATTTCCAAATTCTCTTCAACCAAGTGCTGGTATTTTATACCCCTGTAATATATTTTGCTAAATATCTCTGTCTCTTTTTCTTTCTCTCTTGCTCTCCTTCTCTGTCCTCTCTGTCTATCTCTCTCTGGTGGTGTGTGTGTGTGTGTGTGTGTGTATGTGTGTGTGTGTGTGTGTGTGTCTGTCTGTCTGTCTTCCTCTGGTCTGTCTGTCTTCCTCTGGAAAATTCTTATCAGAATTTGGCCAGGTTGACATTTTCCTGAATGTATTTGTGTGTCACTTTAAATATTAGCTCATGGATCAAGCTTGATTGACTCATCAGTCCGTTCCTGATGTTATAAATGGAGCAATTTTGAAGGCTAGTGACATCTGCAGATTAAAACAGAAAAAAGAAACTGTGGTTCATTCACTATTTTCTAAGCATCAAAAAATCTAAGGACTTTGTTTTATTACTTTATTCTTAGCACAGAAATAAAATTTCTAGTACTACTGACATCTATTGAAAACAAGCATACCAAGCATACTAACATAAAAAACTACCTCCCCAAAAGAAAACTGTTTTCTGAAGAGTTTTCTCTGATGTATAATAATTTCAGGTGAAAGCTGGCTACCTTTGTGTCTCTTTACAGATTTATTAAGGAATACACTTATGTTTGGAGGTGGAGACTTTATCACTTTTGTAGAAAGGTTGACTCTACTGATATTCTTCAATGAAAATGTTTCTTGATTCCCAACTCTCTTATCATTTATTCTATCTATCTATCTATCATTTATCTAAAATCTATCTATTGATATATCATCTTACTATGTTGCCCTGGCTGGCCTCGGACTCACAATACAAACCTTTCTGGCCTCAGATTCACAAATATCAACCTGACTCTGCCTCCCAAGTGCTTAAACTTAAGGCATGTACCACCAGACCTAGCTGAATCCCCAAATTTTAAAGAAGGAATTAATATCTGGCATTGATAATTTTGGGATGTCTTTTGTTGTGATAATAAACATCTTCATCTTTTTCTGAAAATTTCATACATTTATATAATGTACTTTATGATTGTAATAAAATACAGCAATAAGTCACTATGAATTACATCATTTTCAATAAGCAAGGTAAGTATATCTTCACATTTTATTTATCACATTGACTTCTATGATAAACTTACTTTTTCATATCTTTTTAATATCATGGTTTTATATTGACTCACTCAGGTTCTTAAAATTATGCTAATTAAATTTTTAAAAATAAAATGATACTTTCGTTCATATGTTGCAATATATTTACAAGAAGACATTTTACATCACATCTTTCTACAAGACAAGTTATTAACATTTTTGCCTTTATATTTAATGTTATTATTAAATTTTTATTTCATTTTTCTTGATTTGTGGTCATCATTTGAACATTCAAGAATCTTTATAAAGCTTGAAAATGATAGTTATTAGTGATACATTATAACATTTTTGAGGGTGAAATGATTTCTGGCTTTTATAATCAAATAAAAACCTAAAGAAGTCACTGAAGTCATAAGGTCCTTATGCATTAGAATCTGAGAAGGGAAGGGTAGGAAAAAATGGAAAAGATGATATAATCTATCTTTGTGAACAGAAAGGAATTCATTTTTATTGAGTACAACTACAGTTTTTGTGTGTAACATCTCTGGACTTATAAGGCCCTTTCTTACATTGCCCACTTTTCTTGATTTTATTTGTTTAAAACTTTGTAACAAAGGGAGTGAAAAATGTACGATATTATATAGAAATTAGACTATGAAGGATAAACAAACAAACAAAAAATGCCCTGATCTATTTGCTTGTGTCCTGAAGACTTCTGGGTCTGTTTTTTACCTTCAGCTTCCTTCTAAATAAACACTAAAGATCAGAGGATGTTTTCAACCTGCAAAAACATTATTCTTGTTCAACATGGCAATCCTTTAACCTAGCAGAGTCACTTGGTTTTCTTCTTGCTCCTGCATTTGTTAATTTTAATATCTGTTACTGATTCTTAAAGAGCAGCCTTCCATCTCATCTCTGAAATAAATAAAAGATTAGGAAGCCATTATTTGTTTGATTAATTCATATGAGCCCAGCAGTTAGAACATTGTTTATGAAATTTAGATAAGGAAAAAATTGGTTTCATCTTCCAAGCTCTCCTGTTATGTCCTCTTATGAATTATACTTCATATAAGAAGTCAGCTGGAGAAATTATTTTGCTATTATGAAGAAGCTGAGGGTAGGAATAGACAAATAGTTAAATTCTAAGAGCATCTTGGGTTTCTAGCCTTTGTTTATAAATTCTTTACCTTCTTTTTTGTTTGTTTTTGCATTTTTCTGGTCCTGAGAATCTTTTTAATTTTTCCTCCTCTTCTCCCAGTGATACAATAAGTCATTCAAAGGTCCTTTTATTTTCTTTGTAAAAGACAGAGGATTCTTTTATTAGAAGTATAAAATTCCTATCTTAGACTTTCTGAGAAAATTGAGCTTAGTTTACATAAATTTGTTATATAATTCTTGATACAAGCATTCACATACAACCTCATAAAAGGGAAAAAAGAATATTTAATTGGAATCCAAAATGCACAAGCTCAATTGATATAGAAAACATTCTTTCATACCTATGAAAAAATATTTAATTGGGAAAAGGCAAATACGCAAAAACTCAAGCTACATCCACCAGGTGTGAAGTAACAGATCTCCCAAGGTGTTACTCAGACTCTGGGGAGTTTTACACTGAGTGTTTTCAGTCACATGTAATTACTAAACAACACAAATAGAATGTTTGCCATCCAAGACGTTTGTAACTTGAAACCCCGATTGACTTGTACCAGAGGGATTCTAAAGGAAGCTTGCTATGAGATGATTTTGTGGGAAAGATGGTGCAGCTTAGCCAGATAGCTGAGTCTGACTCCAGATCTATTTTGTAGACCCTCTTACTATAAGCACTAGCCACAGCTATTACATACTTGCCTTGTTAACATGATAGAGGTAAGCCAAGATAAAGATGAAGGGATTAGCTCTCTTTACTGTAATATTAATGTTGTGTTGAATATTGGGGCCACAGGATTAGCTTTGTTTTCCAAAGAAGGATTATACAATAATGAACCTAATCTGTGTTTAATAAGGTATTTCTTCCTTTGTGTTAACTGCAATATGGAAATAATTTTAGTTTGTTTGCACAGAAGTCCCTACTGGCTTACATCACAGTGTAGTACATAGTGGCAGAAATCCAGCCAGCATGAAATGTATCATCTCTTGTTGCACATGGCTGACTACTTCTACAGATTTTTTTATTTTACATCAATGAAGCAGTTTTTCTGCATTTAATAGTGTCTAATAGAAGTGAGGTTTATTATATTAAGAGTTTACTAATCTCAATTATATCGAAGTATTTCCAGAAATATTCTGTGGTTTGTACACTACACTCTTACATTTATATACTTGGAAAGACATAAGTCCCAAGCTTTTAGAACAATTCACATGATAATCTTTCAAATCTGCACTCATAAAAAATTAAATAAGTAGTTAGTATATATTGAAATAAGTGTGAGATTACACAATATGTGTGTGTGGTTGTGTATATTGTTAATAAGGTACAGGCAAAATCTTGATATATCCCAATGGCTACTTTTTATATTCTTAAAATTATGAGAATTACCAAAACAATCATTTTCATAGTTTAGAAGTAACTTTAAATGGTATTGTATTCTTAGTAGTTGGTGATTATATTGTATATTGACTGCATTTTGTGAAAATGACATGTTCTCACCACCACCACAATAAAAATGTATGTGTGACAATGCTTATTTTTAACTAGCTAGAATTAGTTATTTTACAATGCATAAATATTTTTAAAATCATGCTTTTCATAATAATGAATATAATCTCATGTGTTAATATAAAATTAAAACATTCCAGAGTATTGTTTTTGGCCCCAAGAAATTTGAAATTGTTCCACTTCAAATGCTAGTCCTATAACTGAGCACTTAGATTTTCTAAGATTTCAATTATCATGTGTAAACTTAGAAAGGTGAACTATTTGAAATCTAAACTGTCCTCTAGGCCCTGAGCACTGTGATCATGGCCAAAGGAGGTCTTAGTGGATATGGTGGTTAGAACAAGAATGGCCTCCATAGGTTCAAATATTTGAATGCTTGGTCATCAGAGATGGTCCTATTAGAAAAATTACCTTGTTGGAGGAAGTGTGTCCTTGTAGGTGAGCTTTGAGGTTTCAAAAGCCATGCCAGGCCCAGTGTCTCTCTTTGGCTGTGGATCAGATTTTACTGCTCTTAGCTACTGCTCCAGCACCATGCCTGCCACCATGCTCACCACCATGATGATAATGGACTAAATCTCAGAAACTAAATCTCTCTCAAGCTCCCAATTAAATACATTCTCTTATAATAGTTGCTTTGTTCATGGTGTCTCTTCCCATCAATAGGACAGTGACTAAGACAGTAGACCTCTGTTGTAGGGTTTCCCACATTGATGAAGAGCTGTGACGGTAATAGGGTAAACACTATACCACTGAAATCCATATTTATAAGGAGATTTCAAGTTTGAAGCTAAGTAAGATAAAAATTCACAGCATTTTTGGAAGTTCATAATACTCAGTTTTTTACCTAAATTATTGATTTCCTCTCCTGATCCAAATGTGTTTCAGAACACTCCAAGTGACTTCTATTGACCCTTACAAACATGTTTAAGATGATTTCAATTGCATATTTTTGTACATAAACTATACCAAAATATAATGCTTTGAATAAACATTTTAATTTTACTCCCATATCTAAGGATCACAAACATGGAGAGGATCTCAGTTCTGCTCTTGGAGTGCTGGGTGCAGCTAGAGTATCTCCAACAGCTATGGATAGACTACAGTTGCTTACTTTAAGACCAGTTGTAGATAGAATGCTTCCCTCCTTACTCATGTCCAAACCCAATTTTCAGTGTGATGGTATTTGGAAGTGAAACCTCTGACAGAAGTCTTGGGATTGAAATCAGTTTGTGCCCTCTCTGTCTCTCTCTGTCTCTCTGTCTCTCTCTCTCTTTATCTCTGTCTCTCTGTGTCTCTCTCTTTCTTTCTTTCTCTCTCTCTCTCACTCTGATTTTCTCCCTCTTTCCTTCTCCCCTTGTCTGTCTTCTTTCCTCCCTCTTCTCTTCCTATCCTCTTCTCTTCCTTCCCTCCTCCTTGTCATGCTACATGACTATACAACAAGGTGACACCTGTGTAGGAACTGAAAATCAAACCCTCTATAGGAAACTATTCTGTCAACCATTTGGTCCTGGATTTCCTAATCTTCAAAACTGTGGCAAATAATTATTGATTTAACCACTTAATCCATACCAGTTTATTATAACATCTTAAATCAACTAAGATAGGTATATTGCCCTAGTTCTACTGTGGGCTAATTGCCCTAGTTCTACTGTATCTGGCTTCCCTAATGTGTGGTCTTTTTGGAGTAAGCATGCCCTTGTTGGAGAAGATGTGTTTCTGGGGGTTACCTTTGAAGTTTCAAAGGCCCATGTCAGGCCCTATTTCTCTCTGCCTGCTGCCTGCAGACCATGATGTAAAGCTGTCAGCTACTGCTATAGCACCATACCTTCCTGCTTGCTGCCATGCTTCCCACCATTATGATAATGCACTAACCCTGAACTACAACTAACTCTGCCCAATAAGCAAGCCCCCAATTAAATGCCTTCTTTTATAAGAGTTACCTTAGTCATGGTATCTTTTCACAGTAATATAACAGTAACTAAGACACTTAGCATTAAATCATGACAATGTAAATATTGAAGGAGTCTTTGTCCACATGCCTGGTGAGTTAGAACATCACAGCACAATTCTGTCACTCACTATAACAAGGGTGCAGTTCTCACTGCAGAAGTTTCAGGATAGTTGGGTTTCTTACCTAGTGACTGTCTTCCTAACAAGGAAGAAAGAACAAAACAAAATATCAATTCTGTTGAATTTAAACTGCAATGGTTACAGTGTTACTCCAATAAAGGCTATTGGCCCAGCCAGGTACAATTGTTAAAGAAAAAGTCATTTCCTGGAGGCAGGGGTGTCAAGAATCCATACCTATCTTTGATTTCCCATAATAATTATTTCTGATTTGGCTCCATTTCCCAAGATTTGATTTTTGTTATTTGGCTGATAATTTCTGGTTATTGTAAAGTTTGATTTATTTCAATTATTTTTCCAAAGAGATATTAAATCAAAATCAAGGTATAGCTAATATTTAGAAGGCTATTCACATGCCTTATTTTCAAAATGTCTTCCAAGTTTAATATAGGCACTGGAATTAAAGCATATTTTAAGTTATATACATATGCTTTGCCTTCCGAATAAAGAATACTTTATTCGGAAAAAACATAGATCCTCTTGCCAGTGGTTAGATATAGTCCCAGAGAATCACATTAAAGACTGAGCATGAGTTAGGATGTTTTAATGAGCAGGTTTTAACTTTACAATGGCATGAAAACAATGTGCATTCAATAGAAAGCATAATTTTAGTTTTCAATTTTGCTGTTTTCCTGGCTCTGACAAAACCTTTGCTGGATAGCAACGTTGAGTTGCAGCTCCCATTGGGCCAGGTGATTATGAGAATGAACAATAAATGCTCCTAAGAAGACCTTAGGGATAAACTTGGGTGTTCTTTAGGTTAAGCATATTAAATGCACATGTTTTACTTTTCATATCTTCAACTATAATAAACTAAAAGTGATATAATCTCACCGTAAATCAAAGGATCATATATTTATCAATGTGTCAGAGATGGTCTACAAAGATATCACAGACATGGTGGCTGAAACAACAGAAATTTATTTTTCTATCTTATGAAGACTAAAAGTTCATGATTCAGGTGTTAATAGGCTATATTCTATTGAGAGCCACAAGGAAAATCTCCATCCTATGATTTGTCTTTGGTTTGTCAGTGGTTCTTTTTGTGTGTCCTCTCATTAGTCTCCCTATGTAATTACACAACTCCAAACTTCTTCATTTAGAAACACATTAGGCATATTGGATTAGTATAATTCATTAAGATCTTATTTCAAATACAATCACATTATGAAAGATAAGAGGCTACCATGAATTCAGTTTGGGACATAAATCAACCCTTAATGCCAAGATATATTATAGAACATTCCATTATAGGCCCCCTGTGACCACTCTTCTTTCTTTCATCCTCAAGTTAGCAGTATACTTAATACAGTATGTATTAGGAAAAGGGAAATAAGTGGGGAAAGGGAGAGAAAGGAAAGGATGAAGAAAGCAGGTAAATTATGAAGAAAACAGGGTGAAAGTAAAGGAAATAATTTGTGTGCTAGAAATAAGGTTCACAAAACTAGATAACTTTCCACAATCATAGTGTAAAACCATTTTCAATTATAAAACATTATTATTAGGTATGATGTTTGAGAAGAAGTTCTTTCCTGTTGATTTCAGACCCTTCTTCCTGCTAATGAAAATCAATAACGTGACATGTTGTGCTGCTGTTTTTATCCAGAAACTTTTATCGTACAGTCAGGCTTGGTTTATTTGATTTTCTGGGCTTATTTACCAGTTAATAATTTGTTTTTGTATTACAAAATAGTTCAGCTGTGCCTCATTGCATATTGAATGTAATACTTGACAAATTATTGTTCAAGACTCACCAAGCAGTGCTTGTATAGGTTGGCAAAGAATGCTCACAGTGTAGGCAAGCTGCCTCTGTGTAACCAGATTGCTTTTTCTCTCCACTGTCCAATTATCTACTGACACAGGGAAGGAATCAAAACAACATACGAATTAAACAAGAATTAAAGTGGAATGATATAGAGCATCTTATTTAGATACTTTTAGCAAGATATAACCACAGATATAAATTGAATAGGAAATTAGGAGAATAATAGAATGATTGCTGATAGTTTGTTGGATCTTTAGACAGAAAAGGATTTTGTTTTAAAAAATGTATGGTGACAAGTGCAACAAATACAACTGTACAAACTTCTGTTAAGTATTTTCTGAGATTAAGCAGTTTCCTAATGTAAAAATAGCATGTTTCTTGTTTATTGCAAATATTTATAGCATTACTTATATATTTGGAAGAAAGTATTTTAATTCTTTTGTTCATCTTGTGATTCCTGTTGGACTAAGGTCCATAAATAAATTGATGACTGTATGTACATATAGTGCATTTTAACATTCCATGGGTAAACACTTTGTAGAATATTGCATCTACTTTATTTTTAATGAAATAGATTTTTACTCTTCTTATCTGAACTCTATATCTTATGTCAACTTAGACAAACAATCCGTACCTGCTAATTAATCTACTGTATGAATCTTACTGCTTAAAGTAACAAGTGGGCATAGGAATACTAGTTTTTGAGCATTGCATTAAAGTTGCATAAAGTGCTGTTATTTGAATTTGTCTCTAACTCTAATCATCTGAGAGATTATTTTGCAATTGAAAAATTATTTGTAATTCATATTACAACAGAATCTAAAACTCTAAAGTATAAGCCAATTATAGAATTATCAGAAAATAAAATTTGCAGAGAAAGCCTAAAGAAAACAAATACTCTAAAGTTTAATTGACCATCAGATAACTGAAAGTGGCAAAATGCCAGTGAGAACTAAATATATTTTTGACAAATAGATTTTTATCAGGTGACCAGTCTCTCAGAGTGGCACATAAAAAATTGTAAGTAGTTTCACAGACTGATTGGCACTGCAAAAACCGTGGAATTAATCTTTCATGATCATATCTAAAAACTGTCATCACTGTCATCTCTTCAGCAAACATTCACTGAACTATGACAACCACAGTGCAGGGTGTATAGACTAGACTTTGGGATCAAGAAGTCTGTGGTTTTTGTCATTTATTCAACAAACATTTATTAAACATTACCTACAGTGTAGGCATCTTGCTAAGTATGCCCTGAGGATTAAGTAAAGAGTTATGACACTCCTAGTGTTCCCTGTTTTACCTATCAGTTCTACCTACAATTTCTTGGAATTCATGACCTATGTTTGCTATTGACCTAACAAAGGCAGTAGCTAACTAAGGTATAACATTTCTGCAGTATTGTGTCTCAGACCCCAGGTGACCTATGGCTCTTTTCCCATATCACTACTATATCTGACTTTACTGCTTTGTTCTATTTTTTTAATGGGTTATGATTGTATCCTATATTTTGAGACCTACATTATGAAGCTGTTTAGAATAATTCTATATTTCCTTAGAGCCTTTCAGCTACTGCTTACCGCGATCACCCCTTCCTCCAATCCAAATATCATATAACTGATCTCTTGAAAATATTCCTTATCGGGAATCTCAATTCTAGTATTCCATTTGTAGGTCACTTGTGTGAGAATTATCCAGTGTCTAATTTTCTTAAAAACTGACTAAAACCCATGTAACATTTATTTTTAACTCTGATTATGAAAACCAAAATATTACCCTATTTTAACATAAGAAAAGGAGAGAAACTTGTACATAAAAACAGGCAATGTCAAGTGAATCTCTGTTGGTTAAAAGCTACCCTGGTATCCATAGTGAGTTCCAGTACATCCAGGGCTATGTAGGGACCTTGTCTCACCCCTCCCAAAACAAAAACAAAAACCAAAAACAAGCAAAATGCAAAATTATGGAGCCCAGTCCCAACATAGGCAGTATACTACATGATAAAGGTAAAGGAAAGAACTTTCTAAATGGTGCTCAGCTTACTCAAGAATTAGGCCGACAGTTGACAAGTAGGATTTCATGATACTAAAAAGTTTCTGCATAGCTAAGAAAACAATAGGCAAGTAGGAAACCCACAGAATGGAAGAGAATCTTTGCCAGCTATACACCTGACAAAGGCTTAAAATCCATAATATATAAAGAACTTGAAAAATAGTCAAAAAATAAAACAAAAGCAACAAACAAACAAATGAACCATAAGACCTACTCAACAAGAAACTGTGACTGACACTGGAAGCCTACCTAAAGACTCAGTGATTGAAAAATCATGTATCTTGTAGGAAAACTGATAATCCCTACTTTATTAAACTAGCATAATCCTTAACAAAAATATAAATATTTGCCCTTATACCCACAGATAAGTGGTTCTATTATTCACCTTTAATCAAGGAATCTTCCCTTTGCTATTCAGAAACCACTGCAGAAAACCACAACCATTCAAAATTCAAAGTTGCCAATTCAATAATTGGTGACCCATGCTTTTAGTTCCAGCATTTAGGGCAGAGGCAGAGACAGGTAAATCTACTAGTTGGAGGCCACCCTGGTCTACATAGTAAGTTCCAGGACAACCAGGGCTATACAAAGAGATCTTGTCTCACCTCCCCCCAAATACACAAAATGCAAAGTTGTGAAGCCCAATCCTAATGGGTACATCTACTATTCACTCCCCTACCTAAGGCTCAGGGACCACTGTGGAAGAGTGGGTGGAAATTATAAGAGCCAGAGGGATCAGGGAGTTTCCTGTGTGATTGTGTCTCCTAGTAATTTCAGAAGCTACACCCATAAAGTCTCACCAACATGACTCTCCACACATAAGCTGAACAAAGACAACATCAAGAGCTGTGCCAGAGTGGATGAGATAGAGCCCACAAGGTCTCAATGCTACACAAAGAGCAACAAGCAACTAAGAATGCTGAAAGTAGAGTAATAGTCTTCTTCAGGGCAGGGCATATCAATTGAGTATCCAATATCAAATGTTCATCCCTGAAAGCATAATACAAATAGCATTATACTGACTGAATAGGTTATATTTAGGAACATATTTGTATACATGCATGCACATCCGTGTGTGTGTGCGCGCACACACACACACACACACACACACACACACACACACATACACACACACAATAACTATTAATGTAAAAAGAGGCCATGGATTTTAAAGAGAGCAATTATGGACATATCTGTTTTACTAATTATTACTTTTTATTTCTTTCCACAGTCTTTTGACTATGCTCATTCTTCTCTTTGGCCTGAAATACTGCTTCCTGTATTTTCTTTATTTTTTTAATATATATATTTAAGGATATTCATATCATGGAAAGCCTTTTTCTCCTTTACTCATGGCAAATAATTTTGTCATGTATCTTATTCTAGGTTGGCTGTCATAGTCATAGTCTTTTAGTCTTCACACTTCAAAAATTTTTGAGTTATTATTTGAGCTGTTATTCTGATGAGTTTTCGTTTTTATGAAACTTGTGGTTTTGGTTTTTGTGTCAGCTTTCAATGCACTTTTTGTTTACGTATACTTAATTTTTATAACTATGACATGCCCTGGGGATTTTCCTTTCTGATCTTGTTTATTTGGTGGTCTGTGTGCTTCTTGTATTTGTATGGATATGCTTTGCCTTAGTTTGGGGAAGTTTTTTTTTTCTATGATCTTGTCAAAGATCGTGTCTATGACATTGATTTGGGACTCTTCTTCCTCCTCTGTGCCTATAACTTGAAGGTTAAGTCTTTTCTTGGTGTCCCACAATTTCTTCCTTGTGTTTGTAATATGTATTTTTATTTTTCCTAGTTTATTTGGCCTATATCCTCCACCTTATCCTTTCAGCCATGGCTTCTGTCTTCTGCTTAATCCAGTCTTATTCATAAGACTTTCCTGTCTATTCAGGTCTCTTCATTTGTGCCTCTTTCTCTATGCTGAGATTTGGCCTTCCCCACTACATTGGAATGATACTTCTGAAATTGTTAGCCCCCATAAAACTTTCCCACTTCAAGATGTTTGGCATAATGAATCACAGTAACAAGAAAAGTAAAAGAAACTAATACATGTAATAAGGATGTAAATTAGGATGTGAAAGAATTCAAAGCTATTGCAGATCTCTGTTTTCTTCTTGGAGAATTTTAAGGCCAAAGTGAGAGCTCATTCCTTGGTTAAGATGTAATTACAAGAAAGACAATATTTATAGCTCAGTTTTGCCACTTGCTGGGCAAAGACTTTGAATTATGAGAGTGGTTTTTCCATCTAGAACAAAACTTTCACCTAATCATCACAGAATTATTGCATATATAATGACAGGATAATCCACAGAAATCAGTCAGAGCAGCAGTGAGAGCAATCAAGCAACACACTACAAAATGCTGTCATAGCGAACTGTTATCCAAAAGAAGGGAAGGAAGAAACTTCTCAAAACTCAGTAATGTCAAGGGCTAAAAGATTTGTACTGATTAGGTAATTCTACTATCCTTGTAAGGAGAGATAAATATTTCAAATTTTGAGTAACAGTAGTGATAATGATGTCTATACAATACTGAGTGTATTTTAAAAGCATCCATTCTAATGAACTTCCGAGGCTGAAGTTGGTTTGAAGATTTCTGAGCCTAGAAATGGTGTGAAGTCATCTTGGAAGTCTCCAAGTGTGCACAAATCATCAGAAGCAATAGTGTTTTGGGAAACCTCCCAACTAATAACTGGCATCATGAATGATAATGCTTGGGAACTCCTGAATTCTTTCTGTACCTAGGAAATCAAATATAAATGTTATAATAAACCTAAACTATAAAAATTTGATACAATGTTGGTAATATATCATTTGAAAACTAATAACTGTAAACACAAACTGGGGGCTCAAGCTCTAGAGCAGTCACAAAGTAGCTGCAAATATATTACCCAAGGTAAATTTTAGAAGAAAAAGTCAGAGTTCAAGTCCATGCTTCATCATTATTTTTATTATACAACCATTATGTTTTCATATTCCTATTATATCATATGTTAGTGGTGTCTACTAATAACCTGAATGCAATATGTTGAGGATAATCAAGCTCTACAATTGCAAAAATTTGTATATATAAAAAGTGTAATGAGATGATAAATTTAGGTACTATGCCATTCAAAGCTGTTCTCATCTCTCTCTCTCTCCCCCTCTCACATACACACACACAAACACACACACAGACACACACCCTCTCCTTGCTTCAGTTTTGCTCCTAAGAGCTGAAATTATAAGCAAGCACAATCATGCCCAGTCTACCTTTTGTTATTTTTAAGTAAAGGAGTGGTCAATGAGACATTCTAAGTCAAAGAAAAGATGGAAGCATAAGGAATACTTTCACAGTCAGCAGGGAATTGTATATTCATGTAACATTTATTGACCCCCCCTTGTTTCAAATATTGTTTTAGGCACTCTAACAACAGCAATAAATAAAAGATATATGGACAGACACACAAACATGAAGTAGGGTGTACACTATGTGAGATAAGTGGTGACAACACATGAAGAGGAGAGTGATGTTATTGTGAAAGTAATACCAAAATGTTTAATATTGAACCATGTATCTGTACTTCAACACTGACATGTCATTAGCAGCTGGTTTAGGCTTCAGATAATTCAAAGGTTTTGGGAGAAGAGTAGGCCTCGTGTGTGTACTGAATAGTTTTAAAGCTAATATAATGGATTTTCCTCATTTGAGAAAATTACATTCAAGAAAATATCACTAAAACCTCTTTGAACTATAAGAAATAATGCCTTTGGAGAATTCATATCAACTATTATTAATTCCACTTGCAAATTTGTCTAAAACAGGCAGATGTTTATGAATGATTATATGTGTTTTATCTATTTTTATATGGAAATTATACAGAAATAATTTTCATATGAGGAAAAGGATGCCAGAATATAATATATAGGTCAATGTTGCTTAGATGGAATTTAATACAGCTAGTGCTGTATTGTGAAGCTAAGAAAAATTCTGAGGATGAAGTGCAACACAGTTTTGCTGTTCTCAATATGGTATTGATAAGCCAATGACATCTTTAAACATTTGGTTGCATATTATCCCCTAACTTTGCCCATTTTTCTTAAAATTACAATCTTTCATAAGAAGAGTAGGGTGATGTGGACAAGATTATTGGTAGAATACTTGCTCAGAGTGCATAAGGCTGATATTGACACAAGAGACATTCATCTAGCTGTGGTGACACTCATTTCCAATCCTAGGTTTTCTAGCGGTTGTGACAGAATACTGAGGGCCAACATGGACTGAATAGAAAGTTCAAAGTTGGCCTGGGCAACTTGAGGAGACTGTTTCTGTCTCAAGATAAACTTATAAAAGGGCTAGGGATTTGGGTCAATGTTAAAGCATTTGCCCAGCATACTCAAGCCCTGGGCTCAATCTTAAGTACCATAAAAGAAAACAAACAAACAAATATGAAGACATAATTTCTTATAATAAGCAGATATGGATTCCATGTTGCACATCATAACTATTAATAAGTCCCTTGATACATGTGGTGTGTTGGTGTGTGATGTAGGTGTGTACATATGTGCTCCTAGGCAAATGCCCAATGAAATCTCTGTCACTCAGTACAGAGATATATATACATCTGTGTTACACTGTTAAAAATAAACAAGATACAGAATCAGTCTAGATGCTCATTAACAGATGAATAGGAAAAGGAAAAATGGTATATGTCCAATATGAAGTTTTATTTAGCCATAAGGAAAATGGAAATTATGTCACTTGTAGGAATAGTGAAACTGGGATTATCATATTCAGCAAAATAAGCCAGAGTCAAAAGGAAAAAAATCACATATTTTTATCTCACATGTAGAATATACATTTAGATTTCACACACACACACATACACATATGTAAGTATATTTTGGTACGTATGACAGTGTCATCAGGAAACCCATTATTTTGTAAAAACAAATATTGCCAATAAAATTATTAAAATAGAAGAAACATGTATATATGCATAAGTATTCATGGTGTGCAGTTCAGGTGTACAAATATATATTTCTGTGTATCAAGTACTACACTTACGTATTTTATGTCTGATATATTTCTACTCCCCATAAAAATTCCATAAGTTAGAGATTGCTATTACACTCATTTTAGAGAATGAGAAACTGAGGTACTGAGTGGTTTCACACTATGACCAAGACAATCTGATTTGTAAGAAGAGGCATCAAAAGTTGATTCTAAAGAATTTAAACAAGGACTCAATGTTTGAAGGCATCAGCATTCATTTGTTTTTTAATCTTTAAATGTAAAATATGCATGTGAAAGAATTCCCACATGTGCCATGGCACATATACAGAAATCAGACAACTGCTTGTGGAAACTGGTTCTCTCCTTACACCATGTGGGTACTAGGGATTGAATTCAGTTCATCCGGCTTAGCAAGTAATTTTACTCACTGAGCCATCTTACCTGCCCAGGATGTATCTTATAACTGCACATCAGAACATGAAACAGCTTGTTACTCTGAAATCCAAAACTGAGAAAGGAACACACACAGGAGCACAGATACCTGGAAAACAGACATCATCTGGCTCACTGTGCTGAGTAACAAGTTCTTTGACACAGGCAGCTGGAGTCCTCACTTCAAGAAAAACTAAAGGGATGTGCTGCCAGCTAACAAACAATCACAGCCATTGCAAGCTGAGGAAGCCCCATGTCCGTGTTTAATATTTCTAAATCTCAAAATGAATTTATAATTATATACAGAAGGAGAAATTTTGAGCACAAAGAGGCATTAAATATTTTGGATGTTATGTTCATAGTATTTCTAGGCTGGGGCAAGTTACAGTTTTTGTTCTACTTTATATATTTTTCAATGGTTGTTTATTTTAAAAAAGAGATTGATGATGTCTCTTATTAGAAATATATAGATTTACAGTCAATAGATTAATGGTCATTTTCAAGCCTTTACTCCATTAGATATTCACACTATTACTATGTTCATTGGTTTGGATTTAAATATATCTTCCCTCTCAAATTGCACTTTTTAATTTTCTATTTCTATTTCATTCAAAATTTATTCCCTAGAATCAAAAAAATATATGTATAACTTTAGAAAATTAAACATTGTTTGTGGACTATTCCCTTGGAGTAAGTAATGGCTAGAGACCTACTCATCAGTCAGCTATGAATTTTTTAAAAATCAAATATTGGTCTTGAATGGAAGCATGAATAAAATTATGCAAATTGTCTTTCTCAAAATAGAACTGATGATACAGTGTGCATGTGCAAGGGAGCACATTGAGTCTTCATATAGCGTTTAGCATCTTCAGTCAGCTGTTCTAGACCTAGGGATGCTATTCATGGAAGTACAATGTGCTTTCAGGGCCTCCTTCTGCGTTAACACACCAGTGAGACGGTTGCATTTGATTCATCCAAGGTGAATGGGAAGTTCTAATCCCCATGGTGTTCAGGTAATTTAGTGTGTTAAAAGAAGGACTCAAGCTTTCATAAGAAAGATTATTAGTTTATATTGTGTTGGGAGGAGACTATAGATTGCTCAGGGCCAGTTTCTTCTATGCTAGGTTTATTTTTCATATTAAAGCTCTTTTCAAAAATAGTTCCAAACATATTCTATAGTAAATTATGTTTGCAGCTCATCTAGCAATCTGAATTCCTACAAAGCAAGGGACACAAAATAAATTAAAACCAGAGAGGCCATTATGGAAGAAAGATAGAGCCTTTGGAGAAGCAGAGGTTAAGGGTGTGCTCCTGGGAACAATTCACTGCAAGCCTTTCTTTAAAATAATTTAATTTAATTTAATTCCTTTAAATGTTTCCTTTTACTATAGGAAGATATTGAAGTTCAATAATACTCATTTTCTACCAGCTTTTTAAAAAAAAAAAACTAGCCATTACAATGTGAGGTTTTTGTCATTGTTGCTTCTATATAAGTTGGCAAAAAGTATCATTTGCTTGGCTTTTTTTTTAATCTTCTTACTTTGCCAGGAGCTATGTGTGAGATATATTTTATTTCCTTGTGATTATAGAGGATTTTTGTTGCAACGTGAGAAATTTTTCTCTATGTTATTGAAGGAAGGCTTATCAAAAATTGTATATATTTTTATCATATTCATTAAGGTAGATGTGTATGCTGAAGAGATTATTTTATTTACCATGTAAGGAAAATAAAGCCCTTTCTTTGTAAGAAATAAATTACAATTATAAATTTCTATTGTACTACAAAACAGAACTTGAAAAAAGCCAAGTCGCCAAAATCTATGAGCATTTCTGTTTTTATTTTTATCCTGCTAAAGTGTATTAATTCTATATTTGCTCTTTACTCAAGGCTTGCTGGAATTTTTTTACAAACACATTTCATATCTATCTATTTTAATTCAAATAATACAGACTTAAATAACTGAAATTAATCAAAATTTCTTCTAATTAGAATTTGAATTGGGGATTAATTATAGTATCTTGCAATTTCAACACTAGCAAAATTGTTATATTGTAGTTCAGGATTTGTACTACAATAAAATTGTCATCAAACTGTATTTGAAGAAAGAACATTAACCCATGTAATGGCTGAATTGTAAAGTGTCTTTCACTTCTTCCAATCCTATTAGAATCTTTATTTGATGATGATTCATACGTAAGTGCCAATAGTAACTTTGAATAAATCTGATTGTATAGCCTTAGCTGGCCAGGAACTCACTATGTAATACAATATTCCAGTTGGCCTTAAACTCAAATAGATGCCCCCTGCCCTTATACATTATGGAACTGAAGATGTGTGCCACTAGATGAAATAGGGTATTATGGGAGTTCACCAACCTAGTTGTGTCAACCACATTTAGTTAGATTATCTGGTAGCTTTAACTCAACACATTGAACTATACTCAAGGTTTATGGAAACATTAAAAGCACAGAAACTCATCAGCAGAATGACAGAAAAGAAGCAAGTTTAACAAATTTAAAGAATTGAAAAATGGTCAAGTCTGAGTGTTCAAGGGGCAGTAATAGGTGGTAAGACTGCATGTTAGAGGGCCTGGCTTAGCACTTAACATATACTTACTTGTGCATTGTTCCAAGGAGAAAGTGTTCTTTCTTCAAATACAGTTGCAGTTAGAAAGCATTTAAGTGTAAACACCTGAAGTATAAATATTATTTATACTTTTAAAAGAACACTTTTATAGCTATGATGGCACACATCTCTGATGTCAGTATTTGGGAGGCTGAGGCAGAAGGACTATTATTAGTTTGAGGCCAGCCTGGGTTATATAACAGAATCTTGAGTTTAAAAAAAAGAAAAACAGCTCTAGTTGCCTTTTGGAGAAAACAATTTAGAAAAATAAAAGAGTGAAGAGTGACCCACTTGTGAATGTATCATGAGTCCTGGCAGAAGTTTAGAAGAAAAATATTAAGTATATATTTGGATACCCATGATGACAGTATATATTTCTCCTTTCAGTTTTGTTCAATAGATTGTTGCATTAAGATTATTAAATGTTGATTATTTTTTATACTAGTGATAGTTTGTGAGGTCTATTATATGCTGTTTCACCAGTGTATTATTTTCATGTTTTTGTTTTGCATTCTAAGAAGTACTTATGTATGCTTTGGTTGCTGGAATGTGGTTTTCACAAAAGTAATATATTGGTATAGTATAGATTAATTTCAAAGATTTTACCTTAGGAACATTAACATTATATTGAAAGAACTCAGTTATAACTCTGAAAACTAGACAAGACAGTAAACATTTATTAAAGAATTATGTATTCTGTTAGACATGCTAAAATTTAGAACCTCTGGATATTCTCATTTCCACTGATCATTAATGTTCTGCCATTCCACCATATATTGAATGGTCTGAGTTAGATTTTATAAATCTTTGAATGGTAATAGTGCTCTTTTCCATGTAAATTAAGACACTTGTGTATATCATGGTGAACTTATCAATGAGAAATTACCACACACACCACACGTTATTGTTGGCTTTATAACCAATGGGAACTCCCAAAGAATTGAAGTCATTGTTATTTGGAGGTCAGCCAGTTTATATTACAGATAGGTGACTGACCCAATACAGCAGGCACACAGTCCCTAAACAATTATACTCAAAGACTGCATTGGCTATCATAGAAGAAAAAGATGATTGTTAAATCAATGTGCTATAAAAATCCTCTGCATTTCATCCCCCAAAGAATTGTGAGCTGTGAGAACATGATGGAACTGGAGATCAAATATTTAAATATTATTTCAATTTTAAGATGATAGAACTAAAGATTGCTTATGTTTCTTATATTAATATTCATAAGAAATATTTTTATTTTATTCAAAATATACTGAGAAATCTCATCATAATAATTTCCTGAGAGCAGGGAGAAATTTGAAGTGTTTACAGTCACAGAAATCTTTGAAGATTATTTACATTTGGCAAAATGAAGAAAGCCAAAATGTTGGAAAACTTAGAGAATTTCATTAGTAGGGATACAAAATTATAAAACTATGGCTGGAGGTGCCAGCATTCAGGAGGCAGAAGCAAGAAGATCTTTCTGAGATCAAGGCCAGCCTGGTCTACAGAGTGAGTTCCAGGACAGCTAGAGTTACAACAGAGAAAGCTTGTCTAAAAAAAAAAGAAAGAAAGAAAAGAAATAATATTGTATTTCTGTGTACAGGTATATCGTGTGCTGTCTCAACAGTTTCTAATTTTAAAATAATCTCATATTGACAGGGCTAAAGTGCTAGGTACTAAGAATATACTAATAATAGATACTCTGAGGCTAGTAGTTACAGACATTTTGATAGAAAGTTTCCATGGTTTTTGTATTACATAATTTCATCACAGCTTTGTCTGCCTATTTTTATGCATCGATTTCTCTTTTTTCTTCTGTTTTTCTAACTACAGGCCATCTTTAAAAGTCTAGGATGCTGAGTTATCCACTCATAACTAAGAGTAAGAAACATAAAAACATTTGTATGGTCAGCATGCATCGTCAAAGCTAACAAGTTTTCAATGAAAGATGATTTTGCTGTAAGATTGTCTAGGGTTTTTTTTTTTGTTTCATTTTATTTTGTTTGAGAAAAGAGTAAGGAACCAGTTCAACATATCATTTTCTGTTATTGAGATAAATCTTATAATCAAGAAATTTCAGACCTAGGCATGTCATTTTTGAGAAGAGTAAGTATGGATAGATGCCAGTTTATATGATGTGTGTCTATCATCCTGCCAGTTTCATTCTTGTCTTACATGTGTCAATCTTCCCTTTCAGAGGCAACACTCCTGGCTTCCATAAGTGCTTCACCCTTGTTCATCAAAATCACTGTCATTTCCCTCTGCTTTCTACATTTCAAATGTTTCACCTCACTTTTTTGAGATCTTATTATTTTTATCTTATGTATATGAATATTTCCCTGCATTTATATAAAAGCACTGCATGTGTGTCTGGTAACAACAGGGCCAGAAGAGGGTAATAGATAGAGAACATCTTAACAAAACATAAAGCGGTCTCAGAAGAATAAATTTCTAGAGATCAAATTTATACTTGGAGCCACTTTGAGGATATTTGGGGAATGCAGTCCAGAAGGAATCCAAGGAACATATTCTACCCAGAGATCAGCCCTGTTCGGCTTTTCCTGTCCTGGAAGCAGTTGTTCACAGTAATTTATCAGTATAAAATATTGTAGGGGCAATGACCAGTGCTTGACATTAATAAACCAAAAGTCAAAATATCAGTTTCTTGAAGTTCTGTTTGCTTTCTAATTTGTCTTATCATCACTTGAGCCTTCACCAAGCAAAATTTTAACTCAATAATAATGTATTGCTCTCACAGACTAAGAGGGTGAGGTCCATACAGGCTGCTGTTCAGCTGCTTCACATGAGCCCTGGGGATCTGACAACACTGGAAGTTAGTTTCCACCAGAAGTTCGTCTTAAGGTCTTAAATCACTGACATAATGCTACATAATAAAACTATGGTTTAGATATTATTGTATATAGGCTTAAGAATCACCTCAATTTTGACATTTTACTCTATATCATGTTTGGAGGACGGAGTGTAAAGACAATAATAGCTACCTTAATGTAGAACTAAATGACCACTTCTACGTTCTCACAGAGGTATTTAAACAATATCACCCTATTCTCTTATTTTTCTGTTTGAATGGTATACTAAGGCTTTCCTGTAAACTTTCTTCACTGAAAAACATAGAAAAAGCCAGACTTATAAAAATCAAAACAAATGTGTTAAAGTGATAAATTCTTCTAGCAAAGTTAAAAATAAAAATTCCAACCTGAAAATTGGCCTCCCATCCTAAATTCTACAGAATTAAAGTAACCATATTTTGGGCACTGATATTTAATCTCTTAATAACACTAAAAATCTTTATTTACTAGTATAGTGACACATAAAAGGCATAAAGATCATAGAGACTGATGGACTCACTACCTTGGGAACTGAAATAGGAGCTAGCAATAGAATTTTCTGAAGCAGACAGACACTGAGATGACTTCTATCTCTTTGATGTGCCTTTACTCTGTCATCACTTTTGTATTAAAAATATTTTTCTTCTCTGTGATTTTGTTTTCTTATAAAAATGACATCTTCATCCAGTCTCAGATGATCCCATATTTCAAAGTTTCTATGTATTTTGTTTCTATTTTTCTTTTCCCCAATTTTAACACCTGTTTAGTGATAAATACAATGATCACATATGTAACTTATTTCCTTTTGTCATTAGTGTAGTTACAGACAAAAAATTCTGTAGCCAATAGCTACTGTGTCAACCCATGAAGAAGACAAGGAGACATTTTCCTAGATACAAAACCTGCCAGACCTTAGCAGAGGAAACCAAATCTCATGACAAGAGCCTTCCTGAACAGCAGAACCCTGACTATCTGATCTCAGGTGTTTTTATTGATACAAAAGCTCTTCATGTATAACAAAACCTCTGCCCTCTCATCCAAAGGCCTATTTGCATAATGAAGGAAACTTGTAGCTTAGTCTCATCCCATAATCCTTTAGCAGCCAAACTATGTCACCTTTAAGATGGGGGAGCTCAAGGCCTAAGGGAAGTATTCTCTCCTTGCTGCCTGAGTCTGTGGGAAAGGGACTACAAGAATTCCTCCACAGCAACTTTGTTCTTCTACAATAACTCTGCCAGAGAACAGCAAGCAGGTGCAGGTCATGAAGAAGCAAGCATCTTAATCACTGATTTACATAATGTCAACACCTGCAGGTAATACAAACTGCCAAGGCTTAGGCAGCTCTTCCCCCAACAATGTATACAACAATTATTTTAAAGTTATATAAACATAGCTAAGAAATAAACTTTCCCAACAATGGGCCATGCTAATTTGCATTTAAATTAATAGTAAGATCCCTTACCCAAGGATTAGTATACAAACATACTTAAGACAATCTGCAGTTGGAATGAGTTAGTGATGGCACATTTCCTTCACACCAAAAAGCAAAATTCCTGAGTAAATGCATAATAGGATAGAATTATCCAATTATATGCTTTCTGAAATAATCAAAACTGTCTGATTGTCTGAATAAAGTTGGCTATTGTATGAGACTTTAGTCTCATTTTTAGGCACCATTTTTCCAAATTCTACTGCTTTTAGATTGGTAAACAGTGTGCATAGCACCTTCTATAACTATAAAAGCTAACCAGTAGCAATGAAGCTTCCAGGTTAGTCCCACCTTGATTTCTCAATGTTCTATAATTCAGCTATGTGAACTCTATAGCAATCAGATCTTAACATCGATTTCTGAAGGATAAGCAAGAGTAATGGCAATAACCTGTTTTGTTTGGAATGTCTTTGGGGGCCTCACTGACTAACAACTATAAAAGAGGTACCCTATACCTAGCATTGGCCTTTTATTTAATAGTCTGTGGCATATAGGATAGGCAAGAACTATTCTTCAGTTTTGAAGACCTTATTTATTCTCCATGGCTCACCTGGCCTAAGAAAGGGAGCCAACAGAACTTTAATGACTGTCTCTTCAATACTGAGAACATATGAAATGCATGAATAACATTCTTCTTTATGTGTACATAAATTTTTTGTCATTTGAAAAATGATTTGAAAACCAAGTCCCCATTATGGATTCTAGCAACACACTGGTGTCTACTTCTGGTTAAGATATTTAATTTGCTCTACATTTGTCAGTGTAAAACACTCTTCCAGTCTTTTTCTTCTTTCTGAGTAGTTTTTTTTTTTTTTAATTTTCTGTTTTGTTTTTTTTCCTGCTTCCAAAAAGCTCATTCTAACTGCTGTCTACTGACCTAATAGAAATGGTAGGTAGCCAATTATAGTTCCATTTCACTGTATCACTCTTTCTAATAGAAATAAGTGGTATGACTGTTTTTCAAATATTGTGGTATTAGAATTTCATGTTTTTTGTCCCCCTCCATCTATATAGTATTTTAATTAGTATAATTTCTGTAATACTGCCTTACACTTTCAATTGAAAGTTGGACAGTCAGCTTTCTAACAGGAAAACTTAGAATAAGAATAATGGTGGCCTTGGGGCCAGAACTCAAACACTTAACATCCATAAATGTGAACATGTTCTTTAACTTTCTGAATATCAGTTTCCTCATGGGAATGAGAGTAATACTATTCACCATACAAAGGTGTTGAGAGGCATAAAGAAGAGCAGCCATGTAAAATACTGAGCAAACTGTCTAATGCAGAAATAGTTGGTGACCTGACTGGTCCTTGCACAAATCTGTCTCTCTAGAAATGATTCTAAATGGCATATTATCACTCAGACTTTCCTATTGTAAAACAACGCTATTAACTCCCCAAATCCAAACTGTGTCTCTTCTGATATTTTTTATTGTGTAAAAGTGCAGGGAGCTAGTTATCTCTGACACTTTACCCATGTTATCCCATCCAGTGTTTGTACCATTTACGTTTTCACCAAAAATAAATGACAGGTCAGTGTTCCACACCTCTACTGGACTTCATTTTGTCTTTTAGTTTTAGGACACTCTGGTTTCTGTATGAATGACATTTTATTATCATCTGTTCAATACTTTTTTCCTATTTGTATAGGTTGTCTGTTGTACTAATTTAAACTGACAAGTATCTATTAATATACATTATACATAGCATTATTACTATATATTAAACACTATTCATTTTTTTACAAAAATTCTGATTATATATCTTTTGTGATATATATATATACATACATATATATATATATACATATATATATATATATATATATATATATAAATTCTCCTCCATTTTGTAGTATGTCTCAATTTTAGTCATACTTTTTATGAATAGAGGAACTTTACGTTTTTACTAAGTTGCTATTAAGCTTTAAGTTTTTTCTTAATTTTGTGTTCTGTTTCTGCCTATGCCTAGAGGAAAAGCCTTATATAATTTAACTTGATATGATGTACGGGTTAAAGTACACTTTAATCAATCAGAGTTCCCAATACCATTCACTAAGAAACCTGTCCTTTTTTTCCCACTAAATGCCTTTGTTTTTTATATAGAAATATTTTCTTTTACATATTTAAATCTCCTTTTGCACCTTAAAGGTCTTCTATAGTAAAAAATTGTGAAATATTAAATGTCTCTTTTAAATATTAATTGAACATATAATTATGCATTAGCTTGTTCAAGTACTTTTTCATAATAGATAATTTTAATGGAGGAATGTTGATTGCTGAATCAAATTCCCAACACAAAAAGATTTTTATATTAAATTTAAAGGTATCAGTTGCATTTAAAATACTGCCTTAAGTATGTTTATATTTAAATCCTAAGTACTCTTAAGTATGTAAAGATACAGGGGCAATGCCATGATGAGAAAATACAATTAAATAATTAGTAAGAAGAAAGATGAGTCTCAGGTTTCCTGGTCTGAGTACAGAGGAAGTTAAAAAAAAATGGAAAAAAGAGCAAATGTACCAGATAGTGGTAACACTGCAAACATAGAAAAAAGATAAGGAACTCAACATCCTTTGAAACATACACTATTCAGAGATTTACTTCTTTACTTGTGACTTTTGAAAAGGCTTCTGAACCATACATAGAAACACTGATTTTTTTTTCATCATTCCTAAATATATGACCTTAGAAATTGTCTTTGTGTCTGAAAGAGGTGCATGACTACACTAACTTTAATTCACTGGTTTATTTTGACTGTCTTGTTTTGTCACAAGCAGCTGTCTCAGTTCAGTGTTTAATATGAAGTAGCAAAAATATTTTAAGATTGAATAGCAGTGGCATTTCTTTTTTATACTGTTCTAAAATAACATGAATGTCAGAACAGTTTTCATCTACAGATAAAATTCAGGACAGCTATGTGTTTTATTTTTCACATTCTCTCATGAGAAAGAACTGATTTTGTGATCTATAAAATATAAACTAAGGTTCTAAAGTGATGCTTGTTTTTTAGCCATATTAACTGATGTATTTGTGGTTTGCCTTATGATTATTTATTTATGAAATATGTTTTAATTACTGTTCCCTTTTATTTTTGATAGAATATCATATGCCATTTCCCTCTTCCCTTTCCTCCCTTCAAACCCTCGCGTATACTCTCCTTTATTTCTTTCAAATTCATAGTCTCTTTTTTCATTAATTGCTGCATGTATTTATGTATATGTGTATATTCCTAATTATAGCTTGCTTAGTCTGAATAATGTTATCCATATGTATATTTTCAGTGCTGACCATTTGGTATATATAGAGGAACACTTGGAGAAAGTTTTTGTTATTTTGGTTTCTGTAGAAACGTAAAATGCATTTGGATCAGGTTTGTGTTCTCACCCCAGCGGTGATGTAGTTGTTTACAAGTTGGATTTGGAATGCTTGATGGAGGTGGCTATAATTTGGTTAGGTGCAGACGTTCTGGCACCTGTAGCTTGTTTGGGGCATTGTGTGCTGCAGGAGTTTATGGGAACTTTTGACTTAGGGCATAAAAGGTCTGAAACCCCGAGAGTCGGAGTGGGCATTGGTTGTGGTTCCTTGGTTGGGTTGCTGTTGTTACTTAACTTGATAATTCCTAAATTATCAGGTTGGAGAGACTGAGTTTATAGACTGTAAGCTGAGATGCTAGTCTGACTCACTATCAGCTCTTCAAGCTCAGGATAGCCTAAAAAAGAGACTGTGAAGATTTCTACCTTTCTCTCTTTCTATATCAAGGCCACTTGCAAAAGTGGTGAGGATTTCTATCATTCCTTTCTCCTTCCCTAAATAGAGGGTAAAAGATTGTACTGCTACAGGTATATTCTTTCCTAGACTGGGAAAGACTATTGTTTTATAAATGGATTAGAGGGAGAGGCAAGAATTTACAGCTTTGAAATTTAGTAGTGTTATAAGGAATTATTAAAGTTGCCGGATAACTTAATAGAATATTTTCTGTCATAACTGCTTATTTTCATTTAGGAAAAAACTTTATGTGTGTTTTTAGAAAAAAAATCAAACAAATAAACTCTAAAACCAACATCTGTGTATTGAATGAAAAAGAATAGTGACCTGAGTATGTAGATTCAACTACAATTTGAAAACGACTTTCACTCCTCACTGAAATTGCAGATTCTCTGTGCTGATGATCTTGCCCTGTTTTAGCTTACACCAATGCAGAGATGCCCATATATGAAATTCATATCTCATTCCTTCCTCTCTTGCTCCTGATTTCCAGAAGGTAATTGATTTTGTTCTAATTTTGTGTCATGGAAAACTACAGATTTGTATAATCTATTAATTCTCTGATATGATATTTAGATTCAACTTGTTTTTTGTTCATTTATTTCAATATTTTATTTCCCAGCATAATATTGGGTCCACTATTGAACAAGATGTAAAAATAATAGGAAAACATCATTTTTAGAAAATCTAAACTTTTCTTTGGAATTACTCTGCAATAGTGTTTGGCGTTCTGGATTTTGTTACATTATTTTTTCAGGGACATAAGATGGTAGTGTGTTCAGAATTATTAGGTATCAGGTTCCTTGGTCTAGTCAATAGTCTTATACGTGGCACACATTATTGCATTGATATCAATTGATAGAATTTGCTTTGAAGACAGTAAATTTATTGAACAGATAGATACATCCTACTGTCAGCAAGAATAAAATAGAAACTTGACTCTATAAAGAAGAGTTCCTTTCATTTTATAACATGGATTAATATTATCCCCAAAGTTGCTATATACTATTTTTACTTATTCTTTGAGAATTTCAAAAATATATGCAATGCATTTTAATCATATCTATCCCTACCCTTTTCGTCCAACTCCTCTAAGATCCCCTCACAGCCCCTTCTAAATTTATGTTTTTATATCTTTATTTTTAGTAACCTACTGAGTTCAAATAATGTTGCCCATCTATGCATTATGCATAGGTATGAGTTCATCCACTATAACATGGGCAACCTACCAGAAGAAACCTATCAGAAGAAAATTTACTCTCCAAGTTACCATTAGCTACCAATAGCTCTTCAGCTTCAATGGGTCCTTAAGTGCACCCCACCCCCATGCTAGAATGTCAACAGGCTAGACCTTGTGCAAGTCTTATGCAAGCAGCCATAGCTGCTGTGAGTTCATTAATGGAGAGACCCTGTCATGTCTGGCAGACACTTACTGCTTTAAAAATTACACTTACACTTTAAAAATATATATTTAAATACAAGTTATCTTAGCTTGCTTTCTATTTCTGTGATAAAACAGCACAACCAAAGCAACTTGAGGGAAAGGGGATTTATTTCATTTTACAGTTTATAGTCCATCATGAAGAGAAGTCATGGTAGGAACTCAAGTCAGGAATAGGGAGGCAGGAACTGATGGAGAAATGCTGCTTGCTGCCTTGCTTCTCATTGCTTGCTCAACCTGCTTTCTCATACCACCCAGGATCACTTGCCTCAGGATAGCACTGCATGCAATAGGCTGGGCTCTTCCACATCATTAATTGAGGAAATGCTCCACAGACTTGGCTACAGGGTTGCTGGAGCCCCAATACCCTGGCAATGAGGTTGAAGCCTGTCGACAAGGTTCCAGACTCCCCAGCAGGGAACTTCGGCTTACCAGCCATTCTGCCCCTTCCTCCCCTTTGCTGTAATGGCGACAAAAGTCTTTCATTATGTCTGCAAGACCTAGTGGTACCTTAGCTGGCCGGTGTTAGCTGAGAAGAAGAAGCAGCCATTTTTTACTCAAAAGTAATTGTCATTGTAAAGTATCTTGCAGGCTTCTAAGTCCTGGCATGTGTAAAGCTACCCATTCATATTGATAGTAACAGATAGAAGCAAAAGGGGCCTAGATTGAGAAAAAATAAATACGCACCAAACAGCTAAAAACTGTAAAATAAAAACCTTCTTTGCCTACATGGCACTATGTTCTGTTTGGGGCAGATGGAGATATTATTCAGCTAACAGTATTAAGTCAAATGTTCTTTCTTAGCAAACAAGATAAGTCACAGAAGGAAGGACTCCCAACCCCTATCCTGGGTGTGACTACATCTACATCTACTACTACATCTACCTCTGAAGGCCTGAGCAACATCTCCATATCAAAAAACTATTTGGCTTTTTAAGCCTTCCCAGAGTAATTCTCTCTTTCTGGTGCGGTCCCTTTCCCTGGTAATGTATGTTGTAAATCTCTCCCTCCTTCTCTTCTTGGTGTGGTTTTTCCACTGACAAGGCACATTGTATTGTCAGTCTCTCTCTGTTGCTCCTATCTTTCCTTAACATGTACACTGTTAATTCCCCTATTAAAAACGCTCCTGTGTTTTACTTCTAAAGTGTGTTCCACGTGTCATTTTAAAGCGCGATCATGCGTGTCATTTCCTCGGGTCCCATAAAAGAATGAACTACCCTGTTCGTTTGTCATTCTTCATTTTCCTGCGCTCGTACTCCCTCCTGCGTAGAGTTTCCGTGAATTCATTTGTGGGAAAGGCTGGTTCCCTCCACACAGGGTCAATTTGATGGGAGACATTTTCTAAATTGAGTTTCCTTATTCTCAAATGACCCTAACTTGTGTCAGGTGGATAAAAATCTAACTAGTATATAAATCCTTTGTCAGATATATGTGTTTTCTTACTGTGTGTGATTCACATAATTTATTTTTAATACTATCTAAATAAGAATCAGAAATTATAGATTTTGATTAAATTCCAAATTCATTTTGGAGTCTTATTTTCTGTTTACTCTGTAAGAACTTTATGCTTTCCCTAAGATCACAAAGACTTTACTTGGTTACTTTCAGAAACTTGATAGTATTAGCTTATCTTTTAGCCAAAGATACATTAATCTGTTAATGCATAATTATAAAAATTAGCTTACTTTTTTCCTATGAAGTAAAGATATTTGCATATTATGTTTTTCCCTATATCTATATTTACCTATGGCTAAATATAGAAAAACCCTTGAATTACCACAGCACCTTTGTTAAAAGTCAAGTTATCATGTGAGCCTTATCCTATTGTTAGTGTCTAGGCATTCCACTGTTATCTGTACAATAATACCATCCTACCCATATTATAGCCATCTTCTAGTAACTTGTTATAGCTTATAATTTGACCTTGACAAAGCCAAACCCTTAATGTGATGGAACCTACAAGTGAAGCTATGGAAAGTTATTAATTCATGAGCCATCTACCTGTGTAAATAGGATTCATTCGCGTCCTTATATGAGAGGCCCCAGGGAGACTCTTGTCATTTCAGATATGAAAGAGCATGGAAAGATAAAGGCTTGCTATGAACTAGAAGGCAGACACTTAGAAGACCTTTATTTTGGTTTTCCCAGATTCTACAACTGAGAGAAATGGGTTTCTGTTACATTGGATAAGCCATTAAGTCTATGACATTCTGTCATGGCAGACTTACTCATTTTGAAGTCAGTAGAATAAGTCTTCCAAACTTTGTTTTTCAAAATTATTTTGATTGTCTTAAGGTCTCTCATATTCCCACATAAACTTGGAATCATCTCACCAATTTCTAGAGAAAGTTTGATGGGTCATTCATTTTTGAAAACTAAAAATATATTTGTTTGAAACTGATGGCATTTCAAACTTCAATGTTAATATTTGTGATTATGCTGTGATTCTGTCCTTGTTTAACTCTCTTTTAATTTTGTTCATAAGCAAATTATCATATTCAGTATAGAGATTTCATCGATTTTATTAAATGCATCTCTTATATTTTGAAGTTCTAAGATATGTAATATTTGTTTATACTCAGTATTCATTGTAAAGAAATTAAAATATATTGATATTAACTGAATCCTGTGACCTTGCTAAAAACAGTCATCAGTTCCTGTAATTTACTTCTCTATAATTCTTTCTTTTTTTTTTTGACAGGATTTCTCTGTTGTAACTTTGGCTGTCCTGGAACTCACTCTACTGGGATTAAAGAAATTCACCAACATAGCCTGGATTTTCTCTGTAATTCTTAAGATTTTCTAATACAGAATGCAGCATCTGAAAATATGATTTCTTCAATTTAAAAAGCATGAATTTTTTTCTACCTCAATATCACTGAAGTATGTAAAATCTCTCAAATAATCATGAACTAACTAGTGAATGTTGACATCCCTGTTCTTTTTTGATCCTCAGAGAAAACACTCATGATTCATGAGCAGGTATGTTACCAATAACTTCTCATAAGTACTGTATATCAAACTGAGGATACCTATTTTATCAGTAGGATATGACCCAGTCCATATCTAAAATGCTAAACTGATAGCACTTCAGTGAATCTTGAACTTGAAAATAATCATCTGGGAATCACAGGACAATTTTATAATAACTGTTAGACTGCTTGTACTAAGACCTTTATTTTACAATTTTATATATTTTTAACATTTAAAAACATCCTTTCTGTAATGTATATGTATATAGATCTTTATATTCCTTTGTATGCCATTCTTTAATGTTTTTATTTTTTACTAACTTCCATCTTTTGAGATTGACATAGTGGTATAAGAACCCATAATCTTAGTAATGTTTTTCCATTAAAACATAGATATCAATGTGAAAATAATTATTTACATAAATTTTTATGTAAATGAAGTTACCAATACATATAAAGCTATACAATTAAAATAAAGTAAAATTTAGTAACTGCATTCATACTTAAAGTATTTATATTATAAATTAGAACTTTTAATTTTCTTTTAATAAGACAATTGTATTTCAGTAGTATATAAAATCCACTAGTCTGAGCATAATTGAGTTCCAAGATACTTTTTCCTTGAATGTGCTGGTTCTTGTTAGCATCTTTTCCTGTTTCTGCATTCAGCATATCATTTATGATAAGGAGTTCTTATATCAATACTTACATTTCACTAGAGATTGATGAGCTTACATAAAAAAGCTTCATTTTTTCCTCATATTACCTACCAAAGAACATTTGTTTTGTTTTCAGAGTTTCCTTTTATAAACTTTGAACTGCATGTTGATAAGGGCAGCCAATTCTGTATCCTTTCTAAAAACTGATATTTGACTAATTACATTGAAGAGAAGCATCAGCAAAACTAAATAACCTTGATTATACTGAATAACAGACGAATGATTAAGAGCTAGGACAAGGCATTAATTAACTATCTAATTGCCAGGTAATTCCAGCTGATTATTCTATTTACCCCCGCCCCCCGTTTGGATAATGATTTCCTGTATGAAATGAAAATTATACAAGAATTGTTGGCAAAGGTCATAGACAGAAGCATGGGCCTCAGTCAGAGGTTACCTGGGTATCTTTGTCGATGCATTAGGAAATTTCTTATATCTGCAGCTAATGTTGCACCATTTGCAATCCACTATCATTCCTTTTCTGGCCCTGAAAAAAATTCATCCTACAGCATCTGATTGCTTCCTGATGTGAGGTGACACTGCTCTGAAGGCAATAAAACAACACTCTCCTAAAAATCACAAAGTAAAATTGAAGCCAAACAACTTTCATGTGTCATGTCAAGTTACATTGCTGTGCTTCTCAAGTCTACAGTGTATTCTTGATGAAATGAGGCAACTTCGATTCTTCTATGTTTGGACTCAGTTTTATATTGATGAAATAATGAAAGAAAGAAAATACCTACAACTATATTCCAAAAGGTATAATATATATGTCCTTGGATTTAATTAAAAGAATGCATCACATATACTTAAATATTTATGTAGTTTTATGTATAGAGTCATTCCTCTCATCTGAGGGCCATTGCCTCTTAAACCCAAAAAGGATATCAAAATCTGTGGATTCTCAAGTCATAAAGAGAAAATGTTACAGTATATCTATATTCATATACTTTATGTTATACCTAGATTACTTGTAACTAAAATTGTATGCATGATATTAAATAATTTCCTCACTCTGTTGCTTAGGAAATAATGACAAGAAAGAACTAATGTAAACATGTTCCATACAGATAAAAATTTAAAAATATTTTTATCTAGGATTGGCTTCCAGATGAAGAACCCATAGTAAGGCTGGTTACTTAGGTGTGTGTGTTTGATCACAGAACAGAAGAAATAAATTGTTTTAATTCTGAACTTTTGCCAGGCCACCGAAAGAAAATAGACTAACTTAGCATTGTGTACATGTAAGAAATTGTGATTTTTCTCTATCCTTGAATATATTTTCACATGTGTCCACACAGAATTGCTTACATAAAGGGTTTGGTTGTAAACTGTGACCAAGTTGTGAAGGATAAAAAGACTAAAACTGTGCCACATTCATGTAAGAGACAATGTTTTTCTTTTTACAAAATGCATATTTTATTTTTAATTATTGTTTTGGTTGTACAAACTGATGGTACATTGTGTTGTGTTAGTCAGTTATTTGTCACTGTAGCAAACCCATCTAAGGAAAGAAAGATTTAATTTTGGTCCAGAGTTTTAAAGGTATCAGTCAATCACAGTGGAAATGCATAGAAGAACAGAAAAGTTCATATTATGGCATCCAGAAAGAAGAGAGAGAAAATGCATACTCCACCAGGCTTCTTTCATTTCCTTTAATGACATTCAAGTCCCTGCCTATTGAAAGTTGAAGCTATACTGAGTGAGTCTGCTCCTTTCAGTTAATCCTCTTTGGAAGCATCCTCACAAGCATACACAGAAATGCACTTTACCAATTTCCTCGGCATCTCTAAACCCAGTTATGTTGGTATTCAAGATTAACTATCATTATTTAGAAATATTTGATAGCTGTATATAATGTACAACAGTCTATTCAGAGTATGTAACATTTGCGTCTCTTTGAACATTGAAACAAGTGTGTGATTAACATATAATAATTGTTCCTAATCATGGGGTACAATGTGGTATTTTAATACATTTATGCTTGTTAAACTAGAGTAATTAACGAGAAATTTTTCTTTGTCCATCCATGACTCATCAACATCTAGATGTGTACACATGTAGAACACTGGGATAGAAAGTCACATGGTACATATTTTAAAAACTAAGTGTTAATATTTATTGAATAATCCCATTAGCATTTAAGGAAATTAGATTTACACAATTTTAATGAAATATATCGTATCCACTTTCAAATTTAATATTAAAAATTATACATATAGTCTTATTTTTATAAAATACATTTATGATCTTAGTTGTTTTGATATGAAAACAAAAAATTTTCATGTTAAGAATATTTCCTTAGCATTATTCAGACTAAGCAGGTTATATTTAGGAATATATATATATATATATATATATATATATATATATATACACACACACATATGCATATTAATGTAAAAAGAAGCCAGAATTTAAGGAAAACTAGGAGAGGAATATTGAAGGGTTTGGAGGGAGGAAAAAGAAGGGAGAAATTATAATTATAGTATAATATCAAAATTAAAGGAAAAAAAGAATAATTTTCCTTGTAATTTCAGAAGTGATGGTGTACATATTTGAAAATGTAGTAGCAGTAGCTGATTTTGCCAAAACGCAATGTGCTGTGCCTACAGCTTTCTCTTGTTCCCGGCTCTACCTCTTCTTAATTCAGTTTTCATAGAAAATAAAAATGAAAACAACCCAAGCAGTAACAATCATTTAGAATGGGAGATTAAGTAGTAAAATGCCACCCTCTAATTTAGTTATTAAATTCAAGTCCTTTTTCATCACATCCCACGTAAGTCCCTTATTCGAAAATGCTAATTCATGAATATTGCTTTAATATCAGTTTCCGTCCTATTTGACTTTTCTACTGCCTCAAGTTTTATTTGCTCCCTTCTTTTGGATTTTGAGCGATTGTAATGAAAATAACAACACCCCTCCATTCTCCTCCAAGTGTTTGCCTGAATTTCTCTGCTTTGTGTAATTAAAAGGAAAATATGTAAATATAAATGTCATGATAGTTCTTTTTTAAAGATTTTGAGATTATAATGTAGTTACTCTTTGCCTTTGCTCCCTTAAAGCATTCCCATATACCTTCCTTGCTCTCTTTCAAATGTCTGGCCTCTTTTTCCATTAACTATTGTTACAGACATAGAAATGTGTATATGCATATATATGTATATATACTTATAGAAATTATACATATACTATACATTTGTATGTGTATATTCCTTAATATATATGTATAACTTGTTCAGTTGGTATAATTTTACTAATGTGTAGCCCTAATAAATCTTTAAACACCATTGAATTTATGCAGTGTGAAAACACACATTATTGTGGAATATACTATCCAGGTTAAAATCCTTTCCATGTCTTTACTACCTGTAGAGCACTGGAAAAACTCTATGACCCTTTTACCTATTTGGAAGTCTCCTTGGAGTCCTATTGTTAATTTGATGTGTCCTCTACTCCTCATTCCTACTTATAGCTACTCCTCTAACTATATCCCCTCATTCATCTCAGTGTAGGGAAGGGAATGCTTAGGAATTTCTAGTGTGTGTATGTGTGTGTTTGTGTGTGTGTGGGGGCGCGCTGTACTTTAAACAACTGAACTTATTCAAAGAATTATAATCCCAAAATTCAGTCACATGAAAGTACTTGTCAATTTGGATATGTAAATTCCCCTGCAGCTGCTCTAAGAGGAACAGAGACAGCTGTATTACATATGAGATCCTGCTTTAGGAGAGTCTTGGATAACTGCCTAATCTTCTATTTTCTAATTCTTTTCTCTGTGTGGATTTCAATGACTCTCAGTCTTTCTCTGTCTCTCTCAAGCTGTCTCCCTCTTTGCTGAAACTCTTGGTTATAATCTCATTCTGCACCTTCCACAAGCATCCCAACATCAACTAAGCCCTGAAGTTTAAATCAGGTACATGTCAAAAACAAGTAAGGATAGTATTAACTTTTGGCATCAGGGAGCTGTGTACTTTGTAGGCTGTGGTTTTTATTCCTGAATAACAAATCAAGTTGATCTTTTAAAAATAGTTGTATTTACAGAAATTAAGGAGACTTTGTTATTTCTTCAACAGCATCGTGATGAGAAATAAACCATGCAGTTCTCCACATGGACACAGTTCACCTCTGCACTGTCATTTGCTGACAGTGACAAAACTTCACATTTCAGCAAATCTGATTCTCTGAGGATGGAAGAATGTTTTTCTCTTCTCTGCTGAAACAATGCAAAATGTGTTCATATAATGGGTAAAATTGTGTATAAAACATTCATTTCAAATGACCAAAGTCATTTCTAATAGCTCGTGTGGGAGGTTAAATGCCTTCAAAATTAACTAATTAACCCATAGAGTTACTGTTCTCTCAGGAACACATTGGTAATAAAATAGAGACACACAGTTCTATATTGATCCTCAAACTCCTGCTCTCACGTCCTCTGCACTGCATATCAGGTAGATAATACAGATGAAGCAACTCATCCCTGTGTTGGTGGGAAATTTTCTCAAATGGAATTTGCTTGAAATGTCAGAGCTGGAGTTTTCCTACTTTATTTTCCATCTCTTGTTAAATCAGTCTAGCATGTAAATAATTGACCGTCACTGACTTACTTCTTTATTACAGAGTCTAAGGAACATTTCTTAAAGGGTTTTCAGTAGGGCCTTTTAAAGATGGAGACTGAAGGTGGAAAGAAGATGACTCAGAAGGGCCAGAATTGCTCAATATAATGTCCTTTAGCTCACAATGTCAGCTCACAAATCTAACAATGACTATGTTCCCCCTTTTAAAAATATCTTATTATATTTTACGTATACATAAGTAGGATAAATTTTATACTAAACATCTATGTTTGAAAATGCACACTATTTAAACTGCCTTCAGATACAATGACAAAGCACTGAGCAACAAATAAAATTTTATCTTCATATACACATATATATACACATATGTATGTATGTATCTATACACACATATGTATCTATATACACACACATATATGTATATATATGGAAGAGATATATACATACACACGTATGTGTATACACATAATCGGAGTTCTGACACTCATCTATATCATATAGTCTATGTTTCACATGTTTTCATGTGTATTCCCACAAATAATAACTGATTTATATATCTTCATTGCAAACGAATGATATTTTACTGTGTGTTTAATTTTTCTTTTACAGTACAGCTCTGTTGATGTAACTCAGTATGATAAAATTAACACTTTTAAGATATGCAATTATGTAGATGTAGGAGCATCCATAAAGTTGTACAATCATTACAATTAAATAGAGCTCACTTTCACCATATATGGAAGAAATTTATTTTCAATCGACAATCTCTTCCAACTCTCTAACGGAGTCTCACTGGGTAAACAACACTCTTAAGGTCAGACCCTATGCCCATCAGTAGATGGAAAAAAACAAAACAAAACAAATTCAATACTATTTTTGGAGGATTTTTTAGGGGGGGGGCTTTTTCTTGGCTTTTTTTTTTCTTCCCCTCCACAGGTATTTTGTTTAAACATTTACGATTGCTGATTTTGTGCTTTTAGGGGATTTCTGTGCCAATGTATGTGTCTCTGCGTCTATATGTGTGTTTCTTCTGCTTTTTCTATGGCTCGTTGTTTTTTCTGTTCCTTTGTTACATCATATTCAGGATTTTTAAAAATTTTATCTTATTTTTTTTATTATTATTCTTTTAGCTGCCTGTTTATATGAAGGGTAGGGAGGTGAGGAAGACCCAGGAGTTGGAGGAGGGGAACAGCAATCATAATATATTGTATGAAGAAAATCTATTTTAAGTAAGTAAGTAAATAAATAAACAAACAAATGAATAGAAACTCTATTCTGCTCTTCTAAGGGGAAAAAACTCACAATCTCATTTTTTCTTAACATATTTTGCTTGACATCCAAAATAAATATCAACAGTTAAGAACAAAATAACTTCTTGCTAAAGTAATATTATGCCCAGTGATATATTAACAACAAGCAAGGGCAACACTCAGGGATGCAATACCCTGGTGGCTTAGAGAGAGAGCTTGCACCATACCCTCTCACATGGCCCTCTCTGCTTCTCCACATAGTTCCTACTGCCTCAGCTCCTAGGTACTTTATTCATTCAAAGCTTCCTCCTTCCTTGTACAAGCCTTAATTATACAAATGAATGGTACCTAACTCCCTCTCAGAGAATACCAGTGGACTTGTCACCTGTCACTGTGGGTGTTCAAGCTGAGGGAGCCCTGCATGAGCTATAGCGATCTTTCATCTGTATTAACATAAACAAATGACATGTTCCTGTGGAGATCTGGGGGATATCCCAATGTTTTTAGCATAGAGGTATGAACAGGTGGAGGAAACAAGTCCTCACAATCTGCAAGGCATCAAGAAGCACCCTTCCCCCATACAGCACAAAAAGCACACACAGAGGCACATATCTAATTCAAGCATTCCACTAGAGCTTCTACTGATATAAGCAGATCTGGCAGCTTTTATAGTAAAAGAGATTAATAAACTTTTAAAAAACATGATGGAATCTCTTTTATTTACTCTCTAGTCCATAGACCTCAGAATTTGATACAAGGGAATGCCTGTACACACACACAAAATTCACAATAAACCAGTGCTTCTCATCCTTCTTAATGATGTAACCATTTAATACAATTTATGTTGTGGTGACCCTCCCGTCATAAGATCATTTTTGTTGCTAATTCATAACTGAATTTTGCTACTGTTATGAATCATAATATAATATCTGATATGCAGATGGTCTTAGGTGACCCCTGTGAAAGGTGTTGCGACTCACAGGTTGAGAACCACAGCAATAAAGTTGTTTCTTTTATTTTACCCACTTAAAAAAAGTCAATTAGAGACCTTGATAATCATAAATACAGTGAAGAGCAAAATAAATAAATAAATATTTAAAAAACAAGAGGTGTTATAAATTGGGAATTAGCATTGCTCCCATAGTGTCATTGTAAGGCTAAATGTGTTCAGACTGGCAAAAGATAAAACATCGATATAAAATGCTATGGTTATTGATACTTTAACTTGCCTGTAAAGATATATAACAGGTACATGAATGATTCCGATAAAGTTTTGTTTTCTATAATAATATCCCTTGATAATTAAAAAAATGTCCTGAGTATAAAACCCATCTGATCTTAAATCATTCTAATAATGCATACTGCTAAAAGGAAAGAAACAATTACTGCAGTGATTTTCTTGTTTCTGTCTACAGCTCAAGTATTTCTATAGATAAGCACTCAATAAGGCTACTGATACATTTATATTTTCATGTTTTTGAAGAATGCACACATACATGCTTCATTCTAAAAAAAAGTTTATGATAAAACATATGTTTTACAATACTCATTGTATGTATTAATAATAAAATTTTAAAAATATGAACTATATTTCATCAAGTTATTTCACTTATATTGAATACTAGTGTGCCAAACATCTTAACAATGACAGTGACAATTATGCCAAACAACATGTTTTTTAATTAAACAATGAAAAGGGAGTTAAGACTATGAACTCAGAGGAAATCTGAAAACACATGAAAAACAAAGAGCACTGGTAAAATAAGGCTGGAAGTTTATTTAATCTCCTTGTATCTTTGATTTATATTGCACTCTTACAGCTCTTCTCCCTTTTAATCTAAGTATAAAATAAGTAAAGAATGTTTTTTGCATTCATTGTTTTACTAGGAAGAAACTCCTCATCCCTTTCCCTGTGCAGGCTATCTATGTGCAGCATGGATCACTATGACAGCCTAACAGAGTCTAACTGCATTGGCCTTTCTCAGGCCTGGAATAACAGCTCTATAAGGGTAAAGCCCAACAGCATTCATTGTACTGGGTCTGTGTTTCTTCAAAAGCAAGAATTCAGGGTTGTGACAAGTTGGCAAAGACAAATAGGCTGGAATTAGCAGTATTGTGTGCAGCTGGCTTATTGCATGGTTTCTAACAACACAGCCACCAGAACTGATTATGTCAAAACAGATTTCCCTAAGTTAGAGCCTGGCAATCAGCACTTCTCAACAGATAACCAGATCAGAATTGTGCCTGTATAAGAACTCTGAGACAACCCTGAATGCTGAAGGATGGTTTTGTCTTAGTGAGACTCTGTTGAACATGTAGAAATCTCCATCTCCTTAGTCACATCTGGACAAACTGCTCTTCTTTCCTTCCTTCCTTCCTTCCTTCCTTCCTTCCTTCCTTCCTTCCTTCCTTCCTTCCTTCCTTCCTTCCTTTATTTCTTTATTTTTGATATTTCTTACAGAATCTATTTAAAGAAAAATGATTTTAAGGTTACATACTTTTTAATGACAATGAAAATAGTTCCATAAAATCCCTAATAATATTTCACTTTCATCAACTTTTCTTTTTTTATTTTGACATTATAATTTAATTAAAACATTTTCCTTTCCCTTTCCTTCCTCTAAACCCTGTGATAAACACCTCTATGCTCTCCTTCAAATTTGTGCCCTTTTTTCCACACTAATAGTTATTTAAGTTAAAGAAGAGTCAGTTACAGCAGTCAGTTACAGCAGGCAGAATGAGGCAGTGAGAGCATACAGAGACACAGAAGCAATCTGAAGAGTCTGAGTTCAGAGGGAGCAGGGTTAGTCAGGGTGCTTCAGTCAGTAGTGGGTCTCAGAGACTTAAAACTAGATTGTATGGAGGCTGAAATGTTCCAGGGCTCCAAACTAAGAACAGATGATTTAATTAGACAAAAGAATAAATGGTTTTGAACCTGAATCTACAGCTACATCTGGCATGACTCTAAGTCTACAATATGTATATATGTATATACATATATATTCCTAAACATAACCTATTCAGTTCATATAATACTACATGTATGTATGTTTTTAGGGCTATATATTTAGCACTTGACAGCCAATAAGTGTTCTTCCTTGAGGTAGCCTACTTCTCACATTCCCTGCTTTGCACAGTTGCCTACAGTGTTTTTGTGTAGGATTGAGTCCTCTTGAGCTTTACCCCTCTACTTTAACATGTCCATGTTGTTGTTCTTGTTCAGGTCACAAGTGAACAGTAATGTTGGTAAGAATTTAATGGGTGTAGCTTCTGATGTTAGTTAGAGACACAATAATCCTTTGACTTTTGCAATATTTCCACCCCATCTTCCACAGTGTTCTCTGAGCTTTAAGTGCAGGAATGTTTTATAGATGCATCCATTGGACTGAACTTCACAACTCTGCATTTTGATTGATTGTGATATTGTGTAGTAGTCTCTGTTTCAAAGAGTTGTTCTGATGAAAAGTAAAGATTATACACTTTTCTCTGGGTATAAGGGCAAATGTTTATAGATTGTTGGTAGGCATTAAGCTGCTTTAGTAAATTATTCTCCTCCAATATCCATTATTTCACTACTAGCACTGAGTAGTTAGCTAAGGTTCCAGCACCAGATATAATTTTCCTCTTCTTAAGCAGGTCTTAAGTCTAATTAGAGAGCCACTGGGTACCCCCAAGGTGTGCATGCTACTACTGTTCCTCCCTTGTAGTAATTGTGCCACATTGGTCTTTGATGTGATTCAAAGGTGTCGTCACTGGGTAGAACTGTAGGCCTTCCTTTAGAAGCTTGCATGTTAACATCTGGTATCATAAAAGCCAGTCCTCAGAGAGAGGGATTTCATATCAGTTCTAGCTCTGGGTTTTCTGACCCATGTTTGTGAATTATATGGTTCTTTAGTAATAGGAACTTACCTTCCACCTCTGGGGGCTAACCAAAGGCAATAACAAGAGGCTATATGTTTTGGGAGTCTATTAGATAGCCCTGGTCAACAACCCAAAAGAGGGTTTCTCATGTCTAGTATTATAGGTTTTCTTTTTAAGTGATACATGGCTGTTAGAGGAACCACCATCTGTCCAGATGCTACACCCTGTTCTGCCCCCCAACCCCAGCACAAAGCACACACACTGTATGCATACATACATGCAGGCACACATTTGTCTACATGAAAATAAAAATAAGTAAACTTAAAGAGTAGTTATACATTATGCTGATGAGACTTGGTGAATCTAATTCCAATTTGAGAAAATAACAATTGTCGAGAGAGAAATGTGCCATTAAGTTACTGTTTTTTATGTCAGATACTAGCTTGTGTTCTTGTCTCAATCACGCCTACATTAGCATGCGTCATAGTAGCAAGTCACATCTGTAGAAGTAAGTAGAAAATTCTATACAGACCAATCCTCTACTAAAAAGCTCTTCCAAAAACCAGATGATAAATCTCAAAAAGATAAAGCATTGCTGTATTTGCTAAAAGCCTGAAAGTAAAGTAGATAGTGTCTAAAACCTACCAAAACTGCTTATGAAAACATATGTATATTTTATATTTATAAAACAAAAAGTACATTACTATAATCTAAAACTAGCAGCTGTTATATACAGTATTTCTATAAAATTTAGAAACAAACATATTCACATCTATATTTTCATTATTCTTATTCAAAATAATAGCAATACTGTATTTTTCCAATATTAGTTAGAGTGATTTATTTGATTTATTTTTAATTAGTATATTACATTGTATTCTAAAAGCAGCTATGCCAGGGGAGAGATATCAGAAATCACTTTAATTTGTTTGACTTACTTATTTCTAAAACCAAAGTGTTCATATTTTTCCCAAATAGTAGTTAAGAAGCCATCTTTTCACTTTGTAATTGCCTAGAGTTATTGTGCCAAGGAATGGTTGTTCTTATTACAGAGCAGTACCTACAACTCCACCAGGCAGCTGTTGGATTGGCAGCTCTCTGGAGAAATATATGCTTTTCTTTTTTCTTTCTTTTTTTTTTTTTTTTCTTTTCTTTCTTTTAGCTCCAATAGCTCTAACTGGGCTTGAAAAACTAATCTAACATGAAAGGTAATTTATTTTTAAAAATTTTAGTGATTTCAAGAAGAAAGATAAGATATGAAGAGATAAAAAGAATAGTCTTTGCTCTCCTGAAATCTGAATGTCTGACTCAGTTCAGAAGTAACAAAATTAATTTTTTCTCATTTACCAAGCTGAATTTGAACACAAAGCAACACAAAAAACTGAAGAAGGCTTTTTCCCAGGCTGTGATGGCTAGTTATGGCTGTCGACTTGACTACATCGGGAATTGACTAAGACATAAGTAGCTAGTTACACCTGTGAGAGATTTTTTTCATAGCTAAATCATCTGAAGTGGGAGGACCCACTTTTAATCCAGCTCTTTGAAGTGTGAAAATCTGCCTTTAATCTGGGCCACACTTACAGTGTGCCTATATAAAGGACAGAAAAGAAGGAAGCTTTAGCTCGTTGCCTGCTTGCCCTCACTTTCACTGGCAGTCCATTCCTTCATTGGCATTAGAGCTTACTTTTTCAGGATTCTGTTGTATACTAATTACCATCTGAGATATTGTGCAATTGTGCAACGAACAACTACTGGATTCTTGGACCCTACCATTGATAGACAGTCACTGCTGGGTTAGTGGGATCACAGCCTATTTGATATATATATACTATATTCAATATGTATCTATCTATATATATATTCGTATATTCTGTTCCTCTAGAGAACCCTGACTAGTACACAGGTCGACTAACACTGTTTTAAGAACAACTATGTTTGTCTCTTTCATAACCCAGTATAGAAATAGAAAGTTTTCTGACTCCCCCAAAGAGCTGCCCCGTGAAATCTTGTCTTCCTAGATTGAATCACCTCTAAAACATATAAGTTCTCATGTGTTTCTTCATTTGATAAAGCCTGTATAAAGACTTTAAAAGATATGGCCATACCTTATTTCTATTTCTACTTCCCCAATTTCTTACTAAAATTTGCTAGTATCATTTTAATCAAACTTGAAAGTCTCACAACACCCAACTTGACAAACACTTAGACTTTTATGTTTTATCATTAATTGTAAACTCTTGGAGAACAAACAAGATATTTCAGTCATCTTTGTTACATTTGTACTTAAGTACGGTTCAAATATTTGTTGTAAGATTGAATTAATGTTATGTAATATATTGGAGATGATTAGGAAACACACAATTATCATACTCTTTCTTTAAAACGCAATCATCTAATGTTTTACCTAAAGCAATAAAGTAAATTTTGTAGAATTTCCTTAATAACAATACAGGGTTGCTGTTATCTGAAGCATAGTTTTCCTACATGTTCTATGTTAAACCTTCAGACACCAACTAATAAATAAAGACTTTATTGTTTAATTATTTTATGTCCTACACCTTATATCATATATTTGCCCAATGACCATCATCAGGTGGCCCGACCTGAATGGCAGCACAGTGACTTAGTGCTTCTCTATATATTTCTGTTCACCTTTGGTAGGAGTGATGCAATACAAACTTTATATAAGTTAAGAAAAAAGCAGCAACAATGTCAACCAGTATGTTCCGATGAAAGGGAAAGGATGGTGCTGGAGAAACAATGAGCAGAAAAATGGGAGCTGTTTCAATTAAACCACAGAGTAAACATTTCCAGGAAGCCTATCTTACTGAACTCTAAGAACATTGCTGCAGAGTAAAGAGAATGTCTATACCCCTGCTTTTCGCTATGTAAGCCAACCCCAGACACATGCTAGTGAGTAATGTATATTAGTAGACATATTTCTGTATTTTCATTATCTCAGGAGAAGAAGCATTTGTACATTGAGAGTGTATCCTTTCCACTTGTAGTTATTTCAATGAGAGCTCTTATCTTTTCACTTTGTACAAAATTAGCTTCCAGATGCACTCAAAAAGCCAACATAAGTTGGATTGATTGTAAGAACATCTTGTGTATATGCAAATCTATGTGTTCTTTACCAAGAAAAGTCTTCTAAGGTGGGAAAGATTTTTTATTTTGTTTTGTTTTGTTTTGTCTTGTTTTGTTTTTTTTACAGTAATACTTTGCTCTGTTTTGTTGATTATTTTTCTTTTAACAATGGATTTATAATAATATCTTTTATTATAAAAACTAACAACATTATCACTGACTTTAAACTAGGATGTTTTAGTTTGTGGATAAGCAAACCCATAAACTAAACTGAAAATGATAATATAGAAAGGCCAGTATTAAGATGGCTAAACAGGAAGTGTTACCTGCATGTCTTTATGGAACGCTATATAAGTCACACTGCTGGCTCAGCTGCTTCCATCTGAATTCACACCCTCAGCAGGAGTCAAGTTAACATAGACTGAGCACAACCCCTTATGGCTCAGAGTTGCTAAAGTTGCAGAGGTATTTTCTTGGAGTATTTTTGTCTTAGTCACAGACGTTTAAGAAATGCAGTAATCCCTGTAGGGAAAACTTAAAAGTATAACTTGATCCCTGTAGTCAAATCCCAAACCATTTGCACTGTTTATTTACAACATGTGGCATTTTGCATTATCTAAGTCCTCATACAAACAACACCCAAAGCCCTTGTCCAAAGGCACCTCAGCGTCCTGACCTTCACACTCTCATTTTCTTGGTTTAGCTTTCTCTCTTAAAACCACTATCTTGCGAGACCCTCCTTGCTCATCCTGAGAGCCAGTAGGTTGAGAACCTTCAGTTTCACTGTGAGGCTTTCCCAACTACTGTCTTTCTGTATTGCTATCTGAGGAGAATTTGCTTTGTTCTGCCTGGACTCCTTTGGCCATTGATTTACCTTCTGGACAAGTTCCAAATTAAACATTCAAGATTTCTGGTGATGTGTTATTACGTAGCTGATTTTAAAAATGTGGTTGCAATCTCTGTGTTGTTTGCATTCTACAAAAAGGTTATTGCCTCTCTCTATTATAAACTTAGCACCAAACATAACACATCAACACATAAAAGCTTCCTACATATTACACCCCCCCACACACACACACTTACACACACACACACACACACACACACACACACATACAGAGGTGATCTCAGCTTATTGATTATAATCTTAAATGTCACACTTCTAGAATTCCTGGGTCTTGAATTCTGTATTGGTTTAGTTATTTACATTTGGAATTCATCCTACTCTTATCTTTCCTTACAGTATTCTACTTTACTTTGAATTTTCTTACTCCCAAGACCTTTCTCTTTACCCTGGGTTGTAAAAAATATTCCTCTAAGGAATCCTTAGAAACTGTGCAGTGTTGAAGAAAAGGTTTCTCTGTTCATTATTTGTTACTTGTGTCAACTTATATATTTCCTGGAGAGAAACAGTGTGTTTCTCTAGCCAGTGTATGTTCCATAATTTTTTCGTCCATAACTTTTTTATCATTCATACTCAGAGAGAGAAAAAGATAAATCACTTAAACTGAGAAACCATTATTTCCCACTGGATTATTTCACACTTGCTAGACTAGAGTTGCACTACTGAGCTATTTCTCCTCTTATCTTTTACTTCAAAAAGAATTTTTTCCCATGTCACTTTTGAACTTTCCATGCAAAACAAATTAATGAATTTATCATGAAGTAATGGGAATTACTGATATAAAGTCTACTAACTTCATACTGAGAATACTTTCATTTCAGATAAATTCTCTACTCAGTGATTCTTGCCCAGTATCTCAAGACTTCATTTCTTTCTATGCTATGTTTCCTTGTGCACTCACTTATTTTTTTCTATCAAATGTTATTGACTATTTGTTATATACTACAACATTGTTGGATGCTTTACAAAATAATCACATTGCAGACCGAGATTCCTTCCTAGCAGAAATTATACTTTAGAAAGGATGGCAAAGGAATCATCAGTCCTGTTTCTGGCAGTGTGTGCAACTTGTCCATTGAAAACAATATTAATGTCAAATAATCGTTAAGGTCTTAAATTTTATTGAACAGAGATGATAAAATATTAAGAAATGTTCAGAAGCTTAAATCAGAATGTCTGTGGGGAATTAGAAAGCTAGCAGCTCTCTGAAGTTAGGTCTTATTTGGCCCCTGCTGGGCCCTGCAGACTTTGAGGTTATATTTTATTTTTTTAATTCATACTATTTGCAGGCTGCAGAAAACAGCTAATAAGCTCAATAGCAGATACAGCTTAAAGTGTGTCTCCAAACATAGCACTCTAATGATAAATATATTTTAGAAATTGAATGGAAAATACTCAAAGTTGGACATGGTTTTTAAATTTTTACCTCTGTTTGAAAAGAGAGAAATACCTAAAATTTTTGTTTTGATGATAATTTAAATTCTTTCATTTGGTTGATTGTGTAGAAACATATTGGCTCCTCACAGCTTTCTCATGTAACTCCCTGTGCTGTCTTCCTGTCCCTTTAACTCATAAACAGCCCATTTCTGTCTCTGGAACCTTTTTGGTCTTAAGGCTTTTATGTTATATTCTCTTTATGAATTCTATGACTGAGCTAAAATTACTATTCATTCTTTCCTTAGTAAAATTATTTTCTAGCATGTTTATTTTCTCTACCATCACAATAAAGTTTCATAGGAACAATAATATTTTTATATATTTAATGATTGTGTTTCCTATATGATCTATCCTATCTGACTTACATATCCATTGAATATTGAAATGAATAAAAGAATTTACACCAGTTATATAATTTACAATATGATTTTAATCCAATTTATAACATTTCTAAAGTTTACTTTTCAAGCCCATAAAATACTAATAATACTTATTTTACAAGGGTACAAAAATTTTAATATACTATTCAATTAACACAATTTTCATCTCAGGTAGCAGAGATAAGAATATTGTGTGACTTCTAAAGTTGAACTACTCTCATTATTAGCTATTGGTAAAAAGCAATATTCCTTTTGAAAACTCTTTGACATCAGTTTGAAAGTACCCTTTGTAAAATAGACTTCTAGAAAATTCTGACAAGAAAGCCATTGATTATATGCTTTATGTTGACACAATACCTTTTGCAATTTTAGAGAATGGTCAGTTTGATCATTTTCAGATACATCTTTATTTGGAGTTTTATGTAATTTTGTTACATGAAATTTAAGAGCATTGAGATGAAAGAACATGTTTATGCTTACCTCATAGATTGTTCTCATAACCCACCCCTAATTTTTATCCCCTGCTTGAAAAGAGTAAAAAGAATTATTCTTTCCTTGAGCTTGACTAATGAAGTTTCGATAAGAACTCAGAAACGAGCCTCATTTCTTTGCATAATCACAATGCAGTTATAGCATATTCTTAGGATGGTCACTTCGTTCTCTTCCCTCTAGCTATTTAATTATTTGAAAACGTTCTGACTACTAATAACAGTGTATCTTTCATACTTTGCAAAAGGACTCCAACAGAAAGAGAAGTGATAAACAGGACAGCTCACAAAACTTTGCCTTTTTATTTTTGGTCACACATTGTTGTTTTTCTATCATTATAATGACATGATTCTGCATTTCACATCTTAATGGGAGAGCTGAATTAGTGAGCCAGAGAGGCTAATTGGAATGTAAAAGTGAATGATGGCTGTAATGAGGAGTTGAATGTTGGACCATAAACAATATCTTTTGAATCATTACTATATTTGTTGGAGATAATACAATTTTTGGTGTTGTATTTGCTGATATAAAAGACTTTGCAATTGGAATGGAGAGTATTCTTCTGTCACTTTACTGAGAAGCCGTACTTGCATATACCCACATATACACATATTCTCAGATTTAATAACCTAACCCTTAACACAAAAATAATAAGTTGGAGCATCTTGAAAATCAAGCACCTCAAAACTATCTAAGATGCTTGAACATTATAATTAAAATTAAGTACTACATAATTCTTTGTCAAAAGAAAAGTATTTAAGGGTGAGTTGTGACATTTCATGAACTCAGTCTTTTGCCTTTCTATCTTTTTGTCACATGAGGATACAGCACTGTTCCCACATAGAGGAAAAGCATTCAAAATGCCATCCTGAAAACAGAGAATCACCACCCTCATGAGACACAGAAATTGATGTCTCCTTGGCTACTCAGCTTGCAGAACTGTGAAGACTGGTTGTTGCTGGTTATGAACACATGAATGTTTTGTTACAGATGTACAAACATATTAAGACAATATTCATGCTAATTGGCACATGGGGAAAGTAAAAAAAGAAAAACAGTGGGTTGAAAAGCAATATAAGTGGGGCTGGGAAATGGGCTAGTGGGTAAAGTTCCTCCTGCAACAGCATGAAGAAATGAGTTTGGATCCCCAGAAAAAGCTAGGCTTGCTAGCCCTAGTCTATAATTTCAGAGCTATGGAATTCAGAGCAGAGCTGGAAGAAGCAGACACTGGTTAGTCAATCAGTCTAATCAATTAGTGAGCACTTAGCTCAGTGAAAGTCTGTCTCAAAATATAAAGTGGAAAGAGATCTTCAGTCCCCCTTCAACTCCTAGCTCCTCCAGATCCAGTCCCCCAGTCTCAGTCCCCCAGTCTCATCCCCAGCTCTGTAACAAAACACCTTCCGTGGTCTCTTTTTCTTCTCTGACCCCATCCCCAGTTGATCACAAAGATCTTCTTCTCCAACCTGCCTTCCCCACCCCATTCCATTATCCCAGCCTCCAAAACGAGCAGGCAATCCCTGAGAACACAACAGCTGAGCAGGCCAGGGAAACAGGTAAGCTAACTGAAGACCTTCACCACTCCCTTCTCGCCACCAAATTCAATCCCCCAATCTCATTCCTGGCTCTGCAACAGAATACCTGCTGCAGCCTTCCCCCAACATCAGTCCACATCTCCTGTGGATCCCAGATGCCTTTCAACCTTCCATTCCTGCTAAGAAAGCAGGTAGGCTAATTGTAGATCTTCACCTTTACTACCATTTCTCCAGATCCAATCCTGCAGTCTCATCTCCAGTGATATAGCAGATTTGCACTCAACCCCATTCCAAGGAGACTAAATAGGCAGATCCTGGTAGAATACTCAGCTGTGACTACTATTCCCAGCCAAACTTTCAATCACCACAGATGGAGAAAATAAGACATTCCATGATAAATACAAATTTAATCAAAATTTACCTATAAATTCAGCCCTAAATAAGATGCTAGAAGGAAAACTCCAAACTAAAGAGGTTAACTACAACCAAGAAAACACAGGGAATAAGTAATCTCACACTAGCAAAATTGAAAGAAGGGAGACGCACAACACACACACTCACATACACACACATACACACACCAATAACCTCTCTCAACATCAATGGTCTCAACTCCCCAATAAAAAGACACAGAAACACACTTCAAATTGAGGATGGATAATACCTTAGGGTGAAGGGCTAGAAAAACATGTTCCAAGCAAATGTATCTAAGAAGCAAGAAGGTAAAGCCATTTTAATATCTAACAAAATATTTCAAACCAAAACTAATTAGAAGGCTACATACTCATCAAAGAAAAATCTACCAAAATGATATTAAAATTCTTAACATCTGTGCCCCAAACATAAAGGAACCCAAGTCCATGAAAGAAACAGAGTCCCACAGCCAGACATTATGCAGAGAGAAAGAGAGAGAGACCTTGAAACACATAGCTGCAAATGGGATGTCCCCATCAAATATCTCCCCTCTGAGCTCAGAGAACCCCACAGAAAAAGAGGTTGAAAGAGTGTAAGAGCCAGAGGGGATAGAGGGCACAAGAAGAACAAGGTTCTCTAAATCAACTTAGCAAAGCTCATATGAATTCATACAGACTGAAACAGAAAATACAGGGCTTGCATGGGTATGCACCAAGTCCTCTGTGTATATATTATAGATTTCATTTTAGTATTTTTACACTCCTGAGTGTGTGAACCAGCGGATCTCTGAATCTTGTGCCTTCTTTTTTGGCTCTTTTCCTTCTGGTGGTTTGTCTTGTTTTCCCCAACTTCAGTGTGGTAGTTCTGTTTTATCTTATATTTTTTGTTGCTGTTATCACCTAGAAGCCTTTTCTCTCATGAGACAGAAAGAAAGTGAATCTGGATGGCAGAGAAGGTGGAAAGGAACTGGGAGGAGTAGAGGGAGAGAGAAACTCTAATCCGAATATATTGTATGAGAAAATAATCTTTTTTTTCACTTTTAAAAATTATTTTTAGGTTTCACATTTAAAAAAATGTCTTCTCTCATATAGTATACCCCAACACCCTTTCTCTCCATTATCTATTCCTCCCAGCTCATATCCTCTCTCCCTTAGATTTACTCCCCATCCTTTAACCCCAACCCCTGCCTTTCCCTAAGAAGGAGCTGTCTTCCCAGGGTTATTGCTCAAACATGGCACAACAAGATGGAACAGGGCTAGGCAACACTCCCTACTTCAAGGGTAGACTAGGCAATCCAACATGGAGAAAAGGGTCCTGTTGAAGAAGTTTATTTTTAGTTTGGTTGAAAATAATTGTTTTGCACTCTGTTGGGAGAAGGGCTGTCTAGGCTGTGGCATTTTGCATTATCTGCAGGTATTGGATTTTTGTGGGGGCTATTTAATTGCTCATGATCTGCACGTGCTATCAGTAGAACACATGAGGAGCTCTGTATCAATAAAAACACCTGAGCTGGGACACTTAGGGTTCTACTGTTGAGTATGGTGCCTGCCATGATAGTGGTTCCCTCTGCCAGGTTATGCACCTATTTTTGTGCCTCCTTGTCTTTCTTGGCTGAGCCACCCAGGAGTATACTGCTACCAGGTCCCAAGGGCAGGCAATACGTTGAGAGACACCCTTCAATTAAAGTGGGAAAAAGAAAATGTAAAACTTTGATTTAAATCTCTAATACCACTTTGAATTTCCGGTGAAGAAAAAAAATTCAAAGGAATGATGTTTCAATTTTAGAATCACCAATATTTTAGAAAGTGAAAGAGACAGGCCCTTGATTACTTGGGAAAACATGTGGGGAAAGATGGGATTCCTAAAATGCTGGGAACCATTTCTTCTAATAGCAAGACTTTACAATAACCACTCTGATTTCTCATCTCAGATGAGACTTCAAAAAAACCCAGACTTTTTTACCCAAAGGTAACCTTGGCCATTATTTAACTTTCTACTTATATTATTAAAGACCAAGCCTATTTATGTATATTTGTCAACCACCATGTTAGTTACCTTACTACTGTATGCAAGTCTTTCTTTATATGTCCATTATTAAATTACTTCTATTTGTTTGGAAAAATAGCAATCAAAGAAGACAGGAGACATCAACCTCTCTACATGAACACAGGCTCACACATGTGCACACAGACATTAATAGAAGAATATAGCACTCATCTAAGGTTAGTCTAGAGAAGTTTCCCAAGTAGGTGGTGTCAAATTTGAGTCTAATTCTCATTACACAGCTAATTTTACTATGGAAAAGCATCTAGTATTATTATAAGCAAAGAAAGTAACCACCATGACACATCTGATGAAATAAAGAGAAGACATTTCCTAGAGGGCTAAGTACAGAGCATTAAGAAGCAATGATAAGGAGGGAAATGCACTGTGGAAGAGTACAGAGACAACTCATGAAATCAAAACCATGCAGTAAGTGGGCCAACTCAAGTAATTTCAACTTAACAATAAACACATTGTACGGGTCCCAGGGGCAGTGAGGAGATGCTTAGCAGGAAGAGGAGAAAAATTGGACAAATATCATTGGTTTTTTTTTCATGCTAAATATGCCTAAGTTTCAATACAATTATTTATTTTGGCCAATTCAGCACCAGAAAGTCAGCCATGCAAATTCTTTGCATTAATGAATGAAATGCCCAGCTAAAGGAGCACAATCAATTAATTAGAGTCCTTTTTAAAATTCATTTTATTTATGTATTTATTTGTATGGGGTGTGCACCTGTGCCATGAAGTACATATAAAAATCAGAGTACAACTTGCAGGTATCAGATTTATCCTTCTATCATGTGGATTCAATTAACTGAACTTAGATTGTCAGGTTTGGCAGCAATTACCTTTACCTACTGAACCCTCTTACAAGCCCAGTACCAACAACTGAACAGGATGATATCAGCACAAATAATTATCAAGAGTCTAGAAATGTCTCTTTAATCAGTTTTACAAATGAACAATTAAAAATAAATGTAATCAATTATGGAAACTATATAAAATGATATTAGCATGTGTTAATTTACAAGTATGATCATTGTAACCCATGTAAATGTCTGCAGGCATAAAGATAAGCCCTCAATTATACAAAGCTAATATGTTGGGTAGGATGTCTTTTAATCAAGAAACATAAAAGACACAAACAGACAGAATAACACAGGTAATAATCAATTGATATAAACATTTAAGCACTCGTGTATATCAGGGAAATATTTATAACATTTCTTAAAGCCCTTGCCTTATTCAAGTGATAAGTGAACGTGGCTTGCTTATGGCAACAAAAGTCGAATGGACTTAGAAATGTTTATAAGGAAGAACCACCAAGAATTACCAAATGAATGGATAACTAAAAATGGTGATGATAAAACTGGAGGACAGGCTTTCTGAGATCTTAAGTTGTGTAAAAATTTATGCACATTTATTATTGAGCAATGCTTGCAGAATGACTAAACCCTGATTCCTGGTGAAGGGATATTGGGAGTTTTCCCTTTCACCCTCATCTCAACCAGTACTATAGGCTTCTGTTCTCTCCCATCTATCAGTGCATCAGATGAACCTCATCAGTCAAAGCCACCTTCCTGAGTTCTAGGTTTCTTCCTGACTGCAATAATTATATTGCTCTTAGAAACCTCAAATTCCATCTACGGGGAGTCCAACATCTGTTACACCTCCTTACCTATACTTTCCTTAAATGACTTGATCACCACATAAACACTTATAATAGGAATTCAGGCTAATGGTTATGTCTTCTCACTTCTGTAGTCATTCAGATGTTCTGTGTCTCTCTGGAAATGGTCTTTGTCACTGGATGGAAAAGAATTCCAAAATCTGATTTCTGTCTTTCATTTCCACATGACTGCAAGGATTATCCAACACCTACCACAGAAAGTTAAATAACACACGATCAGGGCCCACCCTGCTTTTCCAACTACATATACCCAAATGGGTAGAATAGTCTCAGTTCCTATGTTCTATTTTACCTAGATATCCCCAGGAAGATTTTAATTTTAATTTGATTTTAATTTTCTCTCATCCTTTTATCAAGCCTTTCCTTTGTCCTATTTATTGCCTGTCATTTGCAATCATCATTCTTAGTGAATTTTTACTGTTACTATTTACAATCCCAGCCAGAGGCACAATTCACAGCACTCTACTCTGTATTAATAAGAAGAAGCAGTACCACACCCCCCACCCAACTAAAGTTAGCTAAGTGTGTATCTGCCTTTCTGTGCTATGTACAAATTGAGGGTGGCAAGCTTGCCGTATCCCTTTTTTGTTTCATCGTTGAATAACAGACATATTAGATGTTTGATGGCTATTTTTGTTATGATAGAATATACATTATCTTCTGTATATATGCATGAGCATGACACATAATATGTTTTGTGTGTATAATGAAGTGTCCCATTAAACTGTTTTTGTTTCCTTCTTAATACTTCAATATCAAGGATGTACAGGACATTGTCAGCCTTGAGGAGAACATACTATTGTAGTATCAAAACCTTTGCAAGACAAATGTTTTATATCTCAGCATGCACATCTACAATGACCATTGCCAGTGTCTCCTTAAAAGATCTCAAAATCTTGTTGTGAAGTAAACACAAAAGCAGCAAGTGTTGCTGAAAACATTGGGATTTTTTTCTATTAAAAGTGACTTAGTGGACTTGCTTTTCAAATATCAAAAAAATATTTTATGTAAGCATGTTGCTTTTAAGTTATTCAAAAATTTCTAATTTTACATATTTATTTCCCTCAGTTCTGATGCTAAAGTCTGACTAAACATAATTCTTCAAAAATAGCATGTTGGTTTCTTGAGGTTTCTAAACTTTGTTCTCTTAGCAAGTAACCATTCAGTATATAAAATTATAAGTCTCCAAAATTGAGTGAATAAAAGATTATCAAAATATTATACCTATGAAAAATGGTTGCCTGAATTAAATATTTGGAATATTTAAAATATGAAAGGATTAGCCTTTATGAACATCTGCCATCAACAGTGTTGAGAATTCACCAAAATCTGTCTTTGTGCTTGAAGAGGTCACATTCACATCCAAGGGATCTGCTCCATAGAATTCTGGGCTATAATTTATCCCACTACCTAAAGTAACAGTGTTTATAAAAGCACTTCTGCAGAAGGACTGTTCCTGGTATTTCAGAGAAGTAAACATTGGTGTAATTTTTTAAATTGCAGCTGTTTCTACAGACTCATATTGTAAACACAAGTTTGCATCACTCTCATTAATTCATAATCCTCCATGATTCCTTGTATACAGTAAGTTTTGTTGGAATTTGAACAAAAAGGATAAGAATGATTTAAAAACATTTATATATGTTAAAAGGTGCTGCTATAATCCTAAAACTATACTATTCAACTTTTATCTTAAGATGTGTGGAAAAACATTTTTAAACTTGATCTGTGTAGCAAATATGGTAGTTAAAATTCTTTAACATTATAAAACTGATCTTGCCATTAGTAAAGACACAGTTGCAGTAGTATGACTTATTGGATGCTTTTTATGTACTAGACAATAGTCCGAGAAATTTGTTTATAATATATTTTGTTAAAAATTTAGATTTTGAGATACTAGTGCCAAATGAAACTTCTATAGTATGGCAGGAATTAGGTAGATGCAGTTCACCTGAGGCTTTCATTGTAAACCAAGAATAGATCAAGTACAGGGACTAAAACTACTCTTCTAATGGAAAAATGAGTGCATAAAATTAAAATGTAGGTAGCACAGAAGCTATAAATCATCTCCTGCCTAACTCTAACACTCTTTCAATGGCAAATGTGTCTTGTTAGTTGACCATTTCAGATATTCAGTACATTTAAGAATTTATGAGCACTTATTGCTTTTACAAAAGTACAAAGTAAGGAATGTAAATTGTTTAAAATAGTATAATACTACACACACAAGCTTTTGAAGATTGTCACAACTAATATCTATCTTCACTTATTTTAGTAACTATATAATATTCTTAATAAGTATGTAACACTGTTTATCCAATCAGTGTCTTACCATGTGACAGTTATTCCATTGCAGGCTTTTGATGTTATAAACTATGCTTTGATAGTTCTCCATACAAATGTTGCTCACATACTTTAGAGGCAGAGCTGTAAAGTTGAGGTATATGCACAGTTTTCATATTTATAGCTTCTTTGACAAAAGAAGCTTGAAACACCATAAGTATATATGAATGAATGAAGAGGTTTGTTTTTAACTTCGGAACCCAAACAAGGTTTTACTGGACTAATTTTTACTCTGGCTTTATTTTACCCTGGATACTATAGAACACCTGATTTCACCCCTAAGTTTTCTCTTATTTACCTTATTATTGGTAATCTCATCTTAGTAAACTTCTAAAGAGCACCACTATACTGTCAATTTACATCTAAAATGAGGAACAGGATTCTTTGAACCTGTTCTTTGGCTGTTTCAGTAAGTTTAAACCCCAAGTTTAAAGACGTTGACATGCTTTATAATACCCTTGACAAATGTTGTTTCTTCAACTATAATTGGCATTTTATAATGTATGTTTCACATCTAGAACTGTGTGCTTTGTTGAGATGTGCTTCCTCTTTGTGGAAACTGTTGAGTATTGTGATACAGTTGCCCACACTCCAAGACGGCTTTCAATTTGTTGGAACTAATTTTCATCAAATCCTCTGGTAATTTTTGGCTTTTATTCACTTCTTTCCTGAGATAGGGTCACCCTCTGTGGTCTAAGCTTGCCTCAAATATGCACTGGCCTTCCTGTCTCAGTTTCTCAATTGAGATCACAGGTATGAGTCACCACACTTTGTTTCTTGTTAATTATTCTTGATAGTTACTTTAAAGTTTTCTGTTGAAGGTCAGTTTAATATTGAGAATTTCATTGCCGGATTGCTTTTCCTTTGATAACTTAGCTACCATATTTCCCAATACAGCTCTTGGTTGTTGTTTTTTTTCTTTATAGAAGGAAGCACAAAGCTAACTCTTTACAATAACTGCCTTTAGGCATATTTTTTCCAAAATAATTCACTGGTTTAAGTTCTTGAATTTTCTTACACTTTAACCTGTGCTTTTCTATGTTTTCCTCCCATGTGATCTTCTGTGCAGCGTGTGATTCCAGTTGAAGCACACAAACTGTGTTTCTTCACAAACTACACGTCTTTTACTTAGCTTCAAGCATATGGAACAGAACTACTCTCTTTTTAGGATCAAGTCACATTCATACTATCTTGGGACTCAACTTTAGTTTTGTTTATCAGTTTTAGGTGATGAGAAATCTAGTAAAATGATCCTTTGTGTCAGTCCTTGAAGATTAGAAACATTTCTATTCATAACCCTTAGTGGCCACACCTGGTAAGGACTCAAATAGGTGATAGCCGTTATCCTTCATGCTCTCCATCACTTTCAGTTCTGAATTGTATAACCCTGATATGCTCTTCAAAGCACAGAATTTTAACATTACCTTGTAACCAAGAGACATACATGTATTTATAATTGTTTTTGTGCCATATAAGTTGCACAAATCTATCTGCAGATCTGATAAATGTTTATTTATACTTTAAGAATGAAAGTCACTTCACTATGAGCCACGGAAGATTGCAAAATGTGAGTAGCCACACTGGCTGGAATCAGGTATGCAATTTTCACTCTCATTCATGGCCCCCATTACAACTGCTCCAGACTCATCCCCATGCCTGTAGCAGCCTGCCTTCAGGTGCTTCCCTATAAAACTATCTCCATTCCTGGAGGACTCCACGAAACCTTGGATTAGACACATTTGAATCCCCTTTAGCTCATTCCCACTCCTTTGTGTTAGTCCTTGAAACCTAGAAACACTTCTACCCAGAACCCTTAGTGTACACACCTGGCAGGGACTCAAATGGGTGATTGCCATTATCCTTCCTGCTCTCCATCACTAAGCCTCCATCCCCTCACTCAGCCTGGTAACAACCAGTTTACAGGTGCTCCTGCTCTCACCTGAATTCCATTCACTGGAGACTTCAACTCCTGGTTCTGATCCAGTGTCTCACTAGCCCTTTTGTCACTGTCTCTCCAGATTATTCTTTGTCTTACTGTGAATTACTTGGAGGATTCTCCTTTTCCCAACATACCACTGACTCTCTGATAGCGCAGCCTCTTGGTGTGCATAGGATCCCCTTAGCTCTTTTCATAAGCCCCTCTCAGCCTTTTCTCCTAGCCCATCTCTATTACTCTCTGACACTCACTGACCTGCAGAAGCGAAAGTCTGTCTACTTTATGGCACTTGCTTATCCATCTATACTAAATATATATATATATATATATAATATATAATATAAATAAATATAAATATATATAAAATAATATATATAATACAAATATAATAGAAATAAATACCTTATACACCTACACTAAAGTTTACTGAAAGCAATCAGAAATGCTCTATGATCTTGTTCTTGGTCTCCTGTGGACTGAAAATGGTAAAATATGATTAAATGTAAAATTTGCCTCAGCAAAAGACAATCAACTATTCTAAAGTGTATGCTCAAAAATATAAAAGTATATCATATATTATACAAATTCCATTTACTACCTTTGGGACAAATAAAATATGTAATGGTGTCTGTTGGTGTGAAAACCTACATAAAGAATACCAAAGAGTCTTTTGCACTAAATGTCCAAGAATGAATTTTAAGAAGAATCATGCAAGACTAATATGTAGAGCCTATAAAATTTATTGGAGGACATAATCAATGACTGAAATAAATTGAGTTACAACGTGGTTCTGGATGAAAGGAGTGAGTGGTTTCATGATGTCTATTTCCATCAAATTCTGTATCTCCATACACAAGAAACAAATGGCAACAAAATATTTATGCAGTTCAATACTGAAGATCATCTACAACAATAGTCAAGAACTTATAATAAAAGTAAATAATGTGATAACTTATGCTACTGGGATAAGAGTGGCAGGTACAGGTTTTTGAAATCTGAAATAGTTTTCAGTATTTTTACCATCAAAGAGTGAAATGCTTTTAGGCTTTGAAAAAGAGATTCAAACATTATACAGTGTTTACATGCATCAGGATATTATGTGGAGAACTGCATTAATGGCTATTTTTATGGTTTTATATAACAGTTAAAATAAAAATTTAATATTATTTTGAAGCATAGAATACAAGATAAAGTATAATGACTATAATTTAAAGCTAGAGAAATTAAATAGCAACACACTGGTGGAGAAATACAAAAGAAAAACTATCAGATTCAATTGATATCATAGAAGGCTATAAAAATACAGTAATAAACATTGAAAGAGATGTAATAATTTAGTATGATATTGATATAGACGGCTATCATTTATACAAATATTAAAAAAGGAAACCTAAGAAACAAAAATTCTTAAAACATCTATTTGATTTTTTGTTTTGGAAGATATAAAAACGTTTCTAGTAGCTTTGGAATATGTGTGTGTGTGTGTGTGTGTATGTGTGTGTGTGTGTGTGTAAGTCATGGATTTAATAGAATAAGTTTTAGACTAGTAATTAGTTATCTTGATATGGTTAGAAATTTTATGAGTAACAACTCAAATTAAAAAATGTTCAACAACACTAATCATCAAGGAAATACAAGTTATAACTACTATGAGAGTAAGTTATAACCACTATCTCACATCTAATCAGAAAAAAAAATGAAGAGGAAAATAAGGAGGTTCTGGATAAAAGGGAACTTGTTTGCAATGTTGATGGAAACATTCATTATGTAAAATAGTATGGAAAACCTTAATACATTATAAATAGAAGTGCCAGATGATCAGCAATCTCTTAGTGAATACATATCCAAAAGAAAGAAATCCGTATGTCATAGACATCTGCTCTCCTGTGTTTAATCGCAGTTTTACCTACAGTAGTCAAAATATTATGGAGTCAAAAAGGAATCCATCAATGAATGAATAAACAAATAAATAAATAAATAATAAAATATATCCAAAAGAATATAATTAGGCCATAATCATTTGGACAACATAGATGTATCCACAGGTCATAATCTGTTAATAAAATTAATTAACTAAAATGCTGAGGAATGTCACTTGTATATGAAGCCAGAAAAGCTGATGTCATAAACTAAAGAATAGAATGGTTGTTAACAGGAGCAAAGAAGGTGTTGATCAAAGATGTAAAATTTCCATGACATAGGAAAGATATATTTGAGAGATCAATTGTGAAATATAGTGCCTATAATCACACATATAGAGTAATCCTACACCATTGTTTATAATATGGAGAAAAGTGACAATAAGATTAATAATTTCTATGATGTGGACTACTACAAATCTTTTCTCCCTTAGACAAAATAGTAACACACATTCAGCCTGTGTCCCTGAACATACACAAGCACTCTGGAAGAAAATTCACTCTATTTGATAATAAGTCCATAAATAGAAAAGTGAGATTAGTGTGGCAGTGATGACTTTCCTGTTTTATCCTTTGCATCATTTAAAGCTGAAAGACAGCATATTTACTATACCATTAATGGATATTTAGTTAGTGGTGGCTGCTTAGCATTATTGGCATTCAAATATATCACTGAACAGAAGACTAAACAGATGTTTTAGACATTGTATAAGTCAGATAAGATCACTCTTTCCCCAAAGAAAAGGGTTTATTTTTTTAGTTGAGAGGTCAGATGTGAGGCACAGATCTCTACTGGGAATTCTAGTTATTTGTTTAACCTGACTATCCTGAGCCATAGAAAAGCATCTGGGTTGCTTCTCAAAGGCACAGAGAAAGATCAGTAATATTCCCTCTCTATCTGCCCCAAAGCAGGGGCCACAGGAGGATACTTTGGGGCAGCCAGGGTCTGGAAGCTTTTGTATGCCGCTGCAGGAACTCATGACATGACTTCATTGTGTTTGGTCTGAAAGAGCAGAGACAGAGTCATCAAAAATGCCTGAGTAGAGGGAATATTTTATTGAACCATCTCCTGGGCTAAATTAATTGAGCAATGAAACATGACAGATCAATAGGTGAGATTATCAAAGGAAAACTGCCCCCTTAGGGCAGAGGCCTCAGATGGGTGCCTGGGCTTTTCTGAGAAAGTGATTGCTTCATGAGAAAAATATAATTGACCCCTATTGTTACATGGCTGTTTAATGAGTCCTATCCAGCTCCTAAATATGACAAATAGAAAGGGATGGTGTGCAAGAGGGTTGACAGTTACAGCTGATGCTAAACCATATAAAGTCATGTGGCTTTGAAGAGAACTGTCATTTATATGGCTAGATCAAAGAATCCTTTCAGTTGCTTGCTTTAGTAGACTTTTATCTAACACAGAACTTAAAGAATGTTGTACTTTATTTCAATAGACTCAAATAAGTTAATTTAGTCTCAAAAAGAAACAATAAAATAAAAGGTTATTATGTGAGAGAACTGAAAACTATTAAATGCAAGGGGTATGGCAACATTTTCAATTATTTTTTTATAAATTGAGCAAAGTGTTCAATGGATAGGGTCCTGATGTAATAATAGGAGATATTACTTAAAGGCATCACAATTCTTACATGGTATATAGACCATCTTAAATTTAAATTTTTAAGCAATTAAATTATCTAATTAGCTAAGATGCTTCTAGATGGAAAAAAATGAAAGCTAAGCTCAAACTAGCTTAAACAATGATGATAATTATTCATTTGCATGCCTAGAAGTCCAGAGGCTGACCAATCACCAAAGCTGATTTAATCCCAAGTTTTCAATGTTGTTTCCTTTGTGATTCTATCTAATCACAATGTCCAGTGTAAGGTTCGGCAATAAGAAAATGTTATTTTGCAACACTAAACAACACATGGCTCTCAAGTGCTGGAACATTGTTATTTTACTTATATAATATTAATTTTTAAGCAATTTAAATTTAAATTTGAATAACCAGACAGGGTTAGAAGCTTTTGCATCTGGCAGTGCAAATTCTACATTATGCTCCCCACACACTATGTGACAGTATCTCTTACAGGTCCACATGCTGGCTGATGCTCATCCATCTGACATCACCAGTAAAATTCATGGATAATGATCAGTTTGACCACTGGAGAAAATATCTCCTTTTCAAATTGCATTGGTTTAGCATAAATCACAATGTCATTTTTGAATGATAACTTTTAGAAAAAATATATAATTCTTAGGTTCCTGGAGCTTTTATCATAGCAAGAATAGGATTCTATTCTTCTGTAGCTTCTTAGGATGGATAAAGGTGGGTAATAAATATTAATATTCATAACAGAGGAAAAAGAAGTGACCATATACCCCCCCCAGTCATTAAACTGCAATTTGTACCATTTTACTAACCCTAAAACATTCTGAATTTGTACTTATACATGCACATCAAAATATCTTCAACTTGTTATGTTTTAGCAAGCAATGAGTTTACAAAACACATGACTTTCTAAATCAAAGATATATTTACAACTCAGGTCCCAGATTTGGGCCTACCAATATCAGCAAAACACTCTTGATTTGGAATTTTGTGAGCTCTTGCATCGTTGGAGTCATAAGATTTTATTTACAGCATTTGTGTACAACACAGTAGAAATATATAGTTCTAGATATGTCTTCTCCTTGAAATTCTGTGAAATACACAAGTCATTGAAATGACCAAACACTCTCAAATGAAACTTACTTTGTCTTCACTTAATATAACATGACGTTCCAGTACCGTTCTTAGTTTTGTATGAACTACAAAAACTCAACCCAGTCCCCCTCTCTCATTAACTAACTTTAAGTAGTTAAGACATAACACAATAAAATAAGATGTGTCTTTTTCTGTCATTCATTATGCAAATATATTGAACTATATGCAGTAAAACATTGCCAGTAAAATAAAAGATCTCTCAAAGCCTTTCCTGTGTGTGAAGGGAAATTTTCTTTTGTTTTAATTTTTAAGAATTATTTATTTCAGTTCATGTATATAAGTGTTTTGCTTGCATGTATGTCTATGCAACACATACATGTCTGGTGCCCTGGTAAGAAAAGGGCATTGGATCTCTTTAGAACATGTAAGCCCCCATGTAGATTCTGGACATCAAACCTTTGTCCTCTTCAAGATAAAGTCCTCTTAATCACTGCCTATTTCTCCAGTCTCAAATTTTATTTCTTTAAAGAAGAAATAAAAATAAATATCATCTACTTACTCATTTATATGTACATATTATCTAAGATTATACTTTCCTTTCGCATAAAATATGTGAGGGGCTCATTGAGGATAAAAGTTAATAATTGAGGAAAATAATCAAGAAGACAGGTTTGCTACAAAGTTCAGTAAAAGTATTGGTGTAACGAATCTTCTATTTAGCTCTATGGAAACCATATGAAGATTACAATTATAAAAATGCTAAGAAAAAATTTACTCTGTAATAATTAGTGATAATTTTTGCTATAACAATATAGTAGGTAAAATGGAAATTATTGGGAACCCAAAATGGACACTTTAATTTTCTTTAAAAATCCTAATTTTGTTTATATGAGATGTGATGATATGCTTTTTAGTATTAGAGAAAGAGAAACCTGAAATGACAGTCACTTTCTGCAATTCCCAGTGTTTCTTTGTTGATAAAAGCACTCTGTCATTCATTCAACAATCACTTATTGCTGAACTATAATGTTTCTTACATGGAAAGATCTTTACCCACAAGTAGACAATAGTCTAATAGGGAAATAATCTACTGGAATGAGCATCGTTATCCAATAATTTGAAGCATGAATTATCCTTCATAATTTATGTTATTCAATAAAAGTGTGCACCAAGTTCAATCAATGGGAATAAATTGGTTTGATTAGTCATGATTTTCAAGCTTGGGAAACTTCCACTGAAATGGAGAATTTTTTATGGGACTTGGGGTTATATGAGTTTGGTAGAAGCTAGGAAGGGAAGGAGATACTTAAGGCATATGTAAGAACATGAAGGCATACATTTAATAAAATATTCAGGAAAAGGTAATTACTCGGTTTGCATGCTACTTGTATGTATGCTTACAAGGCTGACCACTTGGTATTAGATAACCAAGTGGTGTGCTCTTCCCTGGGGAAGATTATTTTCCCCATACTCAGCATTCCTTATTGCCTGTAGTTCTTTGTATAGGTTTGAGCAGTTTTTTAAGGACAATATATATAAATGCATATATATATATATATATATATATATATATATACACACACACACACACACACACATATATACAATATATATAAATGCATATATATATATACACACATATATATACAATATATATAAACACACATATACACACACACACACACATGCATATATATATATACACACACACACACACATATATATACAATATATATAAATGCATATATATATATATACACACACACACACACACACACACACACACACATGAAACAATTAACGAGATAAAAAGAGGCCATGAACTTGAAAAAGAGCAAGTAAGTGTAAATGGGAAGTTTGGAGGAAAGAAAGAAAAGGGGAAAATGATGTGTTTCTATTACTATCTCAAAAATAAAAGGAAAAATATGATTCATTTCTAACACCTAAAAAATAATGGGAGGGTTCTATGCAGAGAAAGACATACCTGAAGAAACTGTGAGAGAAGAAAAACAAAAAAAACTTCCACTGAATTTAGGAATAAGACAAGGTTGATCACTCTCTCCATACCCATTCAGCATAGTACTTGAAGTCTTAGCTGGAGCAGTAAGACAACGAAGGAAATCAATGTGATATAAATAGGAAGTGAAGAAGTTAAAGTATCTTTTTTATTTTTTGCACCTGATGTGATATGTGATTGTATACATAAGTGAACCTGAAACATTTACCAGGAAACTCCTACCGCTGATAAACATTTTCAATAAAGTAACAGGATACTCACAAAAATCAGTAGCCTCCCAATATATAAATGGCAATCAGACTGAGAAAGAAATAAGGGAAACAACACCTTTCACAATATCCTTAAGTAATATAAAATACTAATCAAGTAAAAGAGTTGTGTGAAAGAACACTGAAGAAAGAAAGTGAAGACAATATTAGAAGATGGAAAGATATTCCCATACTCATAGATCAGTAGGATTAATTTAGCAAAAAAAAAGGCCATACTACCAAAAGCAATCTACAGATTCAATGCAGTCTTCATCAAAATTCCAACACAATTCTTCACAGATCTTGAAAGGTTAATTTTCAGCTTCATATGGAAATACAACAACAGCAACAACAACAACAAACAGGATAGCTAAAACAATCCTGAATAATAAAAGAACAAACTGCTAAAGGTATCTCCATCCCAGATATTAGATTTTATTAGACATCTATATTAATAATAGCAGCATATTATTGGCATAAACAGACACATTCATCACTGGCATCAAATTCAAGAGCCAGACATCCACACACCTATGAACACCTGATTTTTTGCATAAAGAAACTCGAAATGCACACTGGAAAAAGTCTGAATCTTCAACAAATGACGCTGGACAAATTGGTTGGCTGCTTGTAGAAGATTGCAAAAAGATCCATATTTATCACCCTAAATAAAAGTCAAATTCAAATGATCAAAGACTCCAACACAAGGCCTGGCACACTGAATCTGATAGAAGAGAAAGTGGGGAAACCTTGAATTCATTGACACCGGCAAAGACTTTCTGAACAGATCAATAACACATCACACACACACACTCACACACACACACTCACACACACACACAAAACAATTAATAATTGGCATCTAATGAAACTGAAAATCTTCTGTATGGCAAAAGACATGATCATTGGGACAAAGCATCAGGCTACATAATGGGACAAGATTTTTACCAACTCCATACTTAATAGAGCACTATTATCTGAAATATATAAAAGAATTCAAAAACTGTACATCAGAAAACAAGTAGCTTAAGTGTTGCATTGCTTTTAATACGACCACAGGTTTTGAATAACTGGTTATGACCATCTCACACTTTTGTGAAAATTAAAATCACCCCAAAAGAAGAAAAAAAATAACCTACAATGAAGAGCTCCAATAGAGAGGTTGCAATTTCATCGATTGCATGTTCCATGTCTTAATAAATATCACTGTCAAATTCTTTCATGTCTACCATAAATCACTTTCATTTCACTTCAAGCACAAATTGCCATGTTCTGTGTATTGCACAGATGGAAGACAGTTGGTGACCAGAACTCTATGACGATCATCAAGGGAATTTAAAATGGGTTTCATATGCCAGAGTCCTTCACACTGCTGGGTTCACAGCTCAGGGCTTTCCAATAACCATAGTTAATGAGTGACACTGCCCACATCCTTCCCAACTCCACACTAAATAAATTCCAGTGACCCTCATGGTAGAGTCTCAGAAAGGTCAAGGTCTTCACATCTTGAGAGTTAAGAAGAACAGCTGTTTCTATAAATTCTATCCATGATGACCTGTGACTGTTAAGATTCCAAATAATATATTGTCCCTTTCACATATCACTTGCTCAAACATTTGGAAATCTCTGGCTTTCTTTCTCTTAATTTTCCTTTGTCTCAGGATCTAGAAATACAGTCATTGCTGTGACCTTTTGTCTATTACAAATTACAACATAGTCATGTTAAAAAAGCACTCTACTCTCTTTTATGAGTATGATGGCAGCAAGAATTGAAGTTTTTTGTCTAGCAACTATTTCACATAACCAAAGATGCAAAGCTCTTTCATGCTTACTTTTGAAAGTTAGTATTTTAAAAATGCTAAAAATATTTTGATTACTAAGTTTAAATTCTCATTACATGAATTACATCTTTCGAACTTTGTATTTCTAGTTATGAGTCTGATAACACCAAGAATAAACCCATTTCCTTTACTTTACAATAATTACACACAGATATGAAATTTGAGCTCTGTGTAATGCTGCAACCAATTTAAATATTGGAAAGAAGAAAATGCACACAATTTAAGGAATTTTTAGTGGGTGTTTAAAACGTTATTTTATCTATCAGGCTTTAATGTCAACAAAAATTTTAATAACATCCCTTGAGAACAGTCCAGATTCTGTGAGAACCATCCAAATTCTGTGCCATAGTTCATAAGTACTGGATAACAGTGCTGCTGCCATGCCTCAGAGTCATCTAAGTATTTCCAGGATGATTTGTTATGCAAATCAGATAAGCAGGAATCTATGCTGACTCAAAGGCCAGGACTGGGTGACTGAGGGCTCCCAAAGTCTGGCAGGCAGTTGGGAAAGTAACAGTTTCAACTCCTAAGAGTGTTGCAAGGGAGACTAGGCTTATGGTAATTTGATCTGGACCCTGTTCAAGGTGGAACTTTTCTCCAAATGTAATTCTAGCTGTTGTTTTGTATGAGCATATAGTTATTTATCTTTTCCCATCAAGATCCAAGTCACACATTATATAATTGCTTTTTATAAATTGTTCATCATAATTAATGATGCAAAGATGAACTGGATGGTAGAAGTTCTGATGTACTTATCATTTACAGAATGAAAGAAAAGAACATCATTTTTATAGTATATAATAAGTCCCTAATAGCTATAAATGTTTTAATTCTTAAAATAGGTTATAATCAGTACACACTGTTTATCTCTAACACATTACAAGTGGATCAAATTCCTGCAGTAATTACCAACTTGGAACATATTTTCCTACAAGAGAACTGCTTTTAGAGCAGTGGTTGACTCTTCACTCCAGTCCAGAGAAGCTATTATTCCTTTTGTGCTCATATATTATTGAATAACTTTTATGTGCCAGATAATATTTTGTGTTGCTTGGATACAGATTGAACAGCAGGAATGAATTTTGATCAACATAGAGCATCAACTGAACAGTACATGTACATGTACAAACAGTACATGTACAACATTGCTTTAGATACTAGGAAGGAACAAAAGAACAAAAGGAGGATGGAGTGACATAAAGATAAGCATCAAAGTATAGACTTCTCAGTGGTTCTCAATAGATATTGGCAGAAGTTGAGGTTTAAGATTTTTATTAGTTTTAGTTACTCAAGTGAAAGAAAAAAATCTGTGATGCAGTCCAAACAAAGCCTCAGTTAACCCACATGAGAGCTCTGAAGCAGATATTACTCGCTCGTCAGAATGTGCCTATGATTAATACACCACCTTTTCAGCTTTACAATTGTCAGTGAATGGATCACCTCAGGAACAGCAAGTTCTTAAACAGACTACTCTGAAAGAGCTGGAAGATGGGACAATGGTTATTGTACTTCACAGTTCAGCACATATTCTTCCTCATAGAAGGATTTGTGTGACATATCCTCATATCTACCACAACAGAAAACCAAAATAAGGTTTTTTAGAAAGTGATCTAATATAAATACAAAGTTAAATTTGTAAATATATAAAAATGTATAGTATATGCAGAAGGAAAAGCAATTGCAAAACCTTTGAGATAATACTATGCTTACTATTTGACAGTGAAGAACAAGCCAGTTGAACTTGAGTGAAGCCAAGCAGAGGAGTAACTTAAGAAACAGGGTTGGTGCTGGGTGGTGATGTCGCCTTTAATTCCTTTAATTCCAGCCCTCAGGAGGCAGAGGCAGGCAGATCTCTGTGAGTCCTAGGCCAGCCTGGTCTACAGAATGAGTTCCAGGACAGCCAAAGTTACAACAGAGAAACTCTGTCTTGAAAACACAAATAATAAAAGAAGAAAGAAAAGAAGAGAGGAAGAAAGAAAGAAAAAGAAAGAGAGAGAAAAAAAGAAAGAAAGGAAGGAAGGAAGGAAGGAAGGAAGGAAGGAAGGAAGGAAGGAAGAAAGAAAGAAAGAAAGAAAGAAAGAAAGAAAGAAAGAAAGAAAGAAAGAAAGAAAGAAAGAAAGAAAGAAAGAAAGAAAGAAAGAAACAGGTTAGAGATGGTGGCAGATTTGGGATCTATAGTAATTAATTAAATATGGTGTGATCATTTTAAACAAGGGAATGATCAGACATAACTAAACGGTAATTTTGTGGCTAAAATGAAAAAAAAAGAAAGAAGGCAGACAGATATAGTAGAAAGCATAAAATAATCTAAAATAATAGCAATAATAATCTGCCAAGAGATACAGAAGGCTAGAGTAAAGTGAATGCCATGACTGAGAACTGACTGGTAAATTATATGTTGAACTCCAAGCCAACAAAACTTGACAGCAAAATGGTAAAAGTATGTGAGAACCTTGAAAGGATGTTGATTAAAAAAAAATGGTTAAATATTTAGAGAGGAAAAACCAGAACTAGAATCAATACCTAAAGGATAAAAAAACTAAAGGATAAAATTATGGTTGATTTTATTATGGCTTAAGTCTATGATATAATGTCTTAACTTTGAAATTAAAATGTGCTGGGTGGTGGTGGCACATGCCTTTAATCCCAGCACTTTGGAGACAGAGGCAGGAGGATCTCTGTGAATTCGAGTCCAGCCTGGTCTGCAGAGAGGGTTCTAGGAAAACAACAGAGAAACCTTGTCTCAAAAACAAAACAAAACAAAACAAAACAAAACAGAAATATAGAAATTAAAATGTGTCTTCAATGAAGTTCTCTTAAACAGAAATTGAGTATTTATAAATGTAAAATAATTGTTTATTTAGAAGAGTGTATATTTCTTTGATACATAAATTAAGATGAAATTATAAATCTAGTATGATTTACCAGAATTACTGGCTGGATGTATTTCACTGAGGGAGAATAATTTTGACAATGCTCTGAGCAATGTATTATTGATACAAAAATAAAACTATTTTAGAGTAAAACTTTTACATTTTTTAAAATTCAACCCAACAGAAATGAATACATGATAGAAGCAAGAGATTGACAGTAGAGTGGTTCAGGAAAGGCTTGGAGAATAGAAGCAAGTGGAGAGTGAATGACCTGATGCTAGAGGCAGCAATTCAAACTCTGTTGTGACAATGTTTCCACAAAGCAGTTCAGGTGGATGTGCTTCACATACAGCTGTCCTATATCCATCTCCCTCTTTACAGCCTTTGAAACAGAAGTGAACACCTCACCAAAGAAAAAAAGGATGGGTGGCATCTCTGAAATAGCATGACATAGAATAATAGCTGAACAGTTAAATATTTATCTATAAATTCTGAGCTTGAAAAAAAAATAGAAACTAGAGTTCAAAGTCTGAAAGTAGGAAAATGATTCAGGGGCAAGCTGGAACAAAAATAATATTTAGAATGTATAATTTTTGGTACTTTGTGAACTTGCTAGTATACGAAGAGCACAAGAGGCATTGGCTATGACTTGATGATTTCTAAGAAAACTCTTCAGCTTCTCCTACTCTCATCTTTTAAAAAATTATTTCTTACATTTCATTTTTTTTTATTTCATTTACTTTATTGTCCCTTCCCTTTCCTCCTTCTAACCCCTCTTTTGTCCTCTTCCCTATCCCAGTGAAATTTATAGTTTCTTTTTCTTTAAATGTGTGTGTCTCTAAGTGTCTATATCTGTAAATATATACATGCAGCCTGATGATTCCATCAGCAATTGCTCATTTGTATGTTCTTAGGGATGACCACTTAGTATTGGGTAGCCAGTTAAGAGACTCATCTCTGAGGAAGACTGAGTCTCCCTGTCTCAGCATTCATTAGTTGCTATTGCTCTTCAACTAAGGTTGAAGCCAGTGATAATTACCCCACCCACATTTGTATGTCAAGTGGTGTTATTATTGTTCAGATCTTGTTTGGGCAGCTGTTTTATTGAGATTCCATGGGTACAACTTTCCTGTCATATATAGAAGACACAATCTCACAGCAAGTTTTGGTACCCTAGTTCTTACATTCTTCTTTATCTCTCTTCCATGATTTTCTCTGAGCGCTAGATATAGGCATTGTATTATAGATGTACCTGTTGGAGCTGAACACCACAATCAGCTGTTCTCTGCATTTTGACCAGTTGATTTGTTCTGCAATGGTGTTTCTAATTTCTGCGAAGTTAAAACTTTGATAAGAGATGGGACTACATTAGTTTGTAGGTATTGGATATCTTAGTGTCAGTCACTATTGCTATGATGAAATATCATAACCAAAAGCAAGTTGGGGAGGAAAGGGTTTATTTGACTAATGCTTCCATATTCACAGTCCATCACTGAAGGAAGTCAGGACAGGAACTCACACAGAGCAGGATCCAGAAGACAGTAGCTGAGGCAGAGACCATAAGATGGTGCTGCTTACTGGCTTGCTTTGGATGGCGTGTTCAACCTGCTTTCTTATAGATCCCAGGTCCACCAGCCCAGGGATGGGATGTCAATGGACTGGGCTCTCCCCCATCGATCAGTAATTAAGGGAATGCACTACAAGTTTGTATGCAGCCTGCCCTTATGGAAGCATTTTCCCAACTGAGGCTCTCTCCTTTCTGATGACTATATCTTTTGTCACATGACAGAAAACTAGCCAGCACAAAAGATAAGAACTTAGAATGCAGTTAGCCATTAGATTTGTTCTGGCCTATCCTCCCATTTTCCCTTTGTACTTCCTGATTTCTGAGGTTACATCAAGTTACATACTCACATATGAAGATTTGGGGCCAAGAGCCACAAATGAGAGAGAACATGGGTCTGGGTTTCCTCACTCAGCTTATTTTCTACTTCTATCCATTTACCTACAAATTTCGTGATTTCATTTTTCCTTACAGCTGAATAGTATTTCATTATGTATATGTACTGCATTTTTATTATCCATTCTTCAGTTGGAGGACATTTAGGGTATTTCCTTTTCCTAGCTGTTGTGAATAGAGCAGCAATGAATATTGCTAAGCAAGTATTTGTGGAGGATGTCGAGTCCTTTGGGCATATGTGAAGGAATGGTATAGGTGAGTCATACAGTAGATCTACTTTTAGCTTTTTGAGAATGATCCACACTTATTTCAATAGTGGCTACATCAGTTTGCAAAACCGCCAACAGTGAATGAATGTTCTCCTCTTCTCACACCCTGGCCAATGTTTGTTCTAGGTGGTTTTATTGATCTTAGCCAGTCTGACTGGAGTAATATGAAATCTCAACGTTGTTTTAATTTGCATTCCCCTAATTGCTAAGGGTGATGAACTTTTTGAGTGATTTATTTATTTATTTATTTTTCTTCTCTTGTATAATATATCCTACCTCCTTCCTCCCCTCCCTCTGAACTTCACAGCTCCCCATCACCCCTCTCCATCAGATCTACACCCCACCCCAACCCCCAACTCCCAACCCCTCACCCCTCACCCACACATCCCCACCCTTAACCCCCCCTGTGTCTCCCTAGATAAAAGCACTCCTCCCAGAGTTACTGCTCAAACAGGACACAAAAAGAAGGGACAAAGCTGGGCACTAATCCCTGCATCAAGAGTGGATTAGGCCACCAAGCAGGAGGAAAAGGATCCTAAGGGCAGGCAAAGGATCATAGACCCCCACATACACACACTCCAGTCTATAGGAGCTCCACAAGAACACCATGCCAGAAAACCACAAGACATCTAGGGAACTCTACCTGTTCCAAGTCTGCCACTTCAGGCTCTGTGAGCTCCAAGAGTGCTGGTCAGTTGACACTATGGGGCTTGTTCTCCTGGTATCATTGAACTCCTCTGAATCCCACAACCCCTCCTCCCACTCTTCTTTCAAGAGGTTCCAGAACATTGCAGGATGTTTGTCCCTGGGCCTCTGCATCTGCTCTGTAGCTGTTAGAGAAAGCCTCTCTGATGAAGAATGGGCTAGGCACCAATCATTTCTTAGTCATTTTTTATTTCCTCTTTTGAAAATTTTCTGTTCAGATCTATAACGACTTGAGATACATAAAGTCACAGTATTTTTTAAAAAGAAAACTTTCCAACTGGTAAAGAGAAAAAAATCTGCAGAAATCCACCAAGGTCAGCTGAGTAGAACTAATGACAAAGCCAATATGAAGGGCATGGGACTCCCTTTCACATAGCTATGGTGTGAAGAACAGCTGTATGACATCTGTTGTTTTTCCTCCTGCAAGATTTTGGTTTCCATGATCTCTACTATTCTCTGAGAACTTCCATGCTCTCTACTGTTCTCATAGAACTAATGTAATGTTCCTCAAATAAATTAAGATAATCTTGACTTCTCGAATGTAAGTTTCATGTCACTACTGAAGACTAAGAAAAGGAATAGTGAAAATCTTTCACTGGGATTCTGGGTTCTGGGTATATATTCTGGGTATATAAAGGCGTATGTTCTAGGATTTATTCAACCGTAGTTTCCTATTCCTGTTGATAACTGATTGTCCTCACCTTTGCATTGCAATTGTTAAGTTTAAGTGATCTCAGTTTGGGGACAAATCATTCCTGCCAAACTTAAACTTCAGCCTCCCTTGCTTTTAACCCCACTCCTAATCCCATGGAATCTGAGTTCAAACCTGAGTCAGCCTGATTATACTGGTTATTTCCACCTGTTTGTCAAAAATGGCTAGATAATTAATACCTGTTACTTTTTAGAATGCTTCTGAGAATTAATAACTACAACAAGGCTTTCAATGAGTATTTTATTTTTTTTAAGTTATTGACATTAATTTTCGAACATTCAGATTTTTTTTGTTGTCTCCAAATTTGAAATAAGGAAAAAGATGAAGGATGGTGGCCACTGTGTTTCCACAGAGAAATTGACCAAAGGGAATGTTAGATAAGAAAAATTATTTCTCCAGCAATTGTTATATAGAGAGATATTCTTATCATTCAGACACTAAAAACAAAGCACTTATTGTAGGGTACATGTTCTATAATATTTCATCTTAGAAAATTGCAGCCAAGCTTTTTACTGATGTTTTTTTGACCAAGAGTTAAATAATGTCACAAATTACTATGAACACAAATACCACCAACATTCAGCCTTTGTCTCAATATTAAAGAGAATATATAAGGCAAAAGTCAGTTTAATCAATTTTTATTGATTTCTTCTTGAAGAGTTAGAAGTAATTAATCCAGAATTTTTCAAATATTTTAGACATTGTATTTAAAGATGATGAATCAAAGTAATTTACCTTATATAAAACCATATCTTTGTCAAGTAGCAGAGCATGTTAATTATAAAGGAAGGTATTAAATTGTTCTAAATATATATTAAAGATTGGAAGTGCAGTCTACATGTGTAAACTGTTGCTTTGTATATGAGATTTCACTCCCGTGTCAGAAGACCCAAAAATTCCAACTGTACTTGTTTATTCATAGTGTCATTTGCATTAAACACACTTCACATATATGATTACTAAACCTAACCTCAGGCTTGGCAGCACATCTGGCCATGAGTAAAACCTACCCAAAAGGACAACTGGACAGTATAAAACTGTTGAGTATTTTTTTAATGATCCTAAATGATAAATTCCAGAAATACTTCAATTACTGGAAAATATTTCAGAATGACTCTTCAAATAATCAGCTTTGAATGAAATGGTGCCTGTTTGCATGAAGACATTATGTTTGTTTAAAAAGACAGTTGATCTTGATACTCATCTTGAATTTGCAATGCACATACCTGTTTATCTGTATTGTCAGGCCACCTACAGTTTTAGAAGAGGGTTGACTCACAGATTTTTTTAAATCAAATTGTAAAGTTTAAAAAGGCTAGAAAGTGAAGCTAGGGCATGGTATTGAATTAGGATGTCATCCCTATTCCTTTGTTCTCCTGGAACCCATGGCTTTCTGGGTTCGTATCTCCTATTTCATTGGTATTCAATATTTGTACACGTGTATAAAATATAGACGATATGAATCAATATAAGTCAATCTTTGAATAGGCCAATATTTGTTACTGGCTGCACATAATGGATGACTTCCTTTGACTGTTCCAGTTTTCAAAAAGTTTAATATGGTTAATGTTTTATTTTCTCTAAACACTTTTATTTATCTATATGATTAACACTAATCTAAAACATAGGCATGGACCCCAACTCTAATCCAATTCTTTCCATTTTCCTTGACTCAGAAGACTTTGGCATTTCCTCTCCTATTTTCCCCTCCTCTATGCATCTTGTTCCTTCCCCTTTTCTTTCTGATCTATGACTCCTTCTGATTTTTCTCTTCTCCATTTTTCTCTTTCACTGCTTCCCCACCTTTCTTTTGCTACTGAGAATTATATTACTAGCTGAAAAGAATGTTGAGAAAGTGGATATTTTCTAACAGAAATTTTTGAGAAAGAAAGAAGGGAAATACTAATGAAAACATGGAGTGTACTGCTCAGGGAGTGCTCATGATGTAATCTTTTTATTTCTCTCAATTCTGAATCAGAGACCAATATGAATTCCCATTTTAATTCCTACAGTAAGTATTCAGAAAAAGTTTATAAAAGTCTTAAAATGTAAATTCTAAAAATTTCATTCTTCTAACATACTTGAAAAACTAATTTTGTAAAGTTCCAGAGAAAAATCTCAAAGGAAACAAATAAGCCCATGCTTGTTTAGAAAAATCTTTATTTACTTGGTATGCATATTTACCTTCATGAGGATATCATAAAATTTAGCTAAATAATTAATAAATCTAATTTAATATAATTTACTATTTTTCTATAATTCTAAATGACCTACTGTAGAGTAGTGGACTCATTTCTATCTGTAAAGAAATGAAGAACTAAGATACGAAAAATCAAGAGTGAGGAATAACAATATTTGTGTATGAGGGTACCCACTCAGATCCACTTTCTAGATGTGTAGCTTTTGACTGTAAAGTACATTGTTATGCACGTTGCAAATTGTATGAACAGAGAAAGATCATTTATCTAGGTCCTGGTGTGAAAGAATATTGAAAAAAAAAAACAATTTGCTGTTAACATGTATTTTAATAATCTAAAGCTTTGGCACCTCCAGAATTCTCCTAATTTCTCCTAATTATACTTACAGCTAATACGAAGGTATTTATTTACAACATACCATGGTCTGGGGAGGCCATAAAGCTGAAGGAAGCCTACCAGGAACAGTTGCCTGACCACCACTCAAAGACGACAGAATTACAAATGATGCTTAATTTCATTAAGTGTCTAGTATTTAGTAAACAAAAAATTAACCTTCCTTCTTTTCCATTAATATTTACCAAAGGAAAAGGGGTTGTTAATTTGTTCTACCAAAGATTATTTTCCAACCTATTAGCCTGTTATAAACAACTACTTAAACCGCAAAATGATTATGTTGAATTTTTATTCATGTGCTTTTTTCTTTTGTTCAGTAATTAATAAGAAAACACTTTGATTTTACCCAAAGATTGTTATGTTTGAAATAATAAGGAAACTTACTTTAATTAGATAGCATTCCCATTAGAGTTACACTAAATGAAGATTTCAAAACATAACAATTTTTCCCCAACACATCAGGAAATAAATAGAAGATAGAGATCAGAAACAATTTCAAAGGTCTGATGGGTCTGGCTTAGCAGTTGAAGGGAAACGTGTAATACTGAAGTGTTTAGTACTTATTTCATGTGGCCTGGTAATATCTTCTAAGCGTCACTTGTCCTACTTTCTAAATAGAGCTCATATTTTCAGTTGTGTGGAAAAAATGAGAGAACTTGGATGGAGATGGGATGACATGAGTGAAACTGTTCTGAACGATAGTTATATAGGTTATAGTTATATATTAACTATATAGTTATAATTATATACTAATTAATCTATATAGTTTCTAAATTCTGGCTTTCTTGTAATCTCAAAGAACCTATTTCCCCCCTGTTCCAATGGACTTCTTAAATATATTTCTTCATTCTCCTTATTCTTATCCTCCTTCTCCAGAATTGAAGGGGGGAAGGGTAAGAAAAGGTAGGAGCTGGATTTAGAAACATGGGAATGTTTGACACTATTATATGCTTCAAGGTGAGCAAAGAAATAAGCTATTGCATGTGAGAATTAGTAGAACATTGACAATGTTGGTGAGTCCAAATTAGAGCCAAAATTGGATTCCAATGAATTGTAATGCCCATAGAGTAAAGAGTTGCTGGAGGGATAGCTCAAAACGGAGTCACACTCCATGAAAAGCATTGCCAGATTTGCCATGGAGGAGTAAGACTATGTGTGAAGATTCTGTCACTTTTTACAGACAGATCTTCCTGGTTTCAGAAAAGAATTCATACTCCTTTATGAGTGCATGAGACTTAAAATACTACAATTATGCTTGATCTCCTTAGAATTTTATTCTGGTAACTTTCTTCATCTGTATGGCCATAGAGAAGTACAAAGTGAACTTGCCAGTGGTCCAATGATCAGGAACTTGTATCCCAACCTGACACATGTTGGGATAGTTTCTACTTCATACTAACACATTAATTGGTAACATTTTGCCTGGTTAATTTACATTTCAATATTGGACTTTGATGAGTAAAAACTACAATAACTGCAGAAAATGAATAAGGACATTCTTTGTTTTGCTTTTTTTGTTTGTTTTATTTTGTTCTGCTGTTAAAGAGTGATAGTGGAGGATATGTTGTGAATTTTTATCCAAAGGATAGAAAGTAAAGAAACATGTCTCTCATTGTGAGGGCTTTAAGAGACACTGATTTAAAAAAAAAGAATATTTTCTTCTTGCCAACAATGACATCTCATGGTTTCATTAAAAGTCTTTGATATTCTACCTTCAAACCTCATCTCTCTCAAGCACTCCATTTTCAGTTTTCTGTTGAATATTTTCTGATATTGCTATTTTTTAAAGATACCTAGGGCTGATATAGTCAAGACACATTCTTCTCAATTAAGGATTTGTCTATTCTGCTTCAATAAAAACGATGTAATTCATCCAAACTAATATTAGCCCTCTAAAACCACCCCTGACTCCTGATTCTCTTGCAAATTGAAGTACTTATTTTTCTCTTCTGAACAAATGTATGTATAATACTCGTTGTTCTTCATCTTTCTTAACTACATTTTTATCTATCAACATCTTCTGCCTATACTTTTGACATATGTTCCTTATCTCAGAATGATTATACCACATTTAATTTATCCTTCAAAATACTTCCATTTCTTTTGTTCTAAAAATAATGAATAGTTGCATCTTCCTCCTCCTAGGCATAGTGAACAGTTGTTTCTTCTACTTAAGAAATCTAATGATCATTCTTATTGTTTTTCTATTCTCTCATATAATACATCCTTACCATAGTTTCCTATCCCTCTACTCCTCCCAGTAGCTCCTCTCTTCCCTCTCCCTGAGATCCACTTCTCCTCCTTTTCCTTCAGAAAAGAGGAGGCCTCCCAGATATATCAACCAATATGGCATAACAAAAACAATAAGACTAGGCATAAACCTACATATCAATACTGGACAAGGCAACCTAATAGGAAGAAAAGGGTCCTAATAGTAGACAAAAGAGTTAGAGACACCCCACTACCACTGTTAGGAGTTCCACCAAAACACAAAGCTAAAAACCATAGCATATGTGCAGAGGACCTAGCACAGACCCATGCAAGCTCCATGATTGCGACATCAGTCTCTGTGAGCCCTATGAGCCCTGCTCAGTTGATTCTGTGGGTCATGTTCTCCTGGTGTCCTTACTAATCATTCTTAAATACTCAACAATTTTACTGTCATGAACAGTATTAGCCTCCAAAACCCTTTTCTTGATCACATCACTTTATATGAGCAGCTATATAAAACCAATTGCTATGAATTATAAGTATATGCTGTTACCACTTCTCCCACTTTCTTGAGAGCTTCTTTAGTGTGAGGGTTTCTTCTGGGTCATGCCCATTATTCCAATGCGTAGTTGCAGAGCGAATGACCCCAACATCAGCTATCACATAAAGGGTTGACATGCTTCCTCTACTTTTTGCTCAAATGGCTAATACCAGGAAATGGGGGTAAAATTCTGTCTTTTAATTTTATCAATTATTTTCTGTTAGAAATGTGTAGTTAACAGATGAAGGAGGTTACAACTGGTAATTAAATTACTCCTACTAGGTCCTGGGATTCAGAGCAACAAAAGGCCATTTGTCCATTTTAATTTTGTTTTACTTCTTTTTATAGTTTGTCTGAGTACTTAAAACTATAATTCATGAAGTCATTATGATTGATTGTCTTGAGATAAGTTATCCCAATCCTCTTATAGCATCAATGGAAAAATATTTGTTTTGCTTTGTTGTTGTTTTATGTTAACTTTTTATTTTTGAGAATTTAGTATATGTATATAATGAAGCATGATCATATCTCCTTTAGCTCTACCCATGATGGCTCCTTTCCAATTTAATATCCCATACCCTTATTGATAACCTGCTAAGTCCAATTAGTGTTGCCCATATATGTATATGTATGGGTATATCAAGTGGCGCATAAGAAATCCACCAGTGTCCACATATAAACAACAAGCATAAATCCGAATAATTCTTCATCTCCCATCAGTTATCAGTTACCAGTAGTTCCTGAATGATGGGTCCATCAGGCCTAGATAGCATCTCTCGTTTATGCTGGGATTTTGGCTGAATTGATCTTACGCAGGTCATCACAGCTGGTGTGTTCATGAGTGTCACACTCATACCCAAATCAGCTGAAAAAATTTGCATTTCACAACACTCCTCCCATTATCAGGTTTTTACATTCTTTCTGCCTTCTTTTCTTCTATGCTTCTTGAGTTTCAGTGCAACCCAATTAAAAAATGGATATCAAACTGAACAACAACAAATTATTAGAAGAAAAACTACAAAATGGCTTGGAAATACTTGTTTTAAAGTGCTCAAAATCCTTAGCTAGCAAGGAAACGCAAATTAAAACTACTTTGAGATTCCATTTTCCTACAATCAGAATGGTTTTCATCAGGAACTTAAATGACAACAAATGCTGTCACGGATGAGGTAAGAGGGAACTTTTTCACTTTAATGAGAATATAAACTAACGCAGTTACCCTGGACATCAGTCTGGAAGTTCTGCAAGAAAACTAGAAATAGAGTGGCATTTTAACCCAGATAAACCACGACTAGGCATAGCTCTAAAGGTTTTTATATCCTACTACAGAGACACTTGTAAATCCACATTCAGCGATGCTCTAATCACAACAGCTAAGGAATAGAATCAACCTAGATGCCCATTAACAGATTTCCTAGATAAGTAAAATAGGTGCATATATACAACAGGACATTACTCAGCTTAAACAAAATAAGAATCAAAATAAGAAACAAAAATAAGAATCAGGAAATTTACAGATGAATGGATAAAACTGGAAAAAACTATACTGAGTAGAATAATTCAAACCCAGAAAGACAAATGTCTGGTGTTATCTCTCATATTGGATTAACTATTCTTTTTTAAAGTTGGTAATTTTAGCATCATTCATTTCTGGATATCAGATGAGCAATGCAGCAATCATAAATCTCAAATCACCCTCTAAGAAGAGAAATAGAATTTTGTAAGGCATAGAATCAATCAATCAAGACTGAAGACATGAAGATTTACCAGCTATTTTTATTAGGTTTTATTTTTTTACTCAGGTCTACCTGTTTTGTAAAATTTGTAACATGATTATGATTTTTATTTTCCTTTAATGTTTCCAAAATATTGGTAGATCACTGAGAAGCAAGTCAAATTGTTACTTGGATTTGTTATCTTCATTCATGCTTAATTATGCTAATATTATTAACATATGACATGTAGGAACATGGTACAAGAATAGAGCCTTGGAAAGAGAATTCTGAGCGTTTGTGAGCAAACTCCAAGAAAACAAGACAAGAGTCTTGTAATGCCAGTTTCTTCAAAACATAGAATTGTTCTTGGAATGTGATTTCATTCTCCTCCCAGGTGAAGCCAATACGAGTGAGTTTACTTTCGATTACTCATCATTGCTTGTTGTTATCGATTAAATGTTTACGCTGTCCTTTATATGCCTCTATGAAAAAAATCATTTTTGCCATGTACAGCTTTTCCTTGTGATTGTATACATCGTGAATTCATGAGAATTTTATTAATGTGACATTTTATTAACACTCAGAGTATAATTGCTTGGGATCTGAATAAAGTTGACTATTACATGAGACTTTAGTCTGCCTCATTTATCAGCTCCATTCTCCTAGGTCCCACCACCTCTAGAGCAGTGACAGTGGAGAAGCTGTGATCTTAATCTTTACTATAATCAGAAAGTATAATATTAACAATATACTGCAGGGTCCCACAATGTTGTATGATGTTTCCAGCTAGCTGCTCATTCTCTTCTTCCTCCCACATCTCTCCTTCTCCCTGCCCTCCTCTTTCCCTTGATCTCTCCCTCCTAGATATACAAACATATCTGTGAGATGGAAAAATAAAAGAAAATATTTATATCTTTTAAATAAGTGTGCATCCAACTAGACCATTTTTCTTAACAAGAAAGCCACATAGTTCACAATGATTTCTCATGCTTCCATTTTATATAACCAGATTTTAAATAAAAAAAATAGGAAGTTGATACACATATGATTAAGCACATTAGTTATGTATTTTACCTGAATAAAACACCACATTTTCATATAAATAAGATGCATTTTAGCAGAAATATATCCCAGTATTTGACATTTATAAGGATTTGGAACAAATTTTTTTTATTGTTAAAATTCTGGTTCATTTGACTGACAGTGGTGGCAGATGATATTTAACCTACAGTCTAATTGGGAGGGTTACCAACGGGAAACAAACTTAAAGTTCCTAACAGTCATTGGCACATACTGAAGAATTAAAAACCCTAGACTAGGAAAGATCACACCACCTGCTGTGCATATAATGACAGATTCTAAGCCAGATGGGCAGCACTCCACTGAGGAAATTTTATGTATGTTCAGTCTCCTTAGGAACCAAATCTTTATTGACTTTGTGTGATTGGGTTCAGGTCCTACGTCTCACTTTTAACTGATGCTCATTAGTTGCTGATTACTATTGAATACTACTTATCTGTTCAAAATGAATAGTATGGTGGGGGAAAAGAAAACTGGGTCATTCTCCTTCTCTTTGTATCAGAGTTTGTTGTTTATCTTCTTTATTTTTTTTAATTTTAATGATTTGAGCAATTTATTTAACACTCGATAAGCCCCTTTTTTTGTAGTTGTATGTTCCAGGTGTATTTGCTTACCATTATGTAGTATTTGCTATTGAAAATAATTTTTGCATATAATATATTCTGATCATGGTATCCCCTCCCCCAAGGCCTCCTACATCCTCCCCACCTCCCCACCCAATCCAACTCCACACCTCCTTTTCATCCTGATGATTTGTATGTTTTCTCATCAAGAATTACTGCTTTCTCAATAGTTCTGACCTCAGAATTCTGAACTACCACCACTCCAAACCCTGATTTGTCTACTCTTGGCCAAACTGCTTTTTTTTTCCTCCAATGTCCTGGGTTGTCTTGGAGCACTGTCATGGTGCCTGTTTCTTTAGGATCTTAATGCTCTAAAAAGTCCAATAGAGCCATTTAGACATTGAAACAGAAAGGAAAATAGTTTTCTAATAATTTATTTATAACACAGTTCTGTAGTTATGCTTCTTTATGAGCCACACAAAAAGGAAGCAGTTCAATTTTCTTTGTAAAGTCTGGTGAGATAGAAGGCAAGGTGCTCATAACATACTGAATCAATTTCTCAAAAAAAATCCTGATTTATCATGATATTTCTATCTGTTCCCTAATCTTGTTTTTTTCCCCATAAGAGAGTCAAGAATCTGAAAAGTAAAGCTGCACTAAACACACAGTGCTTTTGAACTCATGTGGTGCTATGTGTAGTGGAACATGCCTGTGGTCCTTACTACTTAGAGTATAAAGCAAAAGGACTGCTTGTGCCAGAATTTAAGGACAGCATGGGCAACATATCAAGACCTTGAGATGAAAGATAGATGAATGAATAGATAGATATAAGTAGATTATAGATAGATAGATAAATAGATGATAGATAGAGATAGATAGATAGATGATAGATAGATATACAGACAGATGATAGATAGATAGATGATAGATAGATGATAGATAGATAGATAGATAGATAGATAGATAGATAGATAGATAGATAGATAGATAGATGATATAGAAAGATAGACAGACAGCAGATGAGAGATAGGAAAGAAATGATAATAGAACTCGTGTGTGGAACATATTTTAATTGCTGGTGCCCAAAATGTGTTATTGCTAGGTAGCAGTAGTTCTGTCCTTGGCTATGTTATCACACTGACAGAGTTTCAGTTTGAGCAGGATAACTAAGTTCTAGAGACATGTTGTACCATGTGACACATGTAATCAACCATAATAAATTTTATTTTAAATATTAACACTTTAAAAAGTGATAAAATGAGTAAGCAAGACAGATAACTACATATGCTTAGCACATTTCACAACAAAGAACAAAAACAAATGGGAAAAATACTAACTGTTTCAGTAAATCATTTGAATCAGTGTCAACACACCTTAGGGATATGGCAGAGATATTTGAAGAACTCAGAGAACACAATGTCCTAATGCAGGAAGGAACTGATCATATGATATCTCACATCTGACTTTTTGATTCTAACTTTGAAATAAGAGAGACTTTGTTAGAAAAAGAGAAGGTAGAAGACACCTGGGAATGTTCATTTACACCACACATACCTGAAACATTTATGGCTATAAAATCTATGTTCCTCATAGATTGTGAGATTATTGTGAAGAGAGGCCATGTATGCACCCCAGGCTACTGCCCTGCATTCCTGTGGAAAGCTCAGCTCTTCTTGTACCCTTTCCCACTGAGAATTATGTCCAAGGGTACTCTATTGAGGTACCATCCATCTGGGATTGAAGAAGCTACAACACTGAATATGGCAGCTTGTCAGACTCAAACTTGGATACCAGTAAAGTGACTTTACTTACCTTTCTGCAGTCTTGGGGAACACCTGGACAGTGAGATCCTGATTAGCTACCTGCAGGTGCCCCCAAGAAAACACTGAACAGCTTAACTAATTGTTCTAATACATAAGGCCAGTCAGGCAGACCCACATGCATAGTCCTAGCCCAGAAAGCTGCAGATTAGCCAACCACAAGTGACTTTCTAAACATGCATTTATTTATTTATTTATTTATTTATTTATTTATTTATTTGTTTGTTTAGTAAGTATATGTACATGTTCTGTGAGGTGGTGCACACACACACACACACACACACACACACACACACACACACACCATTGTGCTTAGGTGGAGATTAAAGGACAACTTTTGGTAATTGGTCCTTTCCTTCTACAATGTGGATCATGTTATCAAGTGCCCTTTAACCCTCTGGGCTATTTTCACTAGCCCAAATCCCAAGCCACTTGATCTACTGAGGTTCCTTCCTCAAGAAGCAGCCAGACATTTCTTTCTGCCTACTCTGCTCCTGGGAAGAGGACAAACAATTGTTCTGAGTAGCTTGACTCACAGACGCCCTGGGAAGTAATGAGTAACTCCATTTGTACACCTTAAAATCTGGAACACAGCCAGTAAGTCCATCCTAAATGGTTCTGGCCACAGAACCATTAAGAAGCAGCATCTTGCCTGTCCTCCAGCTCCTGGGAAATAGCACAGAGCCTACCATGACTACAGTGACACCCAAAATGCCAAAAACATTAACCATGAAATCCAAGGATGCTGATAGGTACTCTCTTGTGGCCTAGTCATGTGGGCTGGCCCTTATGTGGCTCTCAGGTACTGATAATCATCTGTTACCCCTTTAAGCAGGATGACCTGCAATTTACTGGGCCTAATGCAGTGACTCTGCCCCTATATAACATGACAAAAACAGTAAGGCCACAGTTATGACAATGCATATTGCAAACAGAGATTCCAGCAGGCTACCTCACCTAATAGCTTTATATGCACTCTGTAGAAGAGCTATATATGCTCAGTAGAAGCAGTTGACCCACCAGGTACATAAACACCAATGCAAGGGAACAAGAAACATGAGAGAAAGAAGATATTATGATTCCTTAAGAGAAGCACTAGAACTGTGTAGTAATACATCTCAAAGAAAAGGAAATCAAATACTGATTTAAGAAAACAATGGAATGTAATAAAACACAAATAGACAATTCAATGAAAGTATAAATACAGATGAGAAATTTATTAAATATACATATTATAAGAAAGAATCAAACATAAATCTGTGTCAAAAACTCAACATATGAAATTAAAAACATAGTGCAGTGGCTGGAAGATGACTCAGCACAAGCAAGAAGACCATAGTTCTGATCCTCAGTACCCATGTAATACCGAGTATGACTGCCTATCTGTAATTCCAGCCTCAAGAGACAAAAACACAAGATTCCCAGAGAACACAAGCCAGGGGAGCTATGCTATGATCTCTGGATTTGAACAAGAGAACATGCCAAAAAGTAGGAGGATAAAGAGAAAGAGTTACTACGGAAGATTCCTGCGTCACTCCACACATCTACACCTACAAAGAGAAGGAAAAGAAAGAAACAATGCAGTGCAATGCTGCAACAGCACCACAGCTTCCCTTCGGAATTACTACTCTATCTGCATTTCTTATCAGATGAATGAATAAAGAGGGTACATTATAAATACACAATACAATATTATTTTGCATCAAAAGAAGAAAATTCTAAAATTTGTAGCAATATGTAAGGATTGAAGATATTGTGTTATTTAAAACAAATCATTCATAAAAAATGATAGATACCATACATTTTCACTTATATGGAAGCCAAAATGTACTAGAGAATAATGGTTATCAATTTGGAAGGGGTAGGGGAATAGAGAAGATGGTTACTGACACAGGCTGTAGTTGGACTTGAGAAAATCTCCCAGTGTTCTTTTGCAAAGAAAGATGGTTATGATGGACATGGAAATTGAATATTGTAAGCAACTAACCGAGTGTTTCAGTGGGACATTGGAGAATGGAGGCAATAAATGAGGCAGACTAAAGTCTCATGCAATAGCCAACTTTATTCAAAGCATCAGACAATTTATACTCTGAGGGTTAAGAAGAATCTCATAAGTAAAGTGTACGATCACAAGGACAATCACATGTGGCAAAAACATGTTTTTCCATAGAGGCATACGAACAAATAACAATAGATAATTCTGATGAATAATCTGAAGTAGACTAACTCATATTCACTACACCTGAGAAACGCACAAAAATGTAACTCAAGAACAATTTCATGAAGAAACTGAGGTCACAAGATTCTTGTCTTGTTTTCTTGGAGGTTTTTTTCAAGCACTTAGAATTCTCCTCACACAACTCCATTCTTGAACCATTTCCAACAACAGAGGATTTGAAATAAACCAACAGAAAAAAAATGATAAGTATCTCATTTAGTAGATTTTCTAATTATTTTCGTTTGTCCATTGCACATTGTATACATGAATTGAAATGTACTGTTTTCCATAAGTACCTAGAATTGTTGTATGAATTAAAAATAAAGTTGTATTTAAGAGTACAATTTAACAAGTAGATTTTATGTTTCACATTCCTACAACAATACAATAAAAACTTAAAAATAAATAAAATGAATATGATCTTTTAATAAAGAAAAAAATTCAATAATACCCTAATTCTGACTGGTAAAAAGAGAGGGAGAGATAGTCTTAATGACAAAGCTGACATGGAAATAGGTAAAAATCACATATTGATGGGCAGTGTCTAAAAACAAATTTTATTTTTATAAGAGAGGGACTGCCTTAAAGGGGAAGGAAATGATTACTGGTATCTGTCACTCTGGGGCAGAAATTGGTTTCAGCAATTTGCTTGTTATTGCTCTATAGTGTGAATCCTTTATTTAGCTTCCCATTTGGGGATTTAAAAACCTTCTTTCATTTAAAATTGACAAGGAAATAAATATTAGTTCATAAAAGAATAATACCCTCCATATCATCTCTTAAGGACATTTTTTTCCTGCGTGTTCCAGAGACTGTTGTGGAACACCGCTTTCTATTTATGAACAAGCAGGAAGCTCCAGGACAACTTTGCTTTAGGATCACAGGTGATTTTGCTCCACTTGTTTCCTTTCTGAACAGCTTCTTATGGTTGCATGCAGCTCCCTTACAGATTGGGATTTAGTGTGAGTCTGCTTTATAATGTCTGAAAATGCCTGTAGACTCAAATGCTAGTTGAATTAAAGAGGTAAAATCCTATTGTATTATTTACACAGGTGTTTCTGAACCCATATTCTTATAAAAGGTACCTTGATGGTATTTTCTTCCCACAAGATTGACAGGCTGGAGAAAGCTGAACATTTTCTTTTCTAAAGAACTAGTAGAAAGCAGACCTATTTCCAAGACTGGTTTGTTCTTAATAAAAGTTGGAAACCGCTGAATTGCATCATGGCCATAAAGCAAAGAAATCCTTCCAATGTCTTAATTTGTAGAGGATGTTTAAGCAGCTGTAACAGAAAAGAATATCTTCTGACCGTCCAAGTCACTCCCCCAAACCAATTTTCCTCAGAAATTTCACAATGGTCATTTCCTTTTATATCCATAAATCTATAAATGTCATGTTCTTCCAGGATGATTTAGCTGCAGACAGTGTACCATAGTAGTATTCTTTTGTTTGAAACAATGTGGGAAAGAAATATCAGGTATTAGTATGACAGGAGATCTAGCTAAGATTTCTTGGGGAAACACATGTGCAGGCTTCTCTGGGAGCTGACATAGAGATTCAGCAGTTGGTGTTTTGTTTAACTAGCCTTTGTTGTTTTCATGCATTCCTCAGCAGGTTTCATTACCCATGTGACAGCTAGATTTCCAAGGGATGAAGCATCACCTGCTTTCCAAGAGAATGGAGAAAATACGACAGAGTCTGGGGCGTGAGCAAGACTGTAGGAACATGAGAACCCTGTGGATTGTGGGAAATAAGAAAACATTTCTTTTCATTTTATTTAAACTCTAAATCTGAAGAGAAATACTGTAAAACTCCACATTACCATCTAAATAAATAAATGTGGATAACACACACAAACACGCACACACATATATACCCTAAATTGTGGGTGGGTTGACTATGTGATAGTTCTGATAACACATTTATACTTTTCCCACAATCATATTTTCTTATTTCTAAATATTACAATAGATTATTGTATTTTTATGGTCTTCAAATCCCATAGTTTCTGTAGCTACTCAACTGAAAAAATTGTTGGCTAAAATATAAAAATGTATTTCTTAAAATACTTTAAGCATAAGTAAGTTTCTTTTTCCAGCTTCATTAAAGATAAACTAGTTAGTCATTTAGAACAGTAATCTCAGTTCCTCTAAGATTAACTTTCTTGACAGTGCAATAGAAATGTCAAAAAGATGAATTTAAATCTCTACAGAAAGATTCTTCCTCTCTTGAGTGGTAAATTCACTTGAGTCAAACAGAAAAAACAAGGATGAATTATTAACTTGGTTTTATTGGACATTGGAACTTTGTTTCCCCAAAGGGTTAGAAGTAAGTCAAGGGTATCAAACATTAAAACAAAGAGAATTTACTTCTGAGAATAGAGAAAAGGGCAGGAAGTGACTATAACATAATAAAAAACACTTTTCAAAAATTGCATAAAACTCCATCTCATTATTCTACAGTCAAAGGTATATACACAGTAAATTTTCTGTAATATGGTCTTTGAGAAGAAATAGATGCCAGTGAATGTCAAGTTATGGTTAATAAAGGCTCAGTCCATGTTATCTCAGGTGACTTCCTTCCCATAATCCCTTATCCTCTCCTTGAATTCCTAGACCTAAAACTTGTAAGGCAGTGGCTCAAATATGTAAATATCTTTTCTCTTCAAACCCTAGAAGGGATCTGATACACCCCACTTCAGGGGGATGATCACCAGACAAGATGGACTGGTGCTGTGTTCCACTTACTTCAGCATCCTCTCCTGTGAATCCTTTGAAAGTAGGATTCATCTCTCATTAATTTTAGAGCAAAAAACATCAATAATCCCTGTGTGTTTTGTCTGTAAGTATGTGTGATTTCTTGGTTTAAAAAAATCTGAAGAGCTTCTAAGGAAAACCACATTTGTCCACAATACGTTTAAATAAAAAACACACAGTTTCCCAATTTTTGTTATACTTGACCTTCTAAATGTTAGTTAAAACTCCAGTCAGTAAAGTAAATAATAAATATCAAGTACTAGTTCTTCACTTAGTTTGTTTTCTTCAGGTCTTCTTCCGATTGCTTAGGGATTACAAAATGTCAACTATTCCCAACAAGTATGATACCTTCATTATGAAGCAACTGTTTAAGAATTTGGACTAGACACTGGGAATGCAGATGTAATTGAAGCATAACTGCCTATCTCAAAAACGTGATGTGCTGACCTGGGGAACTGGACATCAGTTCTTTTCACCCAGACCTTCAGGTAACAGTCCTTTGAGCTGTCTGTCCCGACATATGACTTTGGAGCTTTTGCTCCTCAGAATGGTTCTCATATTCAAAGTGTCTAAAGTGCAGGCTCTACATTTGGGAATTCTCTTATAGTACATGATGATGAAGTGAGACAATGATTATGAAAGTCAAGACTGACATATTGTCTCTTTCTAGAATTTCTTTAAACCATGACTTCCTACCTACCTAAGTTTTGGTCTTAGTGAGTCAGGATTTCCACACATGATACTTATGAAATTCTGATGCAAGTGATAGCTTGTAGCTACATCAAGTTTTCCTCATAAAGCCTTAGGTCAAACAAAACCCAACTGAACCCAATTCAATTTGTATGTGGTTTTGTTATGTTTATTGGTTTGTTATTTACTTGGTGATAGGGATAGGATCAGGATTAATATGTATGCAATACAAGTATTCTAACACTGAATTATACCCTATGTCATATATTTATATTTCAGTCTATATAAGAATTAAATGCATATTATTATACATATTTATTTATGCATAGCCACAAGTCCCCACTATGTATGATAAATCATTGAAAAAAATTCTTCCGCCAACATATTGCCATAGATATTGATAGAAAGTATATACATACAGACACTAATACATTTCAATAGAAACCAACCACACCTACTAAATATATAATCCTATATCTCTTTAAATCTTTACAGTCCCCGTGCCTTTAGAAAATCCATCTTTGTTCCATGGAAGACTTTAGAGTTTTTAAAGACACTACAAGTACAGTGCTAGTTCTTCAGCCTCCCCTTGCTTCTCATCTATTTCTCTTTCCTACCTACTCCTCCAACCCTCATACTAGCCTGGTCCAGGCAGCCAGAGTCTAGATTTAGTGTGGTATGCCCTATGAGACTTTAGTCTTGACTAGAGAGGCTCTGTCCAATTTTGTCACATAAGAGTCTGATTGTGACCACCAATGTCTTCGTTTTTCACTTTTTCCCTGACTCTCGTGTGTGTGTGTGTGTGTGTGTGTGTGTGTGTGTGTGTGTGTGTGTGTGTGTTGTGTGTAAGGGTGTGTGTATGTGCACCAAAGGTTGTCTCTCACACCATCTCAGGTCTCTTAATCATAAATAAAAAAGAATCAGTGGTCTCTACTAGCTAATATCAAACTTTCAGTCTGATTGTGGATCTGTGACATCTGCAATATTCTGTTTTTAAATAATATAGAATCTCAGACTCACAGAGTATAGGGTGTTTACAGCACACTTTCTGTGAGGCATTCTGCACAAGGAGGTCTCCTAGTGAATGACATGGTCATGTCATTCAGAGTTGACTTCAGTTCAAATTCACAGTTACCTTGTAAAAGTCTCATTTAGAGCTTGTTTTCTTATCATTATAACTATATGGCTTCTGCTGGGTAATCTGCCGTCTCTGTTTCAGACTTAGCACGTTTGTTCTATTTAGTCAAACTAGATTCCCTATATCTCTGTTTATCTGCATAAGTAAGTCATCTTTCCTCAAGGCTGCAAGGCTTTACCTCAAATCTCTAAAGACTGATTAAAGTATCCTGAAGTGAGCAAACGCATTGGCCAGCCTTTATAAGTCCCTGGCAACAAAAAACAGATGGCTAAAGAAATCAGATGTATTATCTCATAGGCTTAGCTAATCTCAAAGTTATGGACCTTTCTGAAAGTGAGAGCTGAATATGAAGGCAGCTGCAGAGTGACAAATTAAAGTGGATAAGATTGCTTTTTGCTTCATCCTCCAAATACCCATAAAGTTTGAGCTTAGCTTCATTGGAAGCAGGAGTCACTAGAGTCATTAGGAAGACAGGCTATGGCTGTGTTTGCTTGTCAAATGAACATGAAACATAGGACCTATTTGACCATTTCCATTTAGTCACCATTTCCCAAATGAAAATTAGGGAGGAAAACGAGTTTAAAAACACTGACTTTAAGCTGGGCAGTGGTGGCACATGCCTTTAATACCAGCACTCAGGATGCAGAGGCAGGCAAATCTCTGTGAGTTTGAGGCCAGCCTGGTCTACAGAGTGAGTTCTAGGATAGCCAAAGTTATGACAGAAAAACCCTGTATCAAAAAACAAACACACACACACACACACACACACACACACACACACACACTGATTCCAAGTTTAAGACTAATGTGGAAATATTGCAATGGAACAAAAAAACTTACTTTCAAATTACCTACAAGTATTATCAGTTCATTAATTGTGCAGATATAAAAATAAAACCTAGATGTTCTCATAATTCAACACATTATGAGTATCATTGTTGTATTTTCATGGAGTGTAGCAGTATGGTGCTGTGTGGCTCAGCCAAGAAGACATAGAGGCATTCTCACAGATGTAAACCCTTCCAGACCTCAGCAGAGGGAACCACCATCATGGAAAAAGCCATACTCGATAGTAGAGCCCTGAGTGTCCCAGCTCAGATGTTTTTATTGATACAGAACTCCTTAGGTGTTCTAATGATAGCACATGTAGATCATGAGCAATAAAACATCCCTATACACAAATCTAATGCCTGCAGACAATACAAAACACCAAGACCTAGGCAGTCCCTCACACAACAGTGCACAAAACAATTATTTTATATATAAATAAAAATAAATTTCTACAACAATGGGCTTCAATATTCTTAGCTTAATCTGATAAGAATGATGTATCAAGAGAATCTCTAGTAGTGAATTTCATATCTATGGTAACATAAGTTACATAAGATAGACATATGGAAATAAAACTGAAGTCTGGTTCTTCCTTCTCCAGTTATCTGATACATGTATACGTATTTGTTAATAACCTCTCTTTCTAATATATCATGAATCTAAATTATAATTTACAAGAATAAAATGTTGAACAATAGTTTTTCTTTTCAAAATAAATGACAAACCAAACATATTATACATTATACATTATAGTTAATGTCAGAAAATGGTTTCATTTGGAGATTGAATTATTCTTTACTTTGAATACTGGAATAAGAAATTTTTCTCGTTATATTTCTGTCAAGAACTGGTTAAGAATTGGAAAAAAGTATCACATTGGACAGCTTAGAGTCTACTGTACTGCAGAAGCAAGAGAAAGCCAACCTCCTGTCGTAGGACATTTTTGGAATACAGTATGCTAAGGGTGAGCACTGGACTTTGAAGAATTCAGTGTACATATTCTGTGTACACCAGTCCTTTTGCATTCTTTCTTTTTGAACTTAGTGAGTTAAGTCCTTTCATGATTTCTATAGATATATGAGTGGGAAAGGATATGGGCAGGTCTGTTCTGCCCTACTATTTTGTCATTCAAGAACCTTCTATCAAACACTGAGTCTAGATCACTCACAAATGATTTGAATATTGAATAGTGATTTCTCCAAGTAATTTGAAGAGTATTGAAGATTGAGACACATTTCTATTTTGTTTTTAGAACTTATCTCTACTGCATCATATTTATTTGCTAATTGTGTATGTAAATAACAAAGATAATGACAACATTCTACATCTAGGCTAACATCATGTTGTAAACAGCTTCCAAAATGCTCTTCATCTCCTTCTATTCATATATGTAGTAGCTCACTTACATGGTCTTTCTGGAAACTCCAAATCTATGTGAGATTATATATATATATATATATATATATATATATATATATATATATATATATCATATGGAATAATTAAAAATATGTCACTTCCAAGATTAAATTTAAGAAATACTGAGAGATCTGCTTGGAATACCCCAGGAATTTGAACATCAACAGCATATTAAATCCAACATGGGGCTCTCTTTAGATGTGGATTAGTTTTAGGTTCCCAGTAATCTGACAAAATAGAATTATCTCCATAGTACAGAGGTTACTAACCTCTATAGAAATTATGCATTTTAGCCACGTTCAAGCAATTATCCTGGACATTAAATGGAGCATTCTGATACTAGGCTGGTTAAACATGAAAGTGGGCAATGCTGTTGCTTGTAACCTACCAACATACCCAAATTCACTTCCAATATCCAGTGTCAGGATCGTTTGCGAGGGAAAAACATCTGGAGATGAAGACGGGAGCTCATTTGTCAGAGTAAATCACTCAGTGAGGAGAAATACATATCATTGAATTCAATTTGCTTTCAAAGAAGAAAGTCTATTTGTGAGAGATAGTGTAAGCAGGACAAAGGATAGAGGATACCTACGACAAAGATGAAAGATATAGTGTGAGCTAGTCTGTAATGGGAGACATTTGGAATCTCTACTCTTACATCACCATTGTAGAAAAAGAATCTCAATCTATTACTTTTTAAGCTAATGTGTGGGAGGAGGAGCTATGTTTTTCTAGGCTTTGGAAACCTTGTCTTTTCTAAGTTGGAATATATGCAGCCACCTGCAAATCGTAATGACTTAATGTTAATCATGAATTACAATGTCAGCTGGAGGCAAGGTGTTTGAGTAGCTTGTGAATTGAGAAATGATACTTTGGCACAGTACAGATACCTGTCATCATTAAAACATGGTCAAAACTGCATAAATAGATTGCCAAATAAAAATAACATAAAAACACTGGAAGGCCTTAGGTGCTTGAGGGAATTCACACAGTAATTGTCACATTTTTCTCTTGAATTGTCTTGAAATATTGTCAGTGTTCCCAGAAGAAAACAAGCAATGTGACTTTGGAGGCTTAGAATATGTCTCCACTGATCACCCACCAGTGTAGAAGAATGTTCTGCTTTCAATTCCACAGCTCCAGTCTGATTTGATTTAGATAATTAATGATAATCAACATGTTTACTCTTTGACTTTCCAGACTACCTGTGAGCCCTGACTTGAAAGTTTATATCAAAGATAACCAGAGAAAACTGTAAGATGATTGCCTGTTCAACTCTGTCACAGCATAGCTCTGAACAATATAAATTAAAGACAAAATCATCACCACATAGTATCTTGGGGCTTAGTTCAAGATTATCTAGCCTAGATTGGAAAGTTCAAAAAAAACTGAAGCTCCAAAACTACATTAGCTTCTCCGAAAAAAGTATCACTGAGCACACAAAAAGATATAAGGAAAAGATACCTGTGAAATACTTCTGTGTCCCCAGAAACATGGTCAACTCAAAAGGAATGAGAAATCATCCAGAGCTGAAAACCTCTGAGGTGTTTTTGGAATCACATTGCCTTGGCATGTGGCCTCCATTGGAAAAGGGACAGTTAGGTGCCTCGCATATTTGGGAGGCCCTGGTCTATAAGCTTCTATCAACATACAGGTATTTAGAAGAAGTTTGTGCTCTGCCAGAGAAAGATGTCCCATGATGTCCCTCCCATCCTATGTGCATGCAATTTCAAGTATGAAGCCTGACAATTCTGACAAGTTTCCAACCTTCTTCCTGCAAAACTGACCTTCACTCTCATGTGCCATGCAACCATCAGGAGACATTTAATCATATTCTTTATTTGTATTTCTGACAATTATAGTGTGCTCAGGTGTCCAATATCATTCTTCAGTTTTTAGAAACTAATTTTCCATTAATAGTGCACAATCCCTTTCCAGTTTGGAAACTCTTTCAATGTAACATCCAGAATTGTAATTCCATCGTTAGCTAAGTTCCCTATACCCTCAAATCCTTCTTTGCTGTAATCAGTAATAGGCTGTAAATAAGAAATGAGTCTGCCTTAAAGACATACCTCCAGCCCAGTCCCCTCAAGTGGGGCCTTACTCTCTTCCTCAGACCTCTTCATTCTCAGCTTTGAGGTGAGTTAGTAATGGGTCATCTTTTCCATTTATTTTGCATCCAGACCTTTCCAGCTCTCATCAGTACACACCTCAGTCCCATATTTGCATCTTATTTGATCTCTCAGTGAACCCCATAGTGTTGCCATCGCTTCCAGATTTTTCACTCACTTCTCCCCCATTTTGAAGACTTACAACCACTACTTTCAAGACACCTGTTTTAGTTATTAGTAGTTCTTCCATCTACAGAGCTTCTAACACTGGGGTCTCTTAGTTCTTAGCCTTATTTGTTAATGGTCTTTTCCCACCACTTCTTACAACCTTATATGTATTTCTTAAATTGGTTATTCCAAATGTTCTAGCTTGCTTACTCAAAATGGAATTCCAAGAATTAGTTTTCTTTTTTTAATTCTTAACAATTCAGAAACTTGCAGTTTATAGACATTCCCACCTTTTCACTCTTCCTCTCATTTTTCATGGCCTCACTACACTCTTAGCTAGTGTGTTCTTCATGATAGGTTTTTAAATTCCTCTCTTACACCTGTCCCCTCTGTGTCCTCTGGATTTTCCATCCCCAGAGCAGGCCTCTTTCCTGGACAGCAGAGTATGTGTCAATATCCTCCCCAGTGCTCATTAGTTAGCACTTCTGCCTAAACATCTAAGGCTGTTCAGCTTCCTGTAGGTTTTACGTTTTATCCAGACTCAATTATTTGCACTTATACCAGTCAAATTCAAGAATTCAACAGACTCACATTAAATGGAAGCAGAAGTGCATTTCTACACAAGATTTTCCCTGCAACCTCATACTTCAGAATTCTTCTTGCTTTTTGTTTCAGCTACACTAGCTGTCTTTCTGCTCTTTAAGCTTGTCCATTGTGCTGCTTCAGAGCCTCTGCGCTTCAGATATGTCCACCCAGATTGTTTTCCCTTTCTGCCTTCCACTCTTCTGTCAGATCTTTATTGAAATTACATCTCTGTTTCTGAGGTCTTATGGTCACTGGTTAAAATCAACGCTATACACTGGAGCTGAATACATGACTCAGCAGCTAAGAGCACTTGTTACACTTACAGAGGATCTGTGTTCAGTTCCTAGCACCCACATGGCAGCTCACAGTCATCTATAATCAATTCCAGGGGATCTGACCCTCTTCTGACCCACATGGGCACTGAAGATGCATGTGCTACACATACATGCATTCAGACAAGATACTCATATACATAAAATAAATAAATCTGAAACATTTTTAAATCAATGCCACACACAAACATCCCTATTCTTCTTCCTGTTTTATGAGCCTCCAGGTTATATATTATATACTTTACTAAGATTTTGTTTAGTGTCTGATTCTCTCCCCAGACTGTAATCTCCTTAATGACAGGGATTTTTATGTATAGTGTGCATTGATAAATGATCAGCATCTGTATTATGCTTAATAAATAGTAAGCACTCAATAAATACATACTGAGTGAATTAGTAGATCCCGAATGACTGACTAATAGCACTTAGTCCTGATGTGTAGGTTTGAGCCATATGCTCCTCCTACATTAGAAACCTGTAAAATCCATACCATGACATTTATGTAACTCCACTTCCTTTCACACCCTTTATCCTCTTCTTCCTTTCCTTTTGCCCTTCCCTTTTCCCCCTTTCTTCCTCTTTCCCTCCTGACTTCCCTCACTTTCCTTCTTTCCACCCTTCCTTATTTGCTTTTCATTTTTTCAGCACTTCTTGCTTTGCAAAATCCAGAATCTCATGAATAGACTTATCTTACCACATGAAATAATTAAACAATGGTCTGTAACAGTTATGTTTGTAACACTATTGAGTGTTACAAAATCAAATCCTGAAACAACTCAGAAATATTTCTTCACAGCTCAGGAATCTAGAAAGTGAGATTACAGTGACAGCAGGAGGCTCTTTTGGAGGCCCCTGAAGAATACGTTCTGTGCCACTCCCCTAACTTCTGGTTTGCTGGCAACATTTGTAATCAGACTGCTATGGGACTTCATATTCACATAGCAGTTTTGATATGTGCGTATCTACTTCTAGACTTTTTATTTTTATAATGATAGCTGTTATACTGGCACAGAGCCAATGGTAATGAATTCATTTTAATTTGCTACAGCCTTATCTCCAAATAAGGGGACATTCTAAAGTACTCGTGGTTAGGACTTCAAAATCTGAATGTCAGGGAGATGGAATTCAACTCATAATAGGGCTTATGTCCCTGTTATAAAATTGAAAGTAACAAAAGGATATAGGATTTGATGATCCTGAATGTCTCAAATAGAGCAAGAAACATAACAGCAAAAGACTTCTCTGAGTTGAGGTATCCTGCCATACCAGCTCCACATGCTATTTTCTCTCTTACAAACACAAATCTCCATAAAGGTAATTAAGATATATAATAATTAGCAAAGGGTCAAGATACTACAGTTTTGTGGATTCATTTCAAAATTACTTCATTATAGAGGGAAAATTCATATACAGAAAAATAATTGGAATATTTTAATCCAATTTAACACAGTTCCCAGAGAAGTCTTGAGAGACAAAGCAACAGATGTTGGCCTGACCAGGCTGATAGAAGTGGAGCACCCAGGGGAGATCTCTAGAATGATGGGTAGTGAACAGCATGCTCATTTTATCCAAAGGAACAGACCTTAATTTCTTCCAACAAATCCAAACATAGAGAATACTTTTATCAAAGCTGAAAACATGTAACAGCTGCCACTGCCTATGAAGTCACAGAAGAATGAGTTTTCAAAGCTAGAAAAGGTTTTCTGCAGAAGCTAACTAAACAGCAGTGAAAAATAGAATGATATTCATATAAACTGAGCAGATTTCTGTACTGGAGAAGAATAAATTATCATTCTTTATGGTTGGGTGACAATGCATTTGCTTTTACTGAGCTAGCATTAATTATATGCTTTGTATGTTCCACCTTTTTTACCTAACATGTGAATTATTTTCAGATGAGGGAATAGCTTATGATCTCAATCTTCTCAGAATCTAATAAGAAACTCAAAATAAATTAATCATTTCAAAACAGTTAAATGCATTCTTAAGAGGGCTTCAGGGAAATACACAGGAAAACCTTCATTGTCTTTAGGCTAGAAATACTAAAAAATATATACAAAGTGCTCGTTTAAGGAAAGCCATTAAGAAATACTTTATGAGAGAGACAGACAGACAGGCACACAGAGAGAGAGAGAGAGACAGAGATGGAGACAGTGACAACAATTTCAGGAGGCAGGCCGAGCAAAAGCAGGGCACACTGACACAAGAAATTACCGCTGGCACAGAGCTCAATAAGTGACTGAGGAATTTATCTTTTTCTATGCTAGAACGTATTCTTAGAAATTATGGAAGACCCTAACAATTAAAAAGAAAAATGATATGTTCATATTAGAATTGAGGAAATCATTATATTAACACTGATACAAATAATGAATTCAAGACTAATGAGAAAATACTCAAAAAAATGAAAGTTGGCTTGGTCCATTCTATAATTATGTCAGTAGTGAGGCCCTTAGGTAAAATGTAACCAGTTATGGTGGTTCAGGGATGCAGCCAAAACTCTCCTGAAAACTGATTCAAGCAGATCACCTCAAAGGTCCAAAGCTCAAACACAGCCTCACAAAATAGTGAAACCAAGAAAAAGTGGAAGAAAGTTGAGAGAGAAAATAAAAAGTAAGAAAAGAGTAAAAAAAGATTTCTGAGACTTTGGAGAATCAACAAGACACAAAGAGGATGGAATTCTCAATGTCCCTCTTCCTGCCTGCCATCTCTTTATATCTCGTGGTTTCTGCAGGTACTCCACACCTGGCAATTTGTAACTAGGGTTGGTAGATGGGAGAGAACATGCAGCACTTGTCTTTCTGGGTGTGGTTTACTTCATGAAATCTTTTGTTATGTCATTCATTTAGCTATGAATTTTATTTTTCTTTACAGATGAATCATCTTTCACTCTTTGTCTATCTATTGAAGGACATTTAGATTATTTCCATTTTCTGGATCATGAATAGGGTGGCTGTGAACATTGTTGAGCAAATATCTGCTGAGTTAGATGCCAAGGAGTATAGCAGTTGGGTCATATGGTAGATTTGTTTTAGCTTTATTCTACATACTGATTTCCAAAGCGGTTGTACCATTTTGCATACTCACCAACAGTGAATGAGAGTTTCTCTCTTTCCACAACCTCAATAGCTTTTGTTGTCACCTGTTTTATTTATCTTAGCCATTCTGACTAGAATAAGATAAAAATATCAAATTTTTATTTGCATTCCCATAATTGATAAGTATGATGAACACTTTTTAAGGCATTTCTTAGCCATTTAATTTCTTCTATTGAGAACTCTGTTTAGTTCCCTAGCCCATTTTTTAATTGGGTGATTTGTTTCCTTGACTCTTTGTTTTTTGAGTTCTTTGTATATTCTGGATATTAACCCTCTGTCAGATGTACAACTGGGTTTCTTTTTCATTCAGTTGATTTTTTCCTTATATCTACAGAAGCATTTTAGTTTTATTGGACCCCAGCTGTCAAGTGATGCCCTTATGGAGTCCTGTCAGGGCCAGCCTGACAAGTCGGAAAGTACCTGAATGGGGAGTGGGACTGAAGGGCCTTATGAGGAGAGGGGAAAAGAGATGTGAAGGGAAAGGAATAGACCAGACACACATAGTATCATTGAGCTCAGATGGAATGGAGCTGGCGTTTAATTTTTCTCTCAATTTTTGTACCCCTTTCCTCGAGGGGCTACGTGCAGTTACAGAAGTTACAAAGATAATGATCACAAAGAATGCAGCATATCAGTCACATGAGTAAAACATCTCTTTCTCTAGTTAATCCTAAACTTTGAGATTTCCCTTTTTTTCTGCCGGAGCAAGATGTTTATCCGGAGAGGTAACCTGTCTCAGGGAAGCTAATTATTTACCAAGGGAAGTAGCTTCTCTAGGTGGAGTTAAATGCTCATCTAGGACAACAGTCTCACATGATAAAGCTAGATGTTCAGCCAGAGAAGGGACACTCCTTTAGATAACCTTGACTTCCCAGAAACCAGCCTCTCTCGGGCAGTTATAATATTTTGTGACTCAGTTATGCTCAGATCTCCCAATAACGGAACTAGGCAATTTTAGCCAGAGGCTCACAGCAGAGCCTAGGCCCAGAGTCTGAAGGGCTCACCACAGAGTCCTGCTCATAAAATCATAAAACTATATTCTTGAAAGTAGTTTTTCTTTACTTTACTTGGCAAATAAGCACTCACGTAATGCACTTTGAGGAAAAACAACAAAAGAACATAACATTCACCTTAAAAACATTGAAGATAAAATGGTGAAGAAAAGTATTATAGAATACCCTGATACCAAAGGGGAAGACTATTTGATGATTCTGAATGTCTCAGTGAAGCAAGTAACAATGATGATGAAGAGTTCTCAAGTCAAGCAAATAGGAGATTGACAATCCTGGTAACTCTGGTATTTCTCAACAATTGTCTCAAATGATTGAATGTAATTAGTCTTAAGTCCTAATGTCTGTGGTGATGAAATAATAAAAAAGTGGATGTCAATTAGCAAATAGTACTTCATAAAACTAAAAAGCTTCTGCACAGCTAAAGAATAATCAATCAGGTGAAGAGAATGTTCATAGAAAGAGATAGAATCTTTGTCAGCTATACATCTGACAGAGGATTAATATCCAGCATATACAGAGAACTCAAAAAAAACAAAAAACAAAGAGTCAAAAAAAGATGACCCATTCATTTTATCCCAGTCAAAGTGGCAAATATCAGTAAAAGAACCCACAAAAATTTCTGGAGAGGATGTGGGGAAAAGGTAACGATCATTCACTGTTGGTGGGATTGCAAACTGGTCCAGCCGTTCCGGAAATCAGTGTTAAGAATCCTTAAAAAGCCAAAAATATATCTACCATATGACCAAATTATAGTACTCCTTGACATATGCCCAGGGGACTCAATATCTTACTCCACAGATACCTGTTATCTGTGTTCACTGATTATCTATTCACCATATCTGGGTAGTGGAAACAACTTATAGATCCCACATTCATATACATATATACTATACAACACATACACTATGGAATACTATTCATCCAGGAAGAAAAATGAAATCATGAGCTCTGTGAGTAAAGGGTCATAACTAGAAAATATAATATTGAGGTAACTCAGACCCAGAAAGATAAATGTCACATGATTTCTTTCTTTGGAGGAGATACTAGTACATAACCTGAAATAGCTGAAGAAACTAGGAAAGTTTAAAAGGGACCATTGAGGAAGGTGACAATCAACAGGAGGATACCAGGGTACAAGTGATGAAGGTAGAAATTGGGTAAATGGGGGTGTTCTAATTAAAGAAGAGAAATAGGAGATAAATACATGAGAAGGAGAGAGAAGAGCAACATAAGGCTCTTGGAAAAAGTGGTACTATTAACTGCCTATGGAAAGATATCTACAACATAGTATTTGAATATAAATATATAGTTTAAATAAAATGTTACAATCTAGGCTTACAATCTAGTCCTATTCCCAAGACCCAAAGCCACCTAACAAAAATCCCAAAACCAAGCGTGAGAAGCCTTCCTCAGAGTTATTCGTCATAGTTATCCACTAAATTCCTCAAATATCACAGGCTATTGTTACTGCCCTTGGTTGATCCTCAGAATAGACCGTATTGCTGAAGACATCATGTACTTCAGACAGAGGTCCAAGAGGCCTGAGCTGTATCCAATCTTAAAACCTTCTTATGAGGACTAACTCAATGGTACCAGAAGGCACCATATAAGCTACCAAAGGAAAGAAGCAACCAAGAGTCCTAACCAACTCTGATGTCTATGAACCACAACAACATCCAACATGGCATAATAACCATAAGAGAGCAATAATAGAACACAGACTTTGGTGTTAATCTCTCTAATCAGACTTGAGACCTTCTCAGCAAGAGAGAAATTCCTGCCTGGTACAGGAAACATACCAAGCCACCTACGACTAGTGAACAGGAGAACCTACAACCACTTTACTAAATCAGTATAATTCCTAACAACAATCTGTGAACAATTGTCCTCATACCCACAGATAAGTGTAGACCTTACTCATCATAAGAAACTTTTCTTTGCTATAGACAGAGACCATGGCAGAAAAACACAATCAATCAAGATGTAGAGATGTGGAGCCTAGTACCAACAGCATCTATAATACAACTCATTCACCTAAGGATCAGAGGAGGCAGAAATATTGTAAGAGCCAGAGGAACAGAGAGTTTACTGTGAGATCACATCTCCTAGAAATGTCACCAGCATGGCTTCCTAAACATGACCTGACAAAACAAAAATAGACATGTTAATGTGGATGGGGAAAAGCTCAGGAGGCCTCAACCCTACACAGAGAGCTACAGACAACTGAGAAATGCTTTCAGTGGGAAAAGTAGTCTTCCCCAGGAAAAAGCATACCTGTTGGCTATCAAATACCAAATAGTCAACCCTGAACATACAAATATCATTATAACGACTGAGAAGATTGTATATTTGTATTTAGTAACTGTTAAAGAAAAAGAGGCTATGAATTTGACAGAGAGCAGGTAAGAGTACAGAGGAGGGTTTCAGGAAAGAAAAGGGAAAGAGGAAATAATTGCAATCTAAAAAATATTTTAAAAATTTTTTTAATGGCTGTTTTCTCTCAGATCTTACATTTTAATATGGATGAAGCAAAGCCATGAAGCAAAACATAGAGGAAAATACTGCTTAATTGGGGTAAGTTTCCATTTTCATTATTTAGTTCTCTGCATATTATTTTATGGATCAAAATAGCAGCAGAGGAAGAAAAAAATAAAGGGAGGATAAATTATAGTATGCATTTGTGAAGCTGCAGTAATAGACTGTCATCAGATGCATGTGGAACTTTCCAGCAGAGATGCTGAAGCTCTCCCTCTCTTGTTTCAGCCACATCTATTCTTATTTTTTTTTTCTTCTCACCCTGGGATGTTCATTTTCTCTGATGGCTCCATCAATAATAGAACACAGCTGGAATCATGATATCATAATACGATATTGTATATTGGGTGAAGTCAATGGTTCCACTGCATATGCAAGGCAGTGGGGAGTCATGCTGACCAACTAAGACCCTGCAGCTTTTTAAAGGAAATTAGTAACAAAATATGTCAGAGTAAGTTCTTTTAGCTCTTGAAATTCTCATGTGACTATTCATCCCCATGAACATTAATATCTTCATTGGCTTTTGTTACTATGACTTAACATCTGAAATTTGTACTTAAAGAAAATAGCTTTACTTCCCATAATTCTAGAGGCTGGAAAATCCAGTCATACCTTAACAATTGCTATGGGTTTTCTTGCTTCACCAAACATAGCCAAGAGCATCCAAATTAAGACAAAGCAAGTGTAACAGAGGTCACATCTACAATAAAGACACTCCTGTGATAGCTCCATGGATTAACCCAGTGAGAGAAGGAGTTTTTAAATACCCTACCAGCAAATATAATCAATATATGGCTTTGGGAATTAGGTTTTATACACACAAATCTCAGGACACTAAAGTTAAGAATAGTTTAATTTTCCTCAAATTGTACAAAACAACTCAAAATCATAACTTAAAAAGTTATGATTATCATATAAAAACTTTGATATACTTCCAGAAAGTAGTAGGGAAAAACTACACTGGAAAATCACCATGCTAATTTTTAAAAATAAGCATCTAAGAGGCTGGAGGTGTGGTTTAATAGATAAAAGCACTTATTAAACAGGCATGATGACCTGAGTTTGAATCCTAGAAGAAATACCAGTATAAAATGTCTGGTGTGATCATATATACACCTATACCTATAGCCCCATCACTGTGTTAGGCACAGGAGTATTGATTACTTTTATTGCCCACCAGGTTCAGTGAGAGATCCTGTCTCAGAGAATAAGTGAGGGAATTGTAGAGCAGGACACCCAACAAGCTTCTTTGGACTCCATACATGTATACAAGCCACAAGCATGTATACCCTACACATAAACATATATATGAGCACACACAAACACACATGCATGCACATGCACACACATTTGCTAGAGAGAAACAGAGACAGAGAAAAAGAGAATGTAAATAGGATGACTTGAGTGTTGTAGTTTGAATGTGAAGTGTTTAGCACAGACTCGGGTTTTGAACATTTGGTCCCTAGCTGGTGGCATTTTTGAAGTTTGTGGAAACTTTAGAAGGTAGAGTCTTGCTGGAGGAAATTGGTCACTTACAGTTGAGTCTTTAGGATTAATAATTTGGCTCCATTTCTTGCCCACTCCGTTTTCTGTCTACAGAGATGATGGGACAGCTGCTTTACACTTCTGCCACCACGCCTTCCCCACCAGGACAGAGTATACACGTAAACTACATGCCCAAAGTAACTCTTCCTCCTTTAAGTTGCTTTGTGTCATGTATTTGGCCACATCAACAAAAAAATAACTCATGCTTTTAGATGACTCATTTTATCTGACTGTAAATATATAGTAATACTCCTTTCTATCTTCAAAGTATCTTACCGTGTACAAAGGATTTAATATCATTCTAGTTCTGGGACTCATGGAAGTATCTGACATTAAGTGAGCTTCTCAGAATCATATTTCAAAAATATTAGAATCGATTTTGAAATGGAATATAGTAAATAGTACATGTAGTTTTTAGTCTACTAATCTTCTTATCACTCATTTACTTTTAAAGAACTTGTTGTATCCAAAAGAAGTTAGTATGCTTTAAGATCAGTAAGTAATTTGAAACCTATGCTCAACAAAACTAATCATCAGTAAAATACAAATGAAAGTTACAAAAGGAGGTCACCTCACTCCACTTAGATTAGTCATCACCACCACAAAGATAGAAATACATACTGATGAGTTAGAGAAGGGGCAATTCTTACACACTGTTTGTGGAAATGTAAATTAGTATGATCATTATGGAAAAAAAACCGTGACTCCTCAAATAAAGTAAAACCGAGACTATTTTATGATCCTGAATCCTAGTACTAGGTACATACCAAAGGAAATGAAATCAGTGTGTTAAGAAGATACCTACACTTACATGTTTTTGGAAGTACATCATAGAATACTGAATAAAGAACATATGATGCATACATACATAGGAACTATTATTCAGCAATAGAAAGAATAAAATTCTTTTATTTACAGCAGGTACAAGAATACATAAACCACATGATCTTAGTCATATTTTGAAGCTAATTCTGATCTTATAAGATGAAAAAATAAGATAAAATTTGCCAAAGAATGAGAAGAGTAAGGAGAGGAAAGGAGAGAAAAGGATTACATAACAGATATCAAAGCACAGATAGATTCTACCACACAGTATATGATAGACATGTTTCAAAAGAATGTAAACAAAGGGCTAAAGTCACTAATCACGTGAAAAATGAAAGGTAAAACTGCAATAAGAGACTATTTCACCTCAGCATAGTATACTTAATAATATATTACATATTTTAAAACAACCTCAATAGAGGATTTTGAATAGCATGTAGTATAAGGAAGTGTTAGACGGTTGAAGTGATTGAGATGCTGATTACTCTGATTTAGTCATTACCCATTGTGTACATGTATAGAAATGACAATGTAACCACATAACTGTGTATATGTTATAGATTAAATACAATGTGTTATTGTGGAAATGTAAAATATACATACAAGTAAGAAAAATGGTCTAGTGAGGTTATATACCTATATAAGACTCAATAATTATCAATTTACCATTTGTAATATTTATTCTATAACCCCACTTCATTGCTTTATATTTTTATAATGAACTTAAGAGTTATAGAAAAATTGAAGATAGTACGGAGTTTTAATAGCCCTCATAGACAGCATCTCCAGAGGTTTTCATTTATTACTGTGATATTTGTATCACAATGAATAAACCAATAATGATCCCTTTATGTGAACAAAAGTCTACATTTTAGTAAAAAAGTACAATATATCTTGATTATATATAATGAAATGTCTTAAGATGAGACGAGATCAAATACATAAATCAATTATCTTCCATATTTGCCTTACCAACAAAGCTTGAAAGAAATTATATGCAAGATTTCCAATGATTATATAATGAACTAAATTTCATGGCACATAATTTCCCTCTTGTAGTATTGTGATGACATTCTATTTCTGATTTTAGACATTTTCATAATTTATATTTTTAGGTCAACAACAAAAATGCTTATAAAAATATTTTTCAGTTGAAATGCAATACTTATGTGCATTTTGTTCTATCTTTACTCTTACAGATTCAGTTTATTTCTGTGTATATTTAGTTCATCATGTTCCTCCCAATCCCTTCAAATGATGTTAGTTCATGCATTTCTAAGTGAAAAATTATTTTGTCATTCTGATTCCGTCTAGTATCCACTTACTTTCTAAGTAGTTTTTAATATTTTCAAGTACTAAGGATTTTAACCTCATGCTGAAAAGTTTCATGTTCTTCCACATGTGCTTAAAGTCATATATACATCATGCAACTACTATACAGCTAGTCCAAGGATCCAACTCAATGGTAGAGGTATAGCCCTTGCAAGGTTCTGGATCTAATCTTCAAGGCTGCAAAAGAAAAATAATCACCCAAAATAGTTTAAGTTTCACTGCATACACACTCATACCATACATATAATTCAACCATTTAATTGTCTACTTTTGTCCAAACCTCTGGAAACTCCAGAATATTAATTTTGTTTAGTTCTTTTACACATTGTTATATAATTGGAATCATATAATACATAGTCTTTTCAAAGTGACTTCTTTAACAATTGAAAGTCATCTGTTTATTTTAATAGGTTAATGCCTCATATCTTTCAACACTGAGTTATATTCTTTTAAATAGGTTGCTACAGTTTGTATATAAAGTGCCTCTCAAGAAGGATCTTATGTTGAAGTCTTGGTTGCCAACTGACAACATCATTGAAAGGTGATTGGATTATAATGGTGTGAACTTCACCAATTAATTAAGCCATTGACAAATTCATGGTGGAATAGGCTATAATGAAGTTGGGCTTGTTTGTTCATTGAAACAGGTACTCACACTTGTAAGCTAAGCTGTCTGCCTGTGAGTCCCAAAAATTAATCTAGCTATGCCTCCCCATTGCTGAGATTACATGCAACACATCACTATGCCTATCTTCTTTTCTGGGCATGGAACATTGTCCTCATAGTTACAAAGCAATAATTTACCCCATCTGAGCTATCTCTCCAATCCTGTTAATAGCACTTCTATTCAAAGCAGTAACATTAAGCTCATATGCAATACTAGAAGCATATTTAACAGTTAATAAAAGATTTAAGTTTTGTTCCTTGATTCAGAAATGTCTCCCTGGCAACATGTGCTCAGCTGATCTTGGAGCCACAGCTTATTCTTCTTACTTACATCTTGCTGCATCCTAGGTGAGCCTACAATGACATTTTCAATAATTACTAATTGAAACAGTAGTAGATGCAACAGCTTGTCCATCACAGGGAAAATAAAGAAATTAAGAGAATTAATTTACATTTCATGACTTGAAGGATATTTTTCATATTTCAAGATGGATGGGGATTAATTACACCATAGCAACACATCTATATTTGGCTATTTTCTCTGGAACATTTGATAGGATACTATACTACATTTCAAGTATTATGTGTTTGTTCACCAAGCTTCCAGCATTCTTCATTTTCACAGCTGGTTTCCAGGGATAGGGGTACAACTCAGTACAGAATTCTTGCTTAACACACAGGAGATTTGATCCCCAGCTGGGACAATTTAAAAAAACTAAAAGACTAAACAGCTGTTAAACAGTTTCTACATGCAGCTTTGGATCTTAAATATCTTAACTGGCTTAGTACCAAAAGCAGAGTTCTCCCCTTGTGTAAATTACCCAAAACTGATACATAAATATCATTTACCATCACCACAAGAGTAATAAATATCTCTTAGTTTATTGCCCATTTTTCTTCAGTATAACTTAATCAGATCTTTGGTCTTCACTTTGGTTTATGTTGATTGCTATGAGAAAAATACAACAAAGTATGGGAATTTTTTTTAAATATGAATCAGTTCCATTTTATTTGCAAGAAAAAAGGACCTGAAATAAGAAAAACAAGAAAGAATCAAAAGTAAAGGAAGGCAGAATATATAGATAGATATAGATGTAGATATAGATATAGATATAGATATAGATATAGATATAGATATAGATATAGATATAGATATAGATATAGATATAGATAGATGATGATAGATAGATAGATAGATAGATAGATAGATAGATGATAGATAGACAGATAGATAATAGATAGATAGATGATAGATAGATAATAGATAGATAGATAGATGATAGATAGATAGATAATAGATAGATAGATGATAGATAGATGATGATAGATAGATAGATGGATGATAGATAGATAGATAGATAGATAGATAGATAGATAGATAGATAGATGGAAATCAAGAGTTTGGGCCAGAAAGGGATTGAAAAGATAACTTCATGAATAGATGAATTGATGGATGGACAAATGGGTAGATGGATGGATGGGTGGATACATAGATAATAGATTAAAAATCTAAAGTACTTGTGTATTAGGCAGCGCATCCTCTCCACCATGCCATGTTGACAATGTTCATTAAGCATTTGCATTGATTTAAATTTTATTTTTCTATTTCAGTATTCAGAATTTTCTATGACCCCATTCAGATAGTTATTGATTTAAAATAGCTTATTTATTTTTTATTCCTAACCCCTTTCTACTTAATCAGTTTTATTATGAAGCGTGATACTAGGTTTATTCCTAAAACTCAAAATCTCAGCTTTCTTTTGATTCCAACTTAACCATGTTGCAGGTGCAAACATATAATCATATCACCCACTCTGAATTTCTTTTGCCCAAGAAAGGATTCTGTGTAGTCAGTTTTCAGGAAACTCATGCCAAAGAGATTAAACTGAAGTTTAGTATCAGCAGCTAAGATTCCAGAGGACAGAAGAGTTGAAGGAACAGAACTTAACAAAGGCAGGAGTCATTGGATATTCTAGCATTGCAAAACCACAAGTAGAAGAAGCCATTGGAGAAACTCAGAGGCAAGAGCATGCAGTACGTGCTTGCATGAATACGGCAATGAAAAAGACAAGACAGTGCTAAAAATGCCTAAAGAAAAATGTAGAAAAACTCTAGCTTTTCCCTCTAAACTTTCAATATCCACAGATGCTTACTATGGATAAAGCCTCAGCAGAAGCTAATGGGAAAAGAAATTAGGAAATGTAAAGTTAGAGCCAGATCCTAGCAATTCAGAGCAGAATAGAGGAAGAGAGGTAGGTCAAAACAAATAAAAAATATGTCATGGCAGTTATTCCCTGAAGAACCCCTTGACTTAATTTTTCAACTCTATTGCTATAACAGTCTACTCATTGTCTCTCCACTCACAACAGTAATAATGAGATGTAGCTGATGAGAGTGTGTCTGCGAGTCACTGAAGAATACGTGCCTCTTCAATACTATGCTATGCTATGATTGCAGTTGTAGGCAATGTCAATATCAAGGTTGAGAGTACAAATGATTCTAACGTACAGATTTAGATCTATCACAAAGAACACTCCTATTGCTGACCCTCCCCCACCTGCAAAGAAAACTTATAGATAAGCGTGGAAAATATTCTTCCAAGTTTTTTGATTTGCATAGAAGCCAGATAACTGGACCATACACCCTTCTGGCTATGAGTTCAGTCATAGGCATCTTATCTCCAAGTATTACTAAACAACAGCTTTTGCAGCTCACTACTGGACACATTGCACCCATGAAGTGGGAGGATTGTGGTAGGGGAAGAATCTGACCTGTTACACTGTGGAATTTTGGCTCTAGCTCTAGCACATGAAGGGAAATGAGTTAACAGTGTAGGACCAGTTCCAATAAGGCATCGAGGAAGCCCTGTATGCATAGCAGGCTGGAATAAAGCTTCTGACTTAGGAGACCTCCCTGTGAGCATTAGAACCAGCCAATAATAACTTTTCTCCTTGGTGCCTTTCAACTAGCCCTCCCATCACTAATATGGAGAGAATAAAACTGTTACTTCCTGCCAGGTTAACTAAATGCTGAGAATAATGTGCTAGGTGGAGAAGCCATGCTTCCAATTTGCCAAGGTGGTATTTTCACCATGTGTGCTAAATCTGTAGTAGTAACACACAAGACTGAGAACAACTGATAAAGTTTAACCTAAAGTGAATCTTAAGCTACCAAATAAAATGATTTTCTAAACTGCAAGTGAAACAATGCGCTACTGCATTTGGCATTTTCTTCCAAAGCCTTGCAGGTTCTAGGAAACTACCTTTATCTAAAGGTGTCTTTCCAATATAGATATGTGTTCCACTTTCCAAAATTAATGTCCTGTTTAATTTTTCTCCCTTACCACTTGATTTAGAATTTTCAAAGTCTTCAAAGATTGCAAACATGGTCCACTATTCATTCATTCCTATGTCATTATATCATTAATAGACTTTAAAATGTCATTTAGGAACTTCAAGAGATTAGTATTTATACGATTTCATCCATAAGATTAATGATCCATTCAACTCAGGTCTACATAAATGATACAGAACCTTTCACACATGCACCACAAATGAATAACTGCTTTGGTTTCTAGTCTGGTTCTTGTCTACATTCTACCATAAATAATAATTAATTACTCAAAAATGTTCCATGAGTTGAAAGTACTGGAGGAATCATCAGGATATCATCTATTTAATCAAGATCTATCATGAAACTGAAACTGTGAAAAGCGTCCAGTTAAGGAGCAATTTCTAGGCGTCATCTCACACACCAGTACCTCTCCTGTGAGGCAAGGGACAACTTCTGTTTTCAACAAGAGTTATGAAGAGCATCAGCTCCATCACTCCATGTTCTCTACTGCTAGATGCACCAAGACATACTCATCACTTTGATCTGCCTCCCCCACCCCTCTGTATAAATAGTTTGTTTCTTCACTGAGCCTCACAGGACTCAACAGATATTGTACACATCTTCATTCTAAATCTGTCTGCTCTGTTCAGAAGACTCATTCCTACTTCTTTGTTTTCCTTGTTCTTTCACTGCTCAGATAGTACTGTGTCTAATTGTATCTCTGTTCTTTGCAAATTTCCAGTAAGAACCTTGTTAAGTTCCAAGTCTGCACTATGATGATGGGGTTAGTCTGAGACTCCATATTTCAAAAAAACTCTTACGAGACCCTGATATTGCTAATCAGATCATTTCAGTCATAAGTATCCATCTATTTACATATTTTACATTTTTGTGGCCATGGAGATTGAGCCCGGAATTTCACACAACCTAGGGAAGTGCTCTATCATTAAGCTACACCTGCATGCCTAACAGATATGGGAAGCACCATGCTTTTCTTAAATGTTAGTCTTTGTCTCAGGCAGTGAAATGAGAGCTCAGTAAGGAGTCCTCAGGATGGGCTCTCAGACACTGCACTGGGCCTCTTGGGAAAACAGAAGCAAGTACAGTGGCAGCTTCAGGGACTGTCCCACAAGCTCTGGCATGGTCCTTGATATTCACGCCTTCTAATAGCATGCTCTTCTAAACCAAAAATTGACACATAACAAAAGTGAGGTTTTCTAATCATAGCCCAGTGCAACTCTTGGCTATTTAGGGACATTTTACTTCACTTCACTGGTGGATTTTTAGAGGGGACTGTCACTAAGAGGTCTTGACTCTACCATGTTGTCAGAAAGTTATATCATTTGCAGACTGATGCAAAGTAGAAAAGCAATAGACCTATTAGAAATACGGTAAAATATTTTCATATGCATTTATTTTCTCCAATAAGAATGTTGTCATTAATAATAGAAACATATTTCTACGCAGTGACCCACAGTGATCAAGTCCTGTCTCTCAACAATATCTTCAGCATTCTAATCATCAAATATCAGTCCTGGAACAATGTCAAAAGTCATTCAAGTTGTTCAGTTTAGACCTATCATTTTAAATGGTTCATTTAACGACAACAGTAGTATGATGCACACTGGTTTGAATATCCCTTATCAGTTTTCCTAGGAGAAGAGCGGTGGAATTAAATTTCCATGTAACACACTAAGGATAAATCACATGACAGAAGTGGTATGGAAAATGAAAATGGAGTAGACTCTGAGGGTGAACAGACTCTAGACAATGTGATTTTTTAATTGCTATTTTCCGTACATTGATACTATGCACTGTGAAATTACCTGGGTGTTTGGGTATACTGGCTATTCCTTTGTAAGTGCTTGAGTAAATCTATCATGTCAGTGTCATATGAGCTCACTGCTGGCATAGTTTCAAGAAATCTCATTATTTTTTGATGTCCATGATGGATTCAAAATGAGAATATTACTAGCCTAAGGGTCTTTTAGCCTTGCCTGTCATATTTGTCAAGCTACAAAGCAGATCTGCTGAAGGGTTGGGAGGGCATCAGGGACAGTGGGCCATTAAAATGCAGTTCCATTACTTACACTCAGGCTGAGGAGATGGAGGGTAACACGTGTGAGAGTTGCCTTATAGGATCCATTTTCAGTGCTACATACCAGAAAAGGAAAAATCAAGATGACAGTAGAAGCAGCAAGAAGCTCTTTGGACATGTGATGGGCAGGTCTTGTAATTTCTCACTGTGGGTAAAAAGTACCCATCTGGGTAACCTACCAGGCAACTTTGGGAGTACAGCAAGGCAACATCCTGCCAGAGAAGTCCAGCTTTACTGAAAGGTGGCCTTAAATTGTTCTCTGGCCTCTTGGTGGCAGAGCAAGGCTATGTGACATCATCTGGAACCTAAGGGCAAAGACTAGACTAACTACAACAATTTGATGGGAAATATTAAAAATATTCTCAAGAAATTTTAAATGCTTTTTGTACTTACTATTGTAATCTTTAGGCAGCCATATGTTCACAAATTTTCAAAATATCGTATAATAAAAGACAAAACTATTTACATTTAGGATATAATTTAAAATAGGCCATACAATTGAAAGAACAAAGGGGGATATATTCCAGGGTTAATATGGAGGAAGGGAAGGGGAAAATGAGTAATTATAATTTTGTAATGATGTATTATAACTTCAAAAATAAATGTAATAAGATAAATTATCAAAAATTCATTGTCTAGTCTATGGCAATGTTTCCTGAGTTTTCTCTCATTTTCATGTAGTAAGTACTAATTAAGTTTCTGAATATCCAACATGTAAGTGGTTTGAGAATTTTTTTCCTATAGTCCAATATGGTCAGTTACTATACCAAGTATTCTACAATTCGGTAGTCCCCACAGTTGTAAAGTGATCTCAGTGTACTAGCTGTCTGTGTTTCAAAAGACAGAACCTTATATTTCTTTACTGTGGTTTTTTTTTTCTTCCCTACTCAGAGGCTCTGTAGCTCATGCATTTCATTTCCCTCTTCATTTGTTTCCCTCTAACAAAACTGAGAGATTTACAAGTCATATATCACAGTTGCATCACTAGCACAAGCTGAAAGCTTGGCCTGGAGAAAGCTAATGTATGCTGTAGTATAGGTCTTCACATTCATCAATGCAATGAAAATCCATGTTCCCTTCCAGGTTCACTCTATCAAAGACACTAAAGGAAGGGACTTCTCACTTTCAATCACCATCAGCTTGGCTTCCTCTTCCTTCTGGGTACAGGCAGCTATGGTTACTTTTCCAGTACTTATTGCTATTCACTCAAAATCCACTTCCTCAGAGTTTGCTTGCTATGTCCATTGTTTTTGGTGTGATTATTAAACCTCAATAATCCTTCCAGTTAAATATAAAAGTATTGTATTATTTAATAAAGAATTTTATAATGTACTTATTTAGGAATATATTCTGACTTTTAAAAGGAATAATATCTCTTCACCCAGACTAGATTTAACTATGTTTTCCTTGAATAATGTCCCAACCTAATGCAGATCTTCTGTATTGTTATACAGTATGTTAAAGCACATACAGTGAAATCACAGGCTTTTGTTCAAAAGTCAGAATTTTTATTCAACAATTATTATATAGAGACAAATTATTAATCTTTCTATTGATAAGGAATAATAATAGCAACCTTAAGGAATTATGTGAGTCAATGTATGTAAAATAATATTCACCTTGCTTGGCATATGATGGCATTCTTGTTCAACTCATGTTTAGCCATTCATGTTGGTGAGACTTTATGGGAGTGTAGCTTCTGGTTTTACTAGAAGATACAATTTCACAGAAGACTCCCAGATCCTCTGGCAATCTTATCTAATAGATAGATGATAGATAGATAGATAGATAGATAATAGATAGATAGATAGATAGATAGATAGATGACAGATAGAGGTTTATTCTATATCTGTTAGAGACCCCTGACTAATATAAGTTTAAATCAAGTAAATATTATAGAATTTAGAGCATTCTCTGGCATCATTTGTCAAGTAATAAGAGCCAAAGAGGGGTAAAAAAAGCCAAAAGGAGACACAATGCCTATAAGTGGTAAATTAGAGAGTAGAAGATAGCTCAGTCAGTAAAGTATTGCTACATGTGCATAAACACCTGAGTTTGGATCCTGTGCTCACTAATTTTGTGTCAACTTAACACAGGAGTCATCTGAAGGAAGGGAATCTCAATTGAGAAAATGCCTCCATAAGATCTGGCTTTGCCAGGCGTTGGTGTGGCTAACACCTTTAATCCAGCACTTGGAAGGCAGAGGCAGGGGGATCTCTATGAGTTCAAGGCCAGCCTGATCTACAGCGTTAGTTACAGGACAGTCAGAGTTACAACAGAGAAACCCTGTCTCAAAAACAAACAAACAAAACAAAAAGATCTGGCTTTAAGGCATTTTCTTAATTAATGATTGATGAAGAAGGCCTCAGTCCATTGTGTGTGGTGCAATCCCTGTTGATGGTCCTGGATTCTATAAGAAAGTAGGCCAAGCAAGCCCTGATGAGAAAGCCACTAGGCAGCACCCCTCCATGGCCTCTGCATCAGTTCCTGCCTCCAGGCTCCTATTCTGTTTGAGTTCCTGACCTAACTTCCTTTAATGATGAACAGTGACGTAAAAGTATAAGCCAACAAATCCTTTCCTCCCCAACTTGCTTTTGGTCATGGTTTCATCATAGCAATAGCAACCTAACTAGGACAGATCCCTAACATTCAAGTTTAAAGCCAGACTTAGTGGTGAACATCTGTAATCACTGTGCTGGGAAATTCAAAATGGGAGTATCCCTTGCCAGCCAGTCTAGTTGAATTAGCAAGCTCCAGGTTCAGTGACAAACTGTCTCAAAGGAAAATTAAAAAAAGATGATATAATTGAAGAAAACTCCTGACTCAACCTCTAGCTTTCACATGAACGTAGACCACTATGCCCTACCACCTACATATGTAAACATGCACATAAAAAAAGGCAAAACTGTATAGAGACTTAAAGGAGATACTGATGATTCCTGAGACTAATATTAAGCTATTGTTAACCTTCATTTTATTAATACAAGAAAAATGTAGTATTAAAGAATTGAAATCCTGGGCCTGGTAAGATGCTTCAGTAGTTAAGGGCATTTGTTGCTCTTGAAAGGGACCCTGGCTCAGATCTCAGCATCCATGTGGAACCTAACAACAGTCTGTAACTCCAGTAGCAGAAGATCCAATAACTTCTTCTGGCCTCTGAAAGCACTGCGTGTACATGATACATAGCTATACACGCAGGCAAAATATCCATACACATATAATAAAAATAAAATAAATAAATCTTAAATAATAAAAAAACTCCCAAATTACTATAATCAGAAAAAATATTGCATTTTATATTGTCTTAATTTGATAAAGTAACTGAATATTTGGTACCTCACTTATAGAGTTACTATGAAAGTAATTTAGTAAGTTCTGAAGTTTCTGCTATAATACTTTTATAATTTTGTGACTATTATTTATATTGGATACATGAGCATATATGAGGCTTCCTGAAAATATAGTAAGGTAAACTACTGAGTCTTTAGGCAAAGTTTAATTGCTATTTCTAAACATGAGTTCATTAAACCTAAGGAGGTGCTTATTTGTTAATTAATTACTGAGCAGATTGGTAAACCTATGGAGAAGAATTCAAAGTTTTTCTCCTCATGACTTTTGTCCCATAGATTCTATACATAAGTTGTACATACAGCACAGCATTTAACCTTTGTGGCTCTGATGTAGTTCTTACTGTTTTTACACCCATAAGCTGGTATTTTATAACATCCCCAAAGTATTATTAAAACCATGTGAATAACCCCATGCAGTTATTGTTACCCCTTCTTTAAACTAATTCAGTAAAAAGCCACTGATGACGTATTTATGCAGATGCATTGGGAAATAATTTTTCTTTTTCTTGTTTTATGGGTTCAAAGCTTGATAAATATTCATAAAACTCTAGAATATAAGCATTAGCAACTTTTCATTTTCATTCTAATTTTTATAGAGTGATAACAAGAGATATATTATTTCTTTTTCATTTTCAAAAGTTATATTTTAACTATGACATAGCACATAGTAATAGCTGAGGTACTCAAATAACATATAAAGTAGACAAACTAAACAAATGGTAGCAGCCAAATTAATGTTTCTAAAAGAGAAATATTGCAGAAACATAAAAGGAAAGAAAAGTTGAAAAGTTATACCTTATAGATTTTACTTCAAGTTTGTCTGGATGAATAATAAAGGTAATAAAATTACCCTTAATTTACTTAGTGAATTTTCATCAATCACTTCTTAAAGTGTCTGTAACTACAAACTACTAGTTTATTATTATTAGAAAAATTATCTTAAGGATCAGATTCAAAATGATAGCATTTTAAAAACATTATCTTGAGTTACTGTACACAGGAGAGGTGGAACTTATATCACACATTGTGTGTATAGGACCTGGATAAGGTTGGGGAGACAGTGCTTAGGAGGTGATTAATCCAACAAAGAAAGCTTCTACATATAGGTAAATTATGTCCTGAGTATAAGAGAAATGAACAGGAAAGTCTATTTAATGTTAAATCAATCCTTAAGAATGTCAAGAAGATGGAAAAACTGTCAGAAGACAGAAAAAAGACCAAGATACAATTTTCTGTGTAATTTAGAATTGGATTTCTGACACTAACCCTCCCAAAAATATTATACCAGATTTTTTGACAGATGAACTAAAATATTAGAGAAGATCCTACTTGCTTTTCACTAGAATTATGTGTAACTTTACTAGAATCAAGTCACTCTCAACAACTATTTCTTTTTGTTGAGTCTGTTTCAAAAGTTAAAGCTGATTAGCAAATTTCATTTTAATCTGGGCTCAGAAAACTAGGCAAAAGAAAACACAATGACTTACAAGCAAAATCAAGTAACGTGTTTCTGCAATGAAGATAGGAAATTAGTGCTGAGAAATAGATATAGTTTAGTGTTCAGATAGCACTTGGCTCTTGCAACAGCTCTGCATTTTACAAATGACCGAAGATACTAAACTATTCACTGATACTATTGCAGTTCCATTAAGGTCTGCATTCTGGAAACTGAGTCTGAAATCCCATTCTGGATGAGTTTTCAAGACAGTATGTTTTCCTTAATAAATGTTTGTGTATGTTGATAATTTTAAGTCGAATGCTCACTAAGTTTAAAATGTGATAGCTTATTTTGATGGATTTTGGAGTCATTTGATTTTCATAAAAAGTAGTATTTGTAAATCTTTCAAGATTTTAGTGTGTGTGTGTGTGTGTGTGTGTGTGTGTGTGTGTGTGTGTGTGTATGAGTGTGTATGTGTGTGTAGAGATGAGATATCCATTGTCTTAGTCACTATTCACCTTAATTTTTGAGACAGATTCTCTCATTAAATTTGTAGCTCATCCAATGGATTAAACTGGCTGTCCAATGAGCTCCATGGTGCCTCCATCACCCACTCCTACAGTGTTGAGGTTACTGATTCATGCTTTGGTGTCTGGCTTTTATGTGGGTCCTGGGTACCAGAACTCAGGTGTTCATGCTTACATGGAAGAAATACTTTACCAACGAAGGCACTTCCGAGTCAGAAGATTTATTTGATTGTTGTAGTAGTTACTGTTCCATTGCTGTAAAGAGACACATTCAAATCACACTTGTTTTTATGATTTTCATTCTCTGAAACTTTGCTGAAAATGTTTATTAGACCTACATTTTTTGATGGAATTTGGGGCACTTTTAAGTATAAGATTGTATCAAATTCTTAGCCAGGCAGTGGTGGTGCATGCCTTTAATCCCAGCACTCAGAAAGCAGAGGAAGGCAGATCTCTGTGAGTCCAAGGCCAGCCTGGTCTACAGAGTGAGTTCCAGGACAGCCAGAGTTATAACAGAGAAACCCTGTCTCAAAAAACCAAAGGGGAAGAAAAAGAACTTTGTTTAAAATTCTAATAGTCACATTGGTTTATTCCTTTCCTATGTGTATGTATTTTATTTCTTTCTCTTGTCTTATCACTGTGGATAAGATGTCAAGAACTATTTTGAATAAGAAATGACAAAAGAAAGCCTTGTTTATTTCTTACTTATAGAGAAATTCTTTTCACTTTTTCACTATTAGGTATAATGTTTGCTATAGTTTTATTACATGTTGCCTTTGGTGTTTAATTTTATCAATACTTTTTCTGTATGTACTGAGATTATGTGGATTTTTGTCCTTAATTTCATTTATATTCAGCATTACATATTCTTGACTTCCATATATTGGCCCATCCTTGCATTTCTACAACGAAGCCAACTTTGTTATGGTGTAGCACAGTGATTTCAATGAGTTGTTGAATTTTATTAGCAAATATTTTATAAAGGATTTTGATATTTATGTTCATCAAGAACAGTGGATTATAATATTCTCTTTGTGTTAATGTTATATCTTGAACTGATTTTTAGTGTACAGTTAATAATACTTCATAGAGTATAGTATATAGTATATTGTTCTTTCCCTTTATATTTTGTGAAATAACTTGAGGAGTATTGGTGTTATATTTTAAAGGGTAGTAGAATCCTATTGTGGCTCTCTTTTTTGGGAAGCTTTATTACACACATACAACTATAATTAAAGAAAAGACCATTAAGTTGAGAGAGAGGGAGTAGATAGGACATGGAGGAGTTGCAGGGGGGGAAGTGATGAGTTGAAATTATATAATTTCATATTGATATATGAAATTCTCAAAAAGAAAAAGTAAAATACATTTTTAAAGAAAAATCACAAAAAAATTATATATATATATATATATATATATATATATATATATATATATATTCCTCTTGCTTGCCCAGTAAGTACTTTGCCAAATAAGTTATCTCCCCAGCTGCTAAGGCTTGATGAATTTTTAGAGAAATAAGCCTTCAGTATATGACACAGAGTATGGACTGTCTAAATATGTAAAGTTAGGAATAAAGTGAAAAGAAGGAAATCAGGAATGGGAATGTGAGGTTTCCCAGGTAAGAATTGTAGAGCTTTCATTTCTCTTCCTATAGGATTTATATATACTATTTCTTCCTTAGCTTGAACTCATTTTTGCCTTGGCTTAGGAAGGCAATTCCTATATATGTGTCATATATATATATATATATATATATATATATATATATGACACAATTCAGAATCATAGCTTCATTGCTATCCAGATATCATAGGAGAATAAACTGAGGTCTGTAAAGTTGAAGTTTGAGTAACTTGAATAACTTGACCAAAATCCCAAAACTAAGGTCTAAACTCTGGTATATTTAATTCTAATCCCCCAACCTGGTCAGCTCTTTAAAATTATCCACCTGGCATCAACTGAGTTCCTGTCATTTATGATAAAATTTAATCAAAATCCTTTTCTCAGTTTTTGTGAGTGACTCTCCCTCTTTTCTCTATTGATCTAGCATCTTCTATACACTTCCATTACAATAGACTTTTCATTGTTTTGCCACTTATTTTGAATACAACCACAATATGTCACACATGACATATCATGTATCAATCCCCTAAGGGTGAAAGCAGAGATCCAGTAAGTATAAAAATAAATTCCAAAAATAAAATTAAATTTTAAGATCTGCATGTAAACATTTAGAAAATAATTTGCCAGTGCAATATTCCCATATGATTTCAATCCATTTACTGTAAACAGACTCTTTAGTCTAGATTTTAATTACTGTAATTTTACTAAGGTAAAAAATAAATATTACCTTTTCTTTGAGATGTTACAATAAAATAGAAAAACTTCTAGGTTTCTGTAAGTGTTCGAAATTTGTTAAAATATTGATGTTTGTAAATGTTTAAATATAATGTATATGATAGTAACAAACCTAAGGAAATTATTTAACATTTCTTTGCCTTGATTTCATCATCTGTAAAACTTTGAAAATATCATTGGTCTTCAATTTGGTAAATTTCTTTCACTTGCATGTTAAGTATTCCTTTCCTTTGGGGACAATTATTATGAAAAGCTGCAGGAATGTGTAAATCGATCCTTTATTTGCATTCCCTTTGCACATGCATATACTAGTTCAAGTATTAAAAGTCAATAAAGGCATGTCATTATTTTAAAACATCTGAATTTATGCATGAAGTTGATTTTTATTTTTGAAAAAAGTAAGTATACTCAGAGCTGCCTACAAAATCAGATGTCAAAACTGCATTTCTTGGATATTCTCATGTAAATATCACAATGCAGAAATGAATGAAAAATGATGAAAAGACCTTTAATCTGGATATTATTCTAGAGTTGTGTCATATTTAAACATTGGTGTGCTCCTCATTCACTCCAAAAATACAACCGATTTTCTGGGTCTAGGTTACCTCACTCAAAATTATTTTTTCCAGTTCTACCTATTTACCTGTGAATTTCATTATTTCACATGTTCTCTCTCATTTGTGGATGTTAGTTTTGAGTTTTTAGACATTTGTGCTGCATTTGGAATACCTGCATGAGTCAGGAAGTTAGTAAGTGACCATGGTAGAGAGGCTTTCAAAAATAAACAAAATACAATGGCTTACACTAGAGGCTTGAAGGGAAATAATGGAACAGAAAGTGTTACATTGTGGTGAGTAATTCAAGGCAGGGTAGTTGAGGGAATACAGGGAAAAATAAATATTACTAAGAAATTTTGCAAATGTCATGTGGTAACCTGTGCAATAACATAGAAGTTTCCATATGTATACCTTTAAAATAGAGTCACCCTATAACAAGTGACAAAATTCCTAGTAGTTAAACATCACAGGCTAAGAAATAAATAAATAAATAAATAAATAAATAAATAAATAAATAAAGGCAGTGACATAAGTAGCTTGCCTCTCCTGGAGTTGTTGGCCAGTGAGGTCTCATAGACCTTCATTGCCAGTGTCATTTGTTATCCTCCAGAACTTGACAATAAAATCCTGGTGCTGAAGATGCTATATACTCTAGTCACAGAATAATCAGATATCAAGCTTGTATGGTTCTGAAATATTCTTCCCTGTTGGCTAACTTTCATAGTGCTGAAAAGTACTACATTACACATGCTATCAAAGGAGAAAAGTAACTATTAATTTTATATAGCTGTTAACCCTGCAAGTGACAATAACAATTAGTCTGGCAAGACATATCCACTTGTGCAATAGTGGCCAAAAAATTTCAGGAGTAACCATTTTCTGAGTAACCATTGGATTCAAGTCCCTCTCCACAATTTGAAACCTATCCCCTGTACTATTAATGGACCAAGAACAAGTGGCTAAAGACAGGGCACAGAGTCTAGGGGATAACCTACTACTATTACCATTCTGGATGTACATAGTATTAAACTGACTCCTTATGACTTATCATACACATAGAATGCTACATCTAACCCTCACTAGAGAAGGTTCTATTTGTTGTAAATGAAAATTAACACAGAGACCCACAACTCATCAAGGTACAGAGAATAAGAGACAATACTATGCTCTGCCATGAATGGGACATTTATATCACCTCCCTCCTTCCGAGGCTCAAGGACTTTTATGAAAGAGGAAGTGGAAAGGGTGTAAGAGGTAGAAGCAATGGTTGGCTACAAGGAAACAGTATCTTCTGTGCACAACAGGGCACTTATGCAATGAACTCACAGTGGTTGTGACAATATGCACAAGGTCTGTGCAAGTTCAATTCAGACCAAATTCCAAGATGGAGAAGAAAGGTGGTCACTATGTCCCACTTGCCAAGGAAATATTGGCAATTGATAATGGTGGGTGAGGGAGAATCAGTTTTCCTCAAGAATGTAGTCCATGGTAAGTTGATCACACTCTAGTGGAAGATCACTCATCAAATAATCTATGGCCAGCACAAATTAGACTTTGTGGATAAAAAAATTAAACAAATAAACAATACACAAAATTGAGTGGCAAACAAATTGAGAGTGGATCTTAAAGGAGTTAGGATGACTGAATTTGATCAAATCACATTTTGTAAAATTCTCAGAGGATTAATTTAAAATATATATTACTGAAAAAGTTGAGACTTCTTTTCGCCTTGAGGTTCTAGCAGCAATGATTGCTCTCTTTCAGGTGAGGTAAAAAATCCAAATACCTTTTCATAGCCTAAATTTAGTCTTCAATTATAGACTTTTACAATTTTTGATCATTAATCAGATCTTGGCCAGCCCTATCACTAACTACCATGTAACAGTATGCTGTTGTGGTGGCTCAGCAAACAGAACAAGGAAGCATTTTTCATAGATGCAAACTCTGCCTTACCTCAGCAGAGAGAACACCATCCTCTGGCAAGTGACATACTGGACAATGGAACCAGAGCATCTCAGCTTAGGTGATTTTATTGATTCAAAACTCCTCAGGTGCAGATCATAAGCAATCAAACATTCCCCACAGAATTCCAATACCTGCTGACAATACAAAATGCTAAAACCTAAGCAGCCTCTCACCAACAGTGTACAAAACAGTATTTTAAATAGTTTAAACTAAAATTAAACTTCTATAACACTACCACATTATTTAAAATCTGCATCCAGATTGCCATTTTTGCACTGTTGCACAGTGTGAGTCAATCTTTGTCTAGTACACTCTGACTTCATTTATAAAATAGGGTTATTGTGAAAATTAAATGAATTAGTCAGTATACACTAATATATACCACAATAAGTTATATGTTACATAATAATATTGTTAGTTTATAATACTATAGATCATTATACATCATTATATATGCTTAGCATTATGCATTACATTATATGTTAATATAAGATGTATTATTATATGATATACTTTGATTTAACACATATAGTATCTGGCACAGAAATGCTCTAATGAAGACAGAACTTTGTCATTTTTATCATAATTGCCAGTAGCCAAATCCTATTTCTGAACATCCTTTTTCCACTTATGTGGATAATTTAATTATTCCTGTAGTTATTAATACCAATTATCCCCTTGGAGATGTCTCATTATGATAAAACACACATCTACACATAGGGAGAGAAACACAGAGACAGAGTGGGTATTTTCTGTGGTTTTTAAGTCATAGGATTGATTTTCAAGTATGTAATTTGGAAGAAAAACATTCTTCCCTCTGTTTTTTTTCTATTTAAGAATCAAACTCAATGGGAAAATATAATAAAATTATAAGTGTTGTTTACATGATTTTTCTTTAATATTCTAGATATTAAAATACTTCCAATAAAGTGTCTGGCCTGTAGCCTGTGCGTGTATGAATATATGTGTGGTCTATATATGTGTACACACATTTATGCTCATCTTTTTTTAAATTTTTAAAAATTTTTCTCCTCTAGTACAACTTATAAAATATATTCCAACCCCCATCCTCCTCTCCCTCCACCTCTGAGGTCCCCCGAGGTTCCCCAGATCTACCCCCCATCCCCAGAAAATAACTGTCCCTCCAGGGTTACAGCACAATCAGGGCATGGCATAACAGGATGGAATGAGACCAGGCACAATCCCTACATCAAGAGCGAGCCAAGCAGCCCAACAGGAGCAAAAGAGTCTCAAGGGCATATAAAATGGTCATAAACACCCCCACTCTAGCCTATTAGAGTTTTTCAAGAACACCAATCCAGGCAGACACAAGATGTATTTAGGGGATCCTGCAGGTTCCATGTCTGTGGCTTCAGTCTCTGTGGATATGCTCACCTTTCTAATGACTTAACCCTAAATTCAGTTAATTTTCAGCTGTTAGCCCTAAATCATTTGAAGAATCATAGCACCTTCTCTTTCTTTTTCTATTACACACTTACAAAACTAAAGATTCTGAAGCTGACTTCCATGTTAAAAGGTGTTTGTAAAGCATAGGACATTTGACTTTTGAGTCTGGATTACCTTATTCAGAATGATTGTTTCCAGTTCCATGAATTTTACAAGTGGCTGTTAGCTTTGACTTTTCAGATATGTGTGTTGCATTTTGAATACCCATATAGGTCAAGTGAGAGTCATGATTTCAAGGAAAAGGAGATGAACATGAACGAGGTGGTAAAATTTAGAGAGGAAAATGGAACAGGAAGAGTTAAACAGTCGAATGGTGTGAGGGAAAAATAGAAGAGAGAATATGATGGAGAGGTAATACTAAAGACGTTTAGAAAAGTTCATATGTTGACCTACTAGTATAGAAGTTTTCTAAAATATATACACATGCACATATATAAAGAGATTAAATGGAGTTACCCTACAGTGAGTAAAAACAAGTACAACCTATCTATACAACACAGGCTAATAAATGCAAGGTCCACTGCCAGAAATGGATTGCCTCTTTTGGAGTTGTTAGCCAGTGAGTTCCCATAGATCCACAAACATTACAAGCTGTGACCATGAGACTCTGTTGCTGAAGGTACCACATACTTGAGTCATAGAACATGGAAATATCAAGTTTGTACTGACCTAGAAACTTCATTCCTACAGGATAGCTGTCATAGTTCAGGAAGATGCTATACATTCTGCTATAGAAGAAAAGTAATCGTCACTCTTATCCAGATGTAAATCCTATGTCCTATGGTTTCTACTGCTTTGATGAAACACCATGACCAAAAGTAACTTTATTTGACTTTACATCTTATAAGTCAATCACTGAGGGAACTCATGTATTTTCAACCTTCTATATTTGAATCAAATCCCAAAGCCCAAATCTGGGGCATTTTCAGTTCATACCAAAATGCCAGTGGTGGAATATTTCCAATGGAATGATTCAGGCTGCTCACCAAATATTTACACTCCCTTTCACTCCCTTAAACCTGCAATGAAAAAATTGTGAATTTGGAGATGTTCCAAAATCACATAAATCATTCTCTTTTGATTTCAAAACCAACATTTTGAAAAATAACACTAACCTTTATTAGCCTCTGAAACATTGTTTATAAAGGTCAGAAAATAAAAATTTGAAATAATATTTACCATGGCAACATCTACATGTTCATTAACTAAGAAGGGGATCTGGAGAAACTGCACACTAAAACTTTGAGTTGTACATCAACAAGATGGAATCTCTTCCGGGTCCATCAACTAGTGGACAGATCAACTAGTTCTAAGAAATGTAAGCAGGAATCCACATACCCTAATTTTTGTTTTTTAATCACTCACTTTAATTACTTTTATATCAGTAAGCTCTAAGTTGCCTCAAAGAAATCATCTTCTGACTCAAGAAGACCCTGCCTCACAATTTCCAGGGAAAAGGATGAAGTATGAGTATATTTAAGGAACAAAATAATGTCAAGAGAATGATTCAAAACCAGTGGGGTGGAAGAAGTTGAGCAAATGTGCCAATTGTTAAACTATCAATGACATTTAAAGCAACAGTAGGATGCATTGAGACAAACTCTTTATTGAAATTTATCTAATCACTGACAACATTAGCATTGTAAACTCTTCCTAATTATTTCAAACACTAATGCCTTATTTTTTTTTATATTTTTTCTTCTCTTTGAACCAAACAACTGTTACAACTATTGAAAAATTCCCTTTCACAGAACTAATAATAATTCACAATGGCTTAATGGTAGAGTTCAAGCCAGCTGCCTTTCTGTTTAGTTACTGCTCTAAAACCTGGAGCCTAACACTTATAGACAGGCCATCAATATAGGAACAGCCACTGGGTCTTCTCCCTGGCTTAGAACACCTGTGTTCTCCAAATCCATTGTTGTACTAATTGTTTTTTAATTGATTTTCATTCTCCAAGACAACAAATATTGTAGCCACTGGTGGAGGTAGATGGATTTTTAATATCATACCAATCTCCATTCAAATAATTTGACTTATATAAATTAATTTAGGAAAAATTTAATATTGGACACTCAACAACTTTGGTACGTAAAGGTAACAATAGGAATAACAGGGTACAAGTGATCTTAGGGGGTGTACTGGCTAGTTTTATGTCAACTTGACACAAGCTATAATCATATGAGAGGAAAGAACTTCAACTGAGAAAATGCACCCAGAAGACTGAGGTATAAGCTACCAAGCCTGTAAGGTTAAGGTTAGTGATTGATGAAGTCTCAGCCCATTGCAGATGTGGACACCCTAGGTTGGTGGTCCTGGGTTCTATAAGAATGCAGGCTGAGAAATCCATGAAGAGTGAACCAGTAATTAACACTCTTCCATGGCCTCTGCATCAGCTCCTGCCTCCTGGTTTCTACCTGGTTGGAGTTCCTACCTTAACTTCCCTCAATGAACTGTGATTCAGGTAAGACAAATAAACTCTTTCCTCCCCAAGTTGCTTTTGGTCACAGTGTTTCATCACAACAATAGTAACCCTAACTAAGACATAGGGTAAGTGGGGAAAATGGAGAAAGAATTCTAATAGGAGGAGGGGATAAATACAGAAGGCGAGAGGAGGGTAAAATAAAGTAAGTATATCCAAAAAATTATAAGGAATCAGACTATTAACTATATACCTAAAAAGTCTCTATAATACTCATAATTCTATATAGAAGTATACATGTATAGTATAAATAAAATTTTCTTGTATGGTTTTACAATGCTTCCTCCAAGAGCTAAAGGCCATACAAAACCAGGCATGAGAAGCCTTCTTTGAGTTTTTGGTCAGGGTTGTCCAAGAGATTCCCCTAACATTACAGGCTATCGGTATTTCCTTTGGTGATTACCTAGAGGTTTAAGGCAAGTCTCTATTGCTAAAGACATCATGCACTTCAGATGAAAGGCCCAGAGGTACATGAGGTGGAATACCTCCTGTATGATAACTAGCTTTCATGTCACCAGCAGTCGAAATGCAAGATTCCAAAGGATAGAAACAATAAAGAGTCCTACCCATATATGATGCCTAGGAAATACCACCATAATTACCACAGCACGATAGCCTTAAGGATGCTGTAGTGGCACACATAGTTTGATTGTACCCACCAGCTCTCTCATTGGAACTTAAGGCCCACTCTACAAAAATTAAATCGCTCCTGGTACTGGAAACCTAGTCAACTACCCCTGGCTATAGAAGATGAATTTTGGAGGAAAAACTGCAATTGCCACTTTATTAAATCAGTATAATCCTTAACTACATTCTAAATATTTGTCCTTATACCCACAGATAAGTGTAGTTCTCACCCCTTATCAAAAAAACCCTTCTGTATGCAAAAGAAACCATTAGAGAAAACCATAACACATCAAAATGCAGATTTATGGAGCCTAGTCCCAATTAATGCATCTATAAGACAACTCCTACACCTAAAGCTCAGGGAATATTACTGAGGAAGGAGCAGAATGATTGTAAGAGCCAGAGAATCAAGGAAATTGCTGTTGAGACTGTGTCGCCTAGTTATGTCAGAAGCTACACCCATAAATTCTCACCAATGTGACATACTAAGGAGGATTGTGAAAGCCCATAAGGCTCCAGCCCTACACAAGGAATTACAGTCAACTATGGAATGCTGAAAGTGGGAGAAATAGTCTTCCCCAGGGAAATGTAGACCAATTTGCCTCTCCAACACTAATAGTCAGCTCTGAAAACATTCATACAAATAATATTATACAGGCAGAGAAGGTTGTTTTATCTATTTAAGAATATATTATATATAAATATACATTTACATGCATGTATGTAAGATAATTAATGAATAAAGAAGCCAAATAAAGTTCTCTGGAAGAGAACAAGTAGGGGTATATGGAAGGGTTTGAGGGAGGAAAGAGAAGTGGTAAATGATATACATCTAATATCAAAAAATAAAAAGATAAAAACTATATTCATACCGCATAAGTATGTCATGGATCTGTTTCTTTAATACTGGCCTTACCTAAATATTAAAAACAAAAACCGTAATATGTGCAGAGCAATTGAAATCATTTTTCAGTATATGCTCCAGTATTTGAGTATCCAGGGTACATAGTTTTAATAATTTGGTGTATCTCTGGTTTTAGCAGCTGTGGAAGTGCAGGTGTATGTCTTCTTGATAATTAGAGGCAGTTACATTATTAAATTGACTCTTCCCTCTCCAGAGGCTTCTGCCCTAAAATTTTTCCTGTAACATATGTAGATCTTTTATAGCAGGAAGCAGTATAGAATTGGGCCCAGTGGGAATAATTTTATTAGAATCCAACAGGCACTAAAGAAAATCCTATTGCTGTTGGGACAGCCTGCAAACTCTCTAACTAATGAGTACATCTCTAATTCCCAAGCAACCATCCCATCCCTGTACACAAAGCTGCTTTGGGTAATGTCAGTTGACTTATATAAGTAAACCATGATGGTACATGGCCAGTCTGTTAAGGGAAAGATTCATGGCATACTAGAAACAAAGAAAGCTCACGCTCTCTCCCTCTCTCTCTCCCCCTCTCCTACCTCTCTCTCCTGACACTGAAAGCACCAATAAAGAATTTTTAAATAATGTATGAGCAAGTAGTGAACCCTTTCCTTTCCTAGGTCTCTCCCCTTCGGTCTTCAAATCAGATCCCTGTTATGGAGCACACGAATTCCCCATTGGCTAGCTTCCTACACAGTGTAAGGAGTTGCATACTACTGAAACCATTTTCTTCGACAGTTACAACATAACGATCTCAAAATACTTTGTCAAAGACGAAGAACAGCATGGATTCACAAGAGTATTTGAGAGGAAAAATATGCCCACCATACCAAAGTTCTAATGAAAGATTTTCTCACCTCAGGAATTAACCAGTAGTTCATTCCTTTGTTCACACTGAGATATTATAAATACATATTTCAGAATTTTGTTTGTTGAGTTTCACCTTTCACCTGATGATGCTGGACACTTGAGATCAGAAATTAATTCTTTATTAATCTCCAAATTGTGATGTGTTGACAATTTACCTTGGGCACAATTCTTTACTAGATACTGAGATTCTGGGCAGAGACATAGGAAAGACGTTCTCAAAAAAGAGTAAATTTGCTGCAGGAGCCCACTTCTTGGCCAATCATATGTGAATAAGTCATTGTATCCTGGAATATTAAAAAAACTATAAAGCATAAGTATTATAAATATAAATATATAATATGCATATAATCCAGATCACACCTACAGATCTCAGCAGCAAAGGAGAAAACAGCTATTTTTTTCATGCTATTCTTTTGAGCTACAGTTTATAAATACTGTCTTGGGAATAGAACCCATGCCTCTTTCCTTTCAATCAGAGAAGACTATAATTAGAAATGTTTAATGCCAGCAGAAACACAATAATAAATTTGAAAGCCTGTCAATGATCTTACAAAATCTACATAAGACATGTGCTGCTTGCACATTAAAAAAAATAAAAGTGTTTGATTAGATTGACTGAAGGGTCCACAGTTCCATAGTCACAAAGTTTGACATCGTCTTAGTGCTGAGAATAATAACTGCATGAAATGAATAGAAACTTGGGACTAGATGTGCTAGCTTCAGAAACTAACATTTTGCCACAAATAATTTGCCTCACATTAATCATTTTAATATTCTGGGATCATGGAAGAATAAACTTTAAGGAAGCATGGGTCATCTACATGGGCCATCAGTTCATGGGAATTGATCCAATACAATTTTTGTAGTGTCAATAAATAAAACTGGGATTTTAAAATTGGGAAAAAAGCCAGGAGGAAACAGCAAGAACAATGATGTGATGCAGAAAGCAAACGATATGCAGAAAAAATTGTTCTAAGACTAAGAATTTGTGTTTTGGGGCAATAGTTCATTAACATTCCATACAGAGACAAGAAATGCTTTTAAAAGCATTAACTTATATATCTAATACTAATTGCAATCAGGTAGTTATTATTTCTTTTTAAGATATTTATTATTTTTATTCAAGTTTTTTTAACTGAGAAATATTACTTTAAACAACATCAAAATAAAACACAACTTAGATTGAGACTAAATTGATAAAAACAAATGATATTTTATTTTATAATTTAGTACATATTTAATAGTGATAAATATAGTTATACCCTCAATTGGAGACAGCTTCTGGGTTAGAAATAGTGGGATGTCCACTTCTACTCTCAGGTCTAGGATCCCATCTGCTGCAGACCTGTGCAGACCCTCTGCATTCTGCCTCAGTCTCTGTGAGTTCATATGTGCATCAGCTGTGTTTAAAAGGCCTTGTTTTTCTGATGGCCTCCATTCCATGTGGGTCTTACATTCTTTCCACCTTGTCTGCCTCAGGGTTCCCTGAGCCCTGAAGGGAAGGATTTGATGGAGATATCCTCTTTAAGGCTGAGTACTCCAAGGTCTCTCACTCTCTGCATATTGTTTGGCTGTGACCTCTGTATTTGTTTCCATTGACTGAAGAAGAAAGGTTCTCTGATTATGACTGAGCAAGGAACTGATCTATGAATATAGCAGAATGTCATCAGTCATCACTTTATTTCTATATTTCTTTAGTAAAAGAGTAGTATTTGGTTTTCTTCTACACCCCTGAGCTATCTAGTCTCAGGTCCTAGGTCACCTATGCAGCATCAAGGATGGGTTCCACCTCATGGAATGGGTCTTAAATCAAATCAGATATTGGTTAATTACTCACACAAGCTTTGTTCCACCATTGCACTACCATATCTTGCAGAAAGGACACCATTGTAGATCAAAGAGTTTGTAGCTTGGTTGGTACTATATTTCTCTTTTGGTAGCATGAAGAGTACCTTTAGTACCAGTAACACTAGCTCATAGGGGTAAAGACTCTGGGTAGGCACTAGCTCAACTTATTCATGTTCAGTGAGTTATATGCATATTGTCTTCAGCAGTAGGACCTTGTCATTAGTTTGTGCAGTGCTACCTATAGCCTTGGCAGTTGCCTGGGTTGTTTGGAGATTCCCATGGAGCCCTTTAGGCAACAATTCAGTTAGATGTAACCCACCTCCAGTACTGGAAGCTCCATTTAGTGACAAGAGTTGTCCAGTTGGGGCTGTGTCTCCCAGATTATTTGTCAAATTCATTTAGATTGCCTTCATATATGTATATATTTGTGGAAGATTCTATTGTTTTAAGTTTCCATAATACCACTCAAATGGCCTTTGATTTTAGCAACCCCCATATTCTCTCCTTCTTTCCCCTCTCTTCTTCCCCTCACCAACTGATTCTCCCATTCCAGCCTGGCCCTCTTGTCTGTTCATAACTGTCTAAGTATAAGATAAAACCCCAAAGATTATTTGGTTTGCATTTTCCTAATGACTAAGGATGTTGAACATTTCTTTAAGTGTTTCTTAGCCATTTGAGTTTCTTCTTTTGAGAATTCTGTTTAGATCATTTTTAAATTGTTATTTGTTTTTTAGATATCCAATACTAGTTCTTTGTATATTTTGGATATTAGTTCTCTGTCAGATATGTAGTTAGTAAAAATATTTTCCCATACTGTAGGCTGCTGATTTGTCTGGATGACAGCATCCTTTTCTATGCAAAAGCTCCTCAGTTTCATGAGGTCCCATGTATTAATTGTTGATATTGGTGCCTGTACTAATGGTGTTCTATTTGAAAGTCTTTTCCTGTACAATGAGTTCAAAGCTGTTCCTTACTTTCTCTTCTATCAGACACAGTGGATCTGGTTTAATGTTGATGTCTTTGATCCATTTGGAGGAGTTTTGAGTAGGGTGATGTGTAGATCTACATTCTTCTACATGCAGTAACCCAGTTTGACCAGCACCATTTGCTGAAAATGCTATTTTCCAGTGTGTATCTCTGCCTTCTTTATAAAAAAAAATCAGGTGTTCATAGGTGTGTGAATTTATGTCTGGGTCTTTAATTTGATGCAGTTGATCAATGTGCCTGCTTTTGTGCCAACACCATGCTGTTTTTAATACTACAGATTTCTCATAAAACTTAATATCTGGGATGGAGATACCTCTAGCAGTTTTATTATTCAGAATTGTTTTAGCTATCCTGTTTTCATTGCTGTATTTCCATTAGAAACTGAAAATTATCCTCTTAAAATCTGTAATAATTGTGCTGAAATTTTATGGGGATTGCATTGAATCTGTATATTTCTTTTAGTAGGATGGCCTTTTGTACTATATTATCCTACTGATTTATGAGCACAGGAGATCTTTCCATCTTCTGATATTTTCTTCAATATCTTTTTTCAATGTCTTAAAATTTTATAAAACAAGTTTTTCACTTGCTTGATTAGGGTTACCCCAAGATACTTACAATTTTTTGAGGCTAGTGTAAAGGATGTTGTTTCCCAGATTTTTTTCTCAGTCCATTTGTTATTTGTATATTGGAAGCCTACAAAGGATACTTTGGCATCTTCCCTTCAAATTTATGTCTCCCTGTTCTCCTTCAGTTCTCTTAGTGTTCTAGCTAAGACTTTAAGCACTGTATTGAATAGATATAAAAAGAGTGGACAACCTTGCCATGTTCCTGCTTTTAGTGGAACTGCTTTCAGTTTCTCTCCATTTAAGTTGATGTTGTCTATGGGATTTCTACAAGTTGCCTTTATTATGTTGAGATATGTTTTTGTATCCCTAATCTCTTAGGGTTTTTTATCATGAAGGGGTGCTGGGTTTTGTCAAAGACTTTTTCTGCTTCTTATGAGATGATCATGTGTATTTTGTCTTTAATTTTGATTATATGGTGGATTATGTTTATAGATTTATGTATATGGAAACATTCCTGCATCTCAGGGGATGAAGTCTACTTGATCATGGTGAATGATATTTTTGGTGTATTCCTGGATTCTGTTTGCAAGGATTTTATTGAGAATTTTTGCACCTATGTTCATAAAGGAAACCTGTCTGTAATTCCACTTCTTTGTTGGGTCTTTCTGCAGTTTGGGTATCAAGGAAACTTAGCCTCATGAAACAAATCAAGCCATATCCCTTCTGTTTCTCTTTAAGGAATAATTTGAGAAGTATTGGTGCTAATTCTTCTGGGAAATCTGGTAGAATTCTGTGCTTAAATCTTCTTGATCCTGGAGATATATATATATTTAGGTTTTTGTTGGGAGACTTAATTATTGATATATTTCACTAGGGATTATAGGTCTGTTTAAATTGTTTATCTAATCTTGATTTAACTTTGATAAGTGGTATGTATTAAGACAATTTGCCACTCCTTTTAGATTTTTTCCAATTTGATGTAGTACAGGTTTTTCAAGTATGTCCTTATGATTCACTGGATCTCCTTGGTGTCAGTTGTTTGGTCCCCATTTTCATCTCTAATTTTGTTAATTTGGATCTTCTTTTATTACCCTTCAGTTAATTTGAAAAAGGGCTTGTCAATCTTATTTTCTCAAAGAACTACTCTTTCCAAAGGATGAGTCCCCAGATCCATTGTCCAATACCAATTATCAAATCTGGAAACATATACATCCAGTCACACTGAACAGACTCTGCATATTGCATTTACATATTTATTTACATATTTATTTATTTATTTATTTATTTAATTTTTTTTTATTTATTTATTTATTTATTTATTTATAAGCTTCTGTAGAAACAGTGACTAAAGAAGAGACCATAATTAGGGAATTGACGGGGAGGGGTGTACATGAGAAGGGTAGAGGGGAAGAGAGGGTTAGGAGAAATAATGTAATTTTATTTTAATTACACTTTAAAAAAGAATATTTTAAAAAACTAGATATCTAGTTTTGAATCTGGATATATATCTGATATTCCTAGTTGTTTTCCTTTAAAAGATGTTCCAACTTACAATATGCTTCCCACTAAAATTTGCTGTCCATTATTTTTTGTTGATTTCTTTGTTTGCTTGTTTATTTGTGTATTTTGTTTGTGCTGAGACATAACCTTTATATAGCACTGGCTCGTCTGGAACTCATTATGTATAAGATGCTGATTTCAAACTTCCTGCAGTCCTGTGCTTGTGTCTGCAGAGTAGTTAGATTACAGATGAACTCTACCATGTCAAACCAGGTTATTTTACTTATTTCTCCTTTTTTTTAAGTTTTCTTATGCTATTAAATATTTAATGCAGTATATTTTGATCATGTTTTCCCTTCCTTCACCACTTCTCTACCTTACTAGCCACCCAACTTTGTTTTTTCAAACAAATAAACAAAACAAAACAAACAAAAATGAAAATCAAACTAGTCAACAAGACAAAATTGCTCAGCAAACAAAACAAAACAAAAAGCATACACACACACAAAGTCATTGAGTTTATTTTATGTTGGCCTACTACTCCTGGCCCTGGGCCTGCTGCTCTGGTATGTGGCTGATATACTTAGTGAGACTCCATTGGAGAAAACATATTTTCTCTTTGCCAGGGTGTATCAGTTGCAGATAGACTCTTAATTTAATGAACCAATCATTTTATAATTACTTCGTTTAGATACATAAACCAAAAATTAAGAGAGGCTATATACCAATGCCTGAGAAAATACATGTTTATCAAGCAGTTACGTAAGGTGAGCCACCTTTCATGTGCTAGACAACAAGAAATAAAATAACAAAATCTCTGTCTTCACAGAGTTTGCAGTTTGGGCTATATTCACTAATGAAAAGAATCTAAGAAGGAATGAAAATGTTAGAACAGGGGCACGTGTGTATGTGCACGCATGTGTGTGTGTGTGTGTGTGTGTGTGTGTGTGTGTGTGTGTTTATTTTTTTGGACAGGGAAAAATTACTATAATTTGAGAAATGAGAATAACTAGCTCAGTTCACACCCTAACAGAAATACTTGCACTCCTTCACTGAAGGATCAAAATGAGTTGTTTTTCTTTCAGTGAAATCTTATGAACATGGTTTTAAAAAGGACATTTGATTCTGATGTAATAATGCATCTTTATTATAACATTGGCTGATAATATAGGTTGGTGTGACCTGTCTTCTCCTTCATCTCATACAGGACTAAGTGATTCTGAGAAACAACATACAAATTGTTTCCTCTTTGGTGGAGGTCCAGAATTGCAAATTAACTAATAGCAAGGGATAGAAAAAATATTTTGGCTCCAAACTTAAGTCCCACATGTGTTAGACTGGATTATAAAACATACAAGAACAAGAGATCTTTCAGACTAGTTGGCAAACTAAATCTAAGCATCTTAATATAGGACTCTAAAATAATATGCACATTTTGTAGTTCCAAGAAGTACTTGACTTGTTTTAAAATAAATTTTTAATAATTTTGACTGAAAGAAAGCTATTATAATAATTATTCAAATGTTAGAAAGAAATAGAGAACACTCTCATTTACAGACACCAGAAGTAGGTATTTCTATCTTATGGTAGATTACCAAGTTTTTAGAAATATGAGGTGGCTTTAGTGACTTTGAGACACCTCATGGGCTTTTACCATTTTCATAGCAAAAGAACTTATAAATCTCCTATATCTATACTCAAATTCTCCTATACCCCATATTGCTTAAAATGCAAGCTTTCTTTTAGTATCAAATAGAAAAGTGTCCCCATGAAAATAAACAGTGTTACTAACACTTAGAATTATCCAGTGATGTTGGGGAAGTCCTTGACCTGGGTGTTGACTGACAAATGGGCAGTCAGACTTTGAGCAGTCAGTCCCTTCTTTAGTTTTTCTTGAAGAGTTGTTTCTGTGAAGTCCATAGGAACAAGGACCTCACATATCAGAGACCACTTCCTCTTGAATTCTACATTTGGACCTGATTTCAGAAACTAGTGTTATGATGTAACTTTTCAAACCCTGGTCTTAACTATTAATACTTAGAAAGATCTGTGTTTGATTTGTAGTGAATCTCTTGACAACTAGCTTCTGAAAGTGGGTTGACTAGGTCTATAAAAGTTTTGACAGAAAGTCATTAAGTCATCAATTTTGCCACTAAATTGCTTTTTGCCACTAAATTGCTATTTTTTTTTAAAGAACCAGAGACCAGTTCTTGTTTGTTTCATGTTTCAGACATTCTCATTCTTGCCTGGTATAAAGTAGACTCACCTTCTCTAAAATCAGGAGTAATGCTGCCTCTCCTATTTCACTCAGTAAGACCAATAAAGAAATTACTATGACATCTTATTTCTGAGCTGAGTTCTCCTTTCTCTAGAGATGAAGCTACTTAATCAGCTACTGCGAATATGAGCATCTTCAATATACAGGACAAAATATCAGTAGTAGAATTCTGTCTCAAAGAAACTGATGCATAATTATTTAAAGTCCTCTACTTGTATTTTTAAGAAAGTTAGCAAGAACTCCCAAGTTAAGGGGGAAAAAAAATTCCCTTAAGCTGCCTATGAAGACAGCACACTAGGCAGACACCTGTGTCCGAGGGGAGGGACTCTGAGTGTTGTCTGAGTGACCAGGGTTACGTGCACTGGTTTTGAGAGTCAGGTGTATGCCCTAGGCCAGTCTCACAGACAGATTTTGTTCTTCCAAATCTAGTTTGTAACCAGAGTACCATCAATGAGCAGCCTGAGAGAGATAGTTCTTAACAGTGCTATGAATACAAAAGTGTAGGAAATTACCCAGGGAAGCTTGTTTCCACAGGACTTCTAGTGTGATTATAAGTCCAAAAAGTTCAAGGAAGTCTTTGAACTTCTGAATGCCAATCATTCCTAGGTTTTGAAGGCTAAGAGCTGCAGGCTGCCAGTTGCCAGGAAAAGGAAGTTAATAAATGAACTCACTTTAGCCATAATTTATAGCAGTTCATATTTTCCTTTGTCTTTTTGCACACATTTAGAATGCAATACTACCACAGGGAGATCTGCCCTTCATAACATATTTTGAATTTTTTTTTACAATATTTGCTTCACAGAATTCCTTAATCAGAGGAGGGTAACTTGCCTTTAGCTATTATAGTTTAAAAATCTTTGTAGGGTCTGTTTAAGATATATTTAACCTTAGTTACCACTGGCTACTCTGGTGGTACATATAGAACATGTCAGATAGTTAAAAAAAATACAGGAACACATATTCAAAAACAGAGTGGGGCACCAGATTTGCATCTGTAAAATGGACACAAAACAGTGTATCTCAAGAGAGTAACATGAATCAAGGAAGATAATTTATTTGAAAGCTGCTGTTAAATGCCACATAGTTTAGAAATCAAAAATACTTTTGATAATACTGAGAATTTTAGGGTTTTACAAAATTCTGGCTACACATTGTGAAAGATCTTAACACCCAGAGTTCTCATGTCCACAGAATGATATAATTTTTCACTCTTCATAACTGTTCTATATTATGAAATTCCAGATGGATAAATGTAAGGAAGGAACGGTTGTTCCCTCCTCTTCTCACTTATCTGAGGAAACCCTGGACAACAGACAAGGTGAGGGAAGATAAGCTCAGGATGTGTACTGCCCAAATTAATTTGTACTTTTGAGCGTCAGCTCTCTTCTAGAAGAGAAAGGTCAAAGTATTGTGAGATACATGGTATTTTGTGAGGGGGTGCGGGAGTCACATTGCTTCATTTAAGAATGTAGTAACTCTATTAGAGAAAGATTTTAGTTGATAATTTATGGTTGTTTTGATTAACTTCTATAAAAGATGTATGTCTCAAGAAACTTGCTATTTCCCCCAGTGATGTGTAATTCAATATGTCAAACATCTGATCTCATTAGAAAAAGTGTCAATGAAACTACTCTCAAAGAAAATGAATATCATGTTTTCTGTCTTTTATTTTTAAAAATTTATTTAACAAGGTAATACATTTCATTATGGCATTCCATGTCCTTCCATCATATTCTATCACTGTACCTTATATCTCTCCATCCTAACACTGCCCTACCAAAATTGCCCAACTGTACCTTCAAGTCCTTGTTTTTTTCCTTTAATCTAGACTTCATGAAGTAGGAAAAAATATGCAATGCTTTTTTTATGAGTTTGGCTTATTCCATCTACTATACAGTCTCTAACTGTAGCCACTTTTCCTACAAAACACAATTTCTTCTTCCTGCTGAATAAAACCCCATTGTATAGGTATGTATATATCATTTGCCTATTTTTACCTACATCTATTGATGGATTCCTGAGTAATACCACTATTTGTCCATTATGAACAGTGCTGTGTCTTTATAGTATGCTGACTTTGACTTTAGATGTATTTTTGAAGAACCTTTGTAGTTTTGAATTATTGGGTGTTGGTGTTTAATTTTTGTGGCTGTTATATATTCTGGCCATAATCCTATCATATGTATAGTTGACAAGAGACTGTTTCCTTTGCTATAGAGAAGATTTTTGACTTCTTGTGATCTCATTTGTCAGCTTTTACTATTACTTCTTAGATCACTGGTATCATAGTCAGAGTTATTTCCTAAACCTATATCTGAAGATATTTCTTCCAGTAGTTTCAACGTTTTGAATCTAACACTAAGGACTCTATCCAGTTTGAGTTTATTTTCATATTGAGGAGATATAGGGCTCTAATCTTATTCTTCTACATATGGATATTCAGTTTCCCTCTTGTTGTTCCCATTTATTGAAGAGGCTGTCTCTTCCCAGTGTATTCTCTGGTGCCTTTCTGGAGCAAGTGATTATAACTGCATGGTCTTATTTCTGGGTCATATATTCTATTCCATTAAAACTTTGCTTTTCTTAAAACAATTTTGAAGTGTGTAAGATCCTCAAATAAAAATCTAATTCCATTATATAAAACACTTTTTCTCTCAAGCATCTCTGCAAATTGGTCATTCTGTGCTCTTGAAGTGAGGATCAAAGCTGAAGCCTCAGGGCAGGTGTGTTGTGATCATGCAGTGTCTTGTTATGAGAACAAGTGTCTGCATGCACCCTGATCTCACATGGTAACCAGTTGTAGGGCCAAAGTCTTGGCAAACACTCTGAACTTACAGGGTGACTGACAGCAGACACAACAGGAAACACTGAATTTTCCCACGTCCCAGCCTGCATTCTGTACAACATAAAGATGGATTCGGGAGCATGCGGTCTTCGTATTAGTAGATTTTTTTAATTAAAAACATGATAACCATGTAAAATTCAATCATTAACTTCAATTTATGCATACAAATTAAAGAAGATACTACTAGGTGATAGACTTTCAATGACCCTGGTTTAGTAAAATTAGTATTGTGAAAATGGCTGCCCTACTAAAAGATCTAATACAACCCTTATCAATAGTCCAATGGCATCACAAAAGTAGGAGGAAACAATGAAAAAATTGTACGAAAACAACATAACCAAAGCTAAGTAGAAAGAACACTAATGGCGGTATCAAACTACCTTAACTCTGCTTGCACAGTGGAGTTACTGTAACAAAGAGAACTACTGGCATAAAAATAAACACGAAGATCAGTGGAACAGAATGGAGGACTCAGAAATAAACCCAGATGGGTATAGCTGCCACATATTTTTGATAAATTTATCAAACATACACTGAAAGTACCTAGTCGACAAATGGTGTGGGCAGATTGAATATCTACCAGAAGAAGACTGAACATAGACCCATATATCTCACTCTGAACAAAAATCAACTCAAAGGGGGCAAATGTAAGAACTGAAACTGTAAAACTGACAGGGGGAAATACTTCAAGATACATGTATAGACAAGAATTTTCTGAACTGAAGTCTAAAATGTCACAGGAAATAGCCCCCCAAGAATTAACAACAAGATTAGATGGCATTAAAAAGCTCCCACAGAGCAAAAGAAACTATTAGTAGAGTGAATAGACCACCTGTATAATGGCAGAAAACCTTTGCCAACTATATTTCAATCATGAGTTAATATCTAGAGTATAAAAATAACTGTTAAAATTAGACACCAAAAAACCCCACAAAAATAAAAATAACATCTTCCAAAAAGCAAATGGGCTAATGAAATGGATAAACAGTTCTCAAGAGAAGAAACAAAAATGAACAGTAAGTACATTCTTAAAGTGTTCTTCTTTAGCAATTAGAAGACAGTGAATTAAAGCTACCCCTAGCTGGTGAGGTAGTTCACCACATAGGAACATTTGCCAGACAAACGTGCCAATCTAAATTTGTTCCCCAAAACTAATACGAAGGTAGAAGTAGAGAACCAACTCTACAAAGTTGTCCTCTGCACATACAGACACACACCCCCATAAGCAATTAATAATAATAAATACCAACAATAATAATAATACAATAGCAAAGGACAATTTTTAAAACTACTTTGAGAGTCCACCTCAGTCCAGTCAGTTTGCCTATCATCAATAAAAATGGAATCAATTTAGATGTCCATCAACTTATGAATAAATAATGAAAATGTGGTAGCTATTCACAAAGAAATTTGGCTGTAAAGAAAAATGGAATTGCAGGAAAATGGATGGATCTGGAAAGTATTGTATTATGTGAAGTAACACAAGCTCGGAAAAATAAAAATTGCATGACCTGTCTAATATATGAATCCTACCTTAGTGTGTGTGTGTGTGTGTGTTTTGGGGGGATATCAAACTAGAAAAGAAACCCTGAGAAGGGAAAAAAAGATGCTGAGGTGAGGGGAGGACCATAAGACTCAAGTGGTATGAAAGTAGAAGATATTGTGGGTGGGTAGAAGGCTATAGCATGATGGGGGTAGGAGTCCTCTGGGGGGGTAGGGAAGAAATGGAGAGAGGAATTAACAAAAATAACTTTTGTTCGAAACAGTCATAATGAAATTTAAAACTGTGAATGCTTATTAAATGTTTCTAATTACAAATGAAACTCCCCAGGCAGCAGCAATGTATATCTATGTCTGGGAACCAATGGTGTAAAAGGAATAAAAAAACAAAACAAATCATGCTGGTGCTTATTCACTCGAGTACAAGAGCTGCCTTGGCAAAATCACCTGCTTAATGCACTACTTTTTCAATTTATTTTCCAGTGGGGACTGTAATTATTGACCACCGAGTGTTTATGCAATTAGTAGCACTGCTTCCGATTAAATGTGAGTAATGATTTTTTTTCTTGTTGTTTCTTCCTACAGGTTTACACAGTAGTATTCAATATTCTAAACAGGTATCTCCATTAAGGTGAATTTGTGAAGGCAAATATTTACTTAACTGCTAGTTAAATAAGGCAGTTCAATTTATTTCTTTGACTTCCACTTCTCTGCTTTGAGATGCACAATGTCATAACAGTAATATTTAATACAAGGGATCTGGTATTCAAGTTTGCTATGTAATATTTTAATTGGTTTAATTTTATTTATGGTAGCATTATATATTTACCAGAAAACACAATAAGGAAAATCATTAACTTTCAATTCATGCATATAAGTAAAACTATTATAAAATCCTAGGTATATATGACATATGCCCCAAAGGTTACCTACTAAGAAGCTTTCACTTTTTCTTAGGGAATGACACTAGCCCAGAGTGATAGACCATTTTTATTAGCACATTTAGCATATACTGAGAGCCAAGGCCTACAGTAGAACACATACTTTCCCCCATCACATTCATTCAGTTCCAAATTCATTCTATTCTGTATTTCAAAGTAGTACAAGTAAAACACTTTTAGTTACTGGAATAAAATTTTACCATAAATGTAAAGGCCATTTTAAAACTGTATAAAATCATAAATTGATTTCTTAGAGCTTAGAGATTTCTTATAGATAAAATTTGGATCAATTGAAGTTAACTACTAAAAGAAAATGGCTCACATTTACATTTCTCAAAAGTCTGCATCAAATTTCTCCAGAAATAGTTTCATTGACAGAACACATTCCTTTGTAACTGATTGGACTTATTATTGTTCATTTCTTATATTTCCTAGGTATACCCCGATTTGGTGTGAGGGCTCCAACATTCCATCTAGCTAATGGGAGATGAGGGAGAAAGGGCAAAAGCCCAATTTTCATTTACAGAACAAGTTAGAAAGCATAACTCTCTCCCGTGGAACAGATGGTGCTATTCTTGTTTGTATTTTGGAAGTATCTCAAGTTCTCACTATTCAGACTCCATGGTCAGTCGCTAAGCTCCCCTTTTTACTTACTGATGCTTGCTTTTGCCCATGGATACTGTACTTTTGGCTGATGGTAAATCTTCTCAATAAATATATCCACATTCATAGCTTCATATTGAAGGTAAAAAATTGTAATTTGTGTGGTTCCTTTTGTAAGACTTATTTGTCCCTGGCTGTGATTGTCTTTCTTTGATGCAACCACAAAACAATAAGAGACTGTTTATGTGTGTTTATGTGAACATCCTCAATTTCAAAATCAGGGTGTTGGAGGTGTAGCTCAGAGATAGAACACATGTTCAGTATGTGTAACACCTTGGATCTGATCCTGAGAGCTACCTCTCCGCCCCCCACCTCTCTCACATACACACAACCTAAGGTGTTGTCTTCGATCTCTTTACAACTTTTCACAGATGGATATCCTATGGCACTCCTCTTCAGGTTCTATGTTTCATGTATTTCCAAATACACAGTTCAACTGTTTCCCTAGTAATCTTTCATTTTGTTCATTATATTTCTATCTATTATAGAAAATAAGAAAAGACATTATGAAAATGAAATTCCTGCATCATATTGAATACTAAACTTTATATATTTTTGTTTTGTTTTCCAGAACAGTCAGTCCATAAGTCTTTTTTTGTTTGCTATTTTAGTTATTAGTGGCTTCCCCTGACCCATTATGTCATTCTTGCCTCAATTTAATTTTCCTGGCACTCAAACCTGAGATTGAATTCCAACTCCATCATTTCTAGCTGCATGATCCCTTGAAAATACATTTAAATTCCATAATTTCTGGTTTTCTGTTAATACAAATGAAACTAACAATAGTACTAATCTTAAAAAAATTATTGTTAGAGTTAAATATAAATTCTATAACCCAGTACCTTTTAAAAATAAGATTTGTCAGGTGCTAGTCATTACAGTGTTTGAACAACTGGAGGCAGTTAGAATAGCGAAGAGTAGGAGCCAACTCCAATATAACTTCTATGATCAATAAAACTATGTTCTCTATTCTAAGAAAGGGAGGAACTAAATTAGTTGTCTCTCATCACCACACACACATACACATTCACACATTCACACACACACTCACACACACTCTCACACACACACTCACACACTCACACACACACACTCACCACTCACACTCAGAACTCACACACACTCACACATTCACACATTCACACACACACTCACACACACACTCACACACACTCACACACACACACACACACACTCACACACACTCACCACTCACACACACACTCACTCACACACACACTCACACACATACACACTCTCACACACACACTCACACACACTCACACACTCACACTCACACACTCACACACACTCACACACTCACACTCACACACTCACACTCACACACTCACATACACTCACCACTCACACACACACTCACACTCACACATTCACACAAAGGGAGGAGGGAGCACCTAGCTATGGGATTCAAGTACATCAACGCTACTCTGAATAAATTGTCATCCCCTCTTCAGCCACACAAATACACATTTTCCTATCCTACCTACATATTTCTAGAGTGACAACACTTAGTATTTTAAGATGGCAGGGGCATTGGCTGTATGGGTCTCATTTTTTAGCATACTTCTGATTTACTCTTAACATTTCTAAATAATGATTTCAGGACCTGTTTTCTTATTAAACACCCTTACCTTTGCTTGTGTAAAACTATATTTTACTGACAGCTTTACTGTTTGCTGCCAGGTGGTAGTAGCGCATGCCGTTAATCTCAGCAATTGGGAAGCAGAGGCAATTGGATCTATGTGAGTTACAGCCAGAGTTACAACAGAGAAAACTTGCCTTGAAAAAAAACAACAACAACAACAAAAAAAACCCACAGTTTTCTAGATAAAGTATCCTTACTTGGTGGCCAGTTTCTTCTGGGGCTTGAGATATGCCAATCCATCCATGCCATACTGTCTTTCAGAGTTGCTTATGAGAGATCTGGTGTTACTCTAATGTCTCTGCCTTTGTATTTGAGTTGGTATTTTTTCCTTACAGTTTTTCCACGTGTGTGTGTGTGTGTGTGTTCCTGTTCTTTTGAGACAGAGTTTTTCTACATAGCCCCGGCTATCCTGGAACTTGCTGTATAAAACAGGCTGGCCTCAAACTCAGAGATCTGCCTGCCTCTGCTTCCAAGTGCTGGGATTAAAGGTATGTGACACCTTGCCCAGAATTTCTTACAGTTTTTAATAATGTTCATTGCTTTGTAATTTTGGTACCATCATTATTATGTACCATTGAGAGGAGCTTCTCTGGTCATGTCTAAATAGAGTTCTAAATGGCTTTTATACTTGAATGTCTATGTTTTCTCTAGATTTATAAAACTTTTTACTACTATTGTATTAAACAGACTCACTGTGCCTTTATCTCAGCTCCTTCTTCTTTCCTAGGTATTCATAGAATTGGGCTCTTGATTTATATTCCAGGATTCTTGGATATTATGCTCAATTTTATTTTTAAGAATTTTATATTGATATTTGACTGTAGTATTTTGCCAATTTTGTCTATTAGTGATGCTTTCCACTGGTTTTTACTATTCATTCAGTTTTCCATTTCGAATGTTTCTCTACTTTAAAAAAATCTCAATTGTGTTGCTCATTTTATTCTATGTTGTGAGTTTATCATCTCTATTGCAGTTTTTTCTCCATTTTGATGATTTTTATCTTTATCTGACTGATTTTCCTTTCTAAAACCTAAAACAAATTAATCTATGTTTATATTCTCTGAGTTCATTGACTATTTCTACCAGAAAATGCTTGACATGTTCATCTGATATTTGACCAATTCCCATATCTCTGACCTAAGTAGTGGAGGACTTGAGGTATTTTGGAAGTCATATCACCTACTTTGTTATGTTTCTTGCATTTCTGTGTTGTAATTTCCACATCTATTGGTTTGGGTTTGAGGGATGGACGCTCCTATTGATTGGCTTATTTTTAAAGGCTTAATTCCCAGCATCGTTTTGTAAAGAGTAGTCAGACTGCTATAGCATCAATAATTCCAAACCATACACAATGCAGAAATACTTAAAATGAATGATGAAAACTGATGCATTACCAACAACCATGACTCTGAAAAGGACAAAGCTAACAATGTTTTAAATTATTTAAGGTAGATATGGAGAATTTAAATGAATGAGATAGAGGAAGGAGATGAAAAGAGAAGAAACAGAGGAATGTCAAGGTTAATAAATTAGGAGAGAGAAAAAGAAGGTGGGAAAAATAAAATTGTAGGAAAGAGAAAAAAGCAAAAGATTAGAAAAAAAGAAAAATCAACAAAAAAGACTTTATAATAATAAAGCATTTGAAAAATAAAGTTGGATAAATGTGGTAAAGAACATTGGAAAGATAACAATTAATTCAAAACACACTAAATATATAAGTGAAAAGAAACACAAAGGGTAAAAAGATTAAAAACTCAAGAAAAGAAAGTACACCACCTAAAAATGAAAAAAAATCATAAATAAAATTAGATGAACATGTGAAAGAAAATAAGAACATAAAATTTTAAATGTAAGAAGTAAAAATTCTGCTGAACATGTTAAAAAATTGATCACAAGGGGGAAATGTGAAGTGTTGGAATAACTTCTTTCTCAGTTCTCAAAAATTGAGACAACCAGTTTTTTTCTTTTCTTTTTCTTTTTCATTTTTTTTTTCATGGAAGGAAGTCATTGTGGAATCTCATCTTTCCTTGTAATGTTGCTGAGTCTGGGTTGGACAGCTATTTGATATCCATCAGAGCTATCTTAACTTTAGTAGTATCTCTTCTATGAGTATCTAGGCGTCTGCTGGACACATTTAACTTTGCATTCTGTGGACTGAGTAGACCCTCTCACCCGTCTGAGACTATTAATATTTTATTTTTTGGGGTAATCTTATGTTATCTAGGTGAAGCATCCATAGAATTAAGATCCGTATGAGCAGTTGAACTATTTTCTCATTTTTAAGGCTTCCTGGATATTACTAAGCCTAATAGATGGATGTTGCTGTAGGTGTCATCTATAGCCCTTGGTTCATAGGCCCTTCAGCAGTGAACAACAGATACTGGCTACAGAATTCCATCACTCACTGCTCTCATGCTCAAATATACCACATACCAGAACCATTCTCAGTTCGAGCAATCTTTCCCTGTGTACTTGCCAGGCTGATGCCAACCTTTTCCCAGCTGTCAGTGCCTGGCTCTCCTGTGCCCAGAACTGCCTTTCTGGCCCTTCCCTTACCCAGGAGACTTAGCAGGCCAAATCAAAGCTTTCTTCCCTTCCCTCAGATCTCTAAAGTGCTCATGGTTCAACAATACATTCTCTTTTATGTGATGTTACCTGCTGTCCTCTGATCGTACAGAATGACAAAATGGGAGTTCTCTCCACTGGGGACACCAGAGTAATCACTGTCTCACTCAAACCTGACCCTGGGTCTGAGGCTGGTGAGGGTATTGTTCTGTCTTGAAAATGTCTGCCCAGTTTTATCTGGTTTACCTTTGAAAAGTGGCTTCCATCTCTTCTTTCCCAGAGGAGAACTGTAAGGCTAAACTGAGATTGTGTTCTGCTTACATCTCACTGTGTTGCCATTTTTTAAATTCTTTTTAAAAATATTATTCACCAATATCCTTTCACTCCATCATGGATGTTCATGCTGGCTCTATCTTTCTATCTATCTATCTACATACCTATCCACCACTTATCTATATCTATCTATCTATCTATCTATCTATCTATCTATCTATCTATCTATCTATCTATCTACCATCTATCTATCTATCATCCATCCATCATCTGTCTACATACCTATCTATGTCCCCCTCTCCCACTTTGGAACATAAGGAAAATATTTTCTTGTACAGGGTGTTCTTCCACTGGCTCATACAAATGCAGTCTTGAGCCTCCCATACACCCATATACCTAAGCTTATTTTCCCCAAAACACTCATCTTATCACTTAATCCAGCCCTTCTGATAGAGTGCCTTAAGCTAATTCTTTATTGCATAAATTCATTCTCTGACTTCATAGAGCCCCAAGTTCCTCCTTGATTTTATTCCTGAGCAACCATCTTACCACAGAACCCTTTGACTTCATCCTGCTAAGATTTTTATTTCCTCATATAACTGTGGTTTGAATGTGAAATATCCACTTTAGGCTTACTGTCAGAATATTTGATCTCCATATGATAGTACTGTTTGGGAAGGCTGTAGAAACTTTAGGAAGTAGAGCCTTGTTAAAGGAAATGGATGACTGGTGGCCTACACTGAAACTTTAAGACAATAATTGTGGTCACTTAGATGAGTCTTATATATTTGTGTTTAGTAAAGGGTGGATTCCTAACTTCAGGTTGATTTACATACAACCTTTTTTAATTAAGAAGTCAATATGAGTCAGGCTTTGGTTGCGCACGCCTTTAAGCCCAGCACTTGAGAGGAAGGAGGATCTCTGTGAGTTCGAGGCCATTCTGGTATAAAAAAGAAGAAGAAGGAGGAGGAGGAGAAGGAGAAGAAGTCGTCAATATGATATCTATTTTTAACAAGCATTCCAAATTGTGAAGTTCTTTAGAACTCTAAAACTCATGGTTCATCTAGATTAAATTTTCCTCATGGACTGACTAAAAATGCAAATTATAAATAACTTCACTCAAGACCCATTAAATTAGATTCTGTAAGGTGCTAAGTCTGGAAACAACCTTTGTTTGGAATTCCCAGTGTTATTCTAATTCATACCAAAGCTTGAAACCCACTTTACTGGAGGTTCCTCCCAATCCTATGATTTTATGATTCTGGCCTATGACTAATCAGCCTAAATTTTAGTTGGTACACCACATAACTCCCTGCCAACTTCCTCAACCAAATATAGCAAGAGTTGACAGATGCCAAAACGGCGGTAGTCTTTGTCAGTGCCCTCCCTAAAAGCAGCTGGGCCCACACAGCCTTGTCCCCAGCTGTCTGGGGCCAGGCAGCAGGTGCTGGGGTGGCCAGCTGTTCTTATGAAGAAATCTGGCAGCACTGCTTGCCCAGGTCTAGAATTTTCCCTTGGGTGGCCTCTGTTTAGTGGGTGGTCCAGCTGAGCCTTAGTTCTGGTGAGTGTACATTTCAAAGATGTAATACTCTGACCAGTGCCCACAGAAAACCCTATGTGTTTTATGTTTATATATGTATGTGCACACTTCGGATTGGAGGAGTGCTTAAAGTATATGTCTGTCTGAAAATCTATAATTCGTGTGTGTATCTGTGGATAAATATTTTATAAAACATTTTTATACATGAGTCTTAGTTGAAGATGAAATGGACATGCCCCAGCACTCTTTTGCTCTTCTCTCTCTCTCTCTCTCTTCCTCCCTCTCTCTCTCTCTGTCTCCCACTTTCTTTTTTTTTTGCAAGGAGGAGGAACAGCATTAAAGAAAGCAAACCTTAAATTTTACCTTATACTATGTGACTAAAATTACTGCACTAACCAATCCCAGAGCAAAGGGAAAATCCGGTCAGACAACATGCAAGTACAAAGGGAATTACCAGTCATGCAGAGAAGGAAGGGTCAGGGCACTAGGATGGCACTAGGGTTTTAAAGATAGTAACATACCTGCAGAATATTATAAAAAATGAGTATGTTTGCCATCTTTTATGTAACACAGATAGTGATCCCAATGCTAGTAAAACCTAATTGATAATAATTTTCCCTCAGTTTTGAAAAGCCTAAGACTTGTCAAAATTTTTAAATTTAAAAAAATCTAAGATTAGAGGAAGAAAGATTATGTTTTGTTTGCAAAGTTATAGAAATATGTGACTATAACTTACCATCTGCACCGTCGTTTTCTATTTAGTACAAGCAACCTTGTTCTCGTAGTGTTTTGCTTTCTTGCATAGTAAAGATGAGGCAGCATAAACTATGACAGGGCCAGGAAAACTTGCTCAATAAATTTCTGTCACTATTTAAAAATGAACTGATTATTGCTTTCATTATGCAAAATAAAAGATGTGAAGGTTTCTAAGGAAAGAAAAATTACTTAGATTGAAGCAGTCCAAGAAACACACTTTCATCTGGCTTGCCCACTCATGAAAAGCGTGACTGATAGGGTCCTACAATCTCCTTCTATAAAGCACAATTTTTGTTATAAACATGCCATGCTAGATGTCACTGAAAAATAGTATCACAAGTCTCTGAAGAAACCATAACTTTTTAAACTGCAATATTTAGTGCATGAAAACTATGACAAAGACACCCAATGATTCTTTCTGAAGGAGATATCAGGTCTACACAATGGCCTATGCTATCACAATTATTTGGATAAAAAACAATTGCAGGACAATAAAAAAGTATTCATCTGAAATTGTGCTTCACCTACTTATAAAAGCAAGGAAGTTATTTATACATTCATAGAGACAGGAATTGGGCAATTATTGAAGTTGTTGACGTCATTATTTTAACCAACTTGACAGCTGCCTTCAAATGTCTAGAAAACAATTTGCATAGCAGAAATAGACATACACAAATGCATATGTAAATTATATGAAATGAAGAGGATATTTAATTGTTTCTTAACTTGATCATTAAGACACAGATATTAATACAAATATATGTATGTGCAATCCTGAAGTGCCAAGGCTGTCTACACAGATCACAAAGGAAGCAGGCCCATAAACATCATTCCGATTAGTGGCCTATGAGCATCACTCTAATTTGTGGAAACTAGGTCAGAGACATGGCATAAGAGGCTCTTATCTGCAGGGCTACTTGCTGCTATTCTAGTTCTGAGACTTTGTAGGGCAGCTTCCACCTCTCTAAAGTTCTGAGTTCCCTCATGCTACCCTTTCCACTCAGTAAAAGGAATTTTGTTCTCAGGAAATGATCTGAAATGTAGTTGTCAAAGACATAAACATAAGGGATATTTAGCTCATCCTAGGACAGCTAGAGACTTAAACTTCCTTTCTGGTAAATGACATAACATAGATAATAATGGACACAGGCCCAAGACACAATCATGCAGGATCATGCCCTATGTGATGTCTTTTCTTGGTTGTCAATTGACTACATCTAGAAATAACTAAATCTAAGCTACAAGGAACAACACAGAGATCCTTCTGCTCTGCCTCCTAAGTGCTGGGATAAAAAGTATATGCCACCACCTCCCAGCTATCCTTGCTCTTATTGACAAGTTTATTTCTTCACTGCTACGAAAGCCTAATTATTCCAGATTCCAACATACATTGAAGACCAGCCTCGTGAACAGAAAAACTACTGGATTCTTGAAGTTCCTGAGGGAGTAGTCAGATATTCCCCCCCCCTCTCTCTCCCCTAAATGCTAACAACATAAATAAGACAAGACACTATCTTTAAGATTTATATTAAATGATTTGAATTCTAAGATTGTAACAGTGAATATTTCCCTTTGTAAAGGATTATGAAACTTTCATTCACCTAAATATGTTTGCCTCTAAAATATATAGCTTTTCTTACCTTTTAAATTTCTTTAAAGGTTTTCATTTTCTTCTGCGTTTGGCCCCTAAAACTATGCCGTAGTTGTAGATTTTGAAGGTTAAAATCTCAAATAACCCAATGGATCAAACCCAATTTAATTTTATGTGACTTTAAAACACACTAATATTCTAAATTTTGAAAATTATTATTTACTTTGGAAATACTAACTAAACATTAAGAAAGAATTACTAAAAAAGTAACCTTCACTCTCTTATGCAATTTTGCTGCATTTAGCAGAAATTTTTAAAACCATATCCTATAATCATATTCAACTTATTAAGTACATGCCCAAATATTGTACCATAGTGGCACAGATATAATAGCACAGATTTTTAAGATTAATTTCTCATAATAGACACTGTCCATGGCTACATACTTTATTTCAAACAAGTGTTGGAGCTTATAAAGTTTATCTTAAGCTTAAAATAAACAATACAATTTAATGACTAAAGCTTTATACCATTTTTTTCTAGTACCTACCCAAGAAGACAAAGGTAGGGGAGGGAGAGAAGCAGGGAGATAATAAAAGAAGGAAGGGAGAGAAAGGCACACATAATTATCCATAGTTTTAAAGAGGGCAATTGTTATCTTCATAGTCATATACTCAAGGATGCCTCTTATAGCCAACAATTAAGGAAAATCTCCAAGAAATTAAAGTGTTCTTAATGAGATCTGAGACTCTATCTTAGGCAAAAACAAGTTGGTGGGGGGCTGTCTAGAATGCCTTGTAGTTACCAAAAATAATTTCTAAATAGAAAATATGATGGACACAGGATCAAAAGACAAAAGAACAAATCTGAAGAGACTCTCAGTAACCAAGTTTGGGAAAATAAGAAGTAATCATGAGAAGCAAAAGATTATGATATACAGAATAAAGTAAGTATTCATGAGTCTAGGCCGATATAAATAACAAAGACAGAAACAAATGGAACAGAAGGAAAAGCTTTGTTTTTCATAGGATTCCAATTAACAAATGCAAAAATAATGATAGAAATGGTTTACCATCTGCTAGACACCATAGGTAACAGTTGTAAGCAACAATCATCAACAGATGCTAAACTAGTGGGAAACTATGATAAGAAACTTATTTACATAGTCTCAAATTACCTTCCCAAAAAATAAGAATTACAGACAGGGAGAAAAAGCAATATTACCACATAAAAATTTATAGACACCATACAAACCAAGTGAGCAATGCTAACGTCACCAGGGCTGATAAGGTGGGATGGTAAGGCAGCACCCTGACATGACAGTCTGTGGGGACCCTGTCAAGAATACACTTTCCTAAATCTGACCAAGAGGAATTTTAAGACACATTGAAATTGGAGGACTTTCTGCATAATAATTGTCCAGCTGGGCATGCCCATAATTCCAGCACTAAGAGGATAAGGTAGAAAAACCAGAAATTCAGGGTCAGCCTCATCTATACAGTGAGGGCCTGTTTCCAATACAATAAGCAAGAAAACACACTAATTGTCCAGTACGTGTCAAAATCAACACCACAGTGAATGGGGGAAGCTAATGAACTACCCCATATTGAAGGAGCTTAAGGCATAATAACTAAGAAAAAGGGGGACTCTAAGGGATTCTAGACCAATAATATATTATTAGAACAATTTTCAACAGTATGAATCAATGTTACATTGCTGATTTTGGTAATTGTGCCACACGTATATAAAATGCTAACATTTGGAAAAGTTGAATGAAGACAAGGAATAGATGATCTTAAAGCTTTGTTTGGAAAACTAAAATTATTTCAGTATACACTCTAGTTTTATACTAAATAGTAATTTCTTTCTCTCACATGATCAAGTGAAAAAGTGATGAACAGAAGTGAGTAATTTTATAACATAGCTGTGGCAAGTTTTTGTTTAAAATGCTTTATAAATGATTCTGTTATTATGGATGAAAATTAAACATAATTCCATATTTTTAGCAGAGCTCAGTAGTAAGTCTGATGGATCCTTTCTACCAAGCTTGGGATATTAATGGCTTTCATCTTAGCAATCAAAATACACACATAATTTAGAAGAAGTGTCTATATAAATAAATCCATAGCTATTTCAATGGATGCCTTACACCAGCCAAGGGTTGCTTTTTCTTTTTCTTTTTTTAATTTTTTTTTGTTTATTTTTTCTTTAAATAGAGACAATGGTGTCAAGTATAATACAAACAATAGAATTTTAACTCTTTCTTTTCCGATAATCAAATTAGCATATGATTTCTGAAATAACTTACATGTTCTCAAAATTAACCCTCTTCTCTGTTCAAGACATTTCATGTATTTTGGGTTGGAATGATTTAATAATATTTATTTCTAATAAATTTATTCTTGACAGTTTCTTGTCATTGAAGCAACATACAGTTTTTCTTGACAGAGTCTTACTGCCTAAACTATAAATATTCTAAAGTTTTCTTTTTATATTTTAAGAAAAACTACATATTTCCTTTGCCAATTTCAATAAAACATATTGCACAATATGCAAAGCAGAAGCAAACTATTCTTTTATTTGTATCTCTCATAAAATTTTTCCCTAAGTTATTCCCCTAAATGCCATATTTATTAATAGTAAATATTTCACAAAATATAAAATTTCAAGTTATTTTTAGCTGTTAAATGTTCTCAAGTACATTCATATGACAACTAGAATATAGTATAGAGAAAATGAATTTATTATGAAAGCAGATAATTATTGCAAACAAAAATATTTTCAGTGGGTCTAGAATACCTCAGTATTCTCTGGGGATGAGAAGTATTGCTTTTTTATGTATATGAGTGTTTATCCTCAATACACATCTGTGAACACATGCATGCCTGGTGCCTGCAGAAGCTAGAAGAAGACATCAGGTCCCTGGACTAGAATTACTGATATAAATATCTGTGCAAGTGCTGAGTATTGAACCTGGATCCTCCTGAAGAACACCCAGTGCTTTTAACTTCTGAGTCTTCTCTCACATCAAAAATCGTGCTTTTTAAAATGACAGGTTTACACTTACATTCCCAGTGCTGTGGAGTCAGGCATAGCTTACCCAATTTGGCAAGCTGCCAGCCAGGAAGATACTCTCTCTTAGCAAATAAGAATGACACCCAAGGTTGACCTTTGACTTCCATGTGCAACTCCACACACACATTCCCCTGCATACACAAGAACACACCCATGTACTCACAGATTCACATGCACATACATCTGCTCAGTTTTACTAATGCTATTAAATAATCCAATTTACCTTCACTGATTTGAATAACCACTTCTAATTGCTGTCTTATATAAACACCATATACTTCTAATATATATTGTGATGAATTATTTTTTGATTATTCTTATTGGAGTATTTCAGTATTTTAAGTTTTTTTTTTTTATTTAAGCATTTGTACTTCATGTCCTAAAGCATGTATCATTAGAATTCTTTTAGAAACACTTTTCTGGCATCATCTTGTGGCTTTAATTTTATGTATTTCTTAGAGAGACTGCAGTTCCACCGTGTCTCACTTACCATTTTAGAACCAGCTCCATCCTGCTCCATCCCCAGGTGACCTAAGGAATGAAATGAACTAATATGGGTGTTTTCTTTATGAGTCAAAGGAAAATTGGTCTATTTATTCATCATCTTTTATGATATTCAGATAATTTAAATTTTTATACAGCTTTGGAATATTTATTACAGATTAGGTGTGAAATTCTTGTTATGTGTTTTATGTAATATTTTATAACTAGCATTTAGAATATAGTAAAATAATAAATTTTTATTTACTAATTTTATGTATAGCCCTATCTTTTACAATTTTGAATTTATGTTTCTAAGACTTATTTTATCTTTAATTATGCATGTGGATGGATACACATATGTATATACAAATACCCATAGTGGTCAGAGATGTCGAATACCCCTGAGGCTGCAATCAGAGGTGGTTGTGAGCTACTCAACATAGATGCTGGGAACTAAAATGATCCTCTGCAAGATCGGTACATGCTCTTAACCACTGAGAGCCATCTCTCTAGCCCCCTGAAGTCTCTTGTATGCTTTGCATACTTACTGCTATCCTGGATATCCTGTTATGAGGAAATAACATGACCAAATCCTTACTTCCAATATTTATATCTTTAAAAATGACTTTTCTAGTGGCAATAACCAGCATTTCCAAAAAAATAAGTTAAATTAAAGAAATGGCATTAGAAAGCTCTTATGTTTACATGAATTGATTTTATCAATATTTTACAAGTGTGTGTGTATGTAATGTAAATACATAAGTATATATTTAAAAAGAAATAGGTATCAGTATCTTGGATGCCATAGAACCATTGTTAAGTAAATATCAACAGGAATAAAGGTTGAACTTTTATTAAATTTGCTTTTGATATTAATCAAAATAAGGATTTTTCTGATTGGCTCTCTTACATAATAATTTTTGCTGCAACTGAAGTATTACAAAGTCAACCTTTCTTACTGAGCCACATTTAGAAGTACTATATTTTTCCTTCTGAGTACTTTTAGATTTTGTTTGCCGACAACTATTTTTAGCCATTAGCCACACCATCTAGTAGGATAGTATTATGGCTTAATATCCAGACCCAGATTTCACCATTTGAGTTCATGGGTTCAGATTCTGTTTCAACCAAAAGTAACTACTCTCATGCTTTTTATTTTCTCCTCTTTATGAATGAAGGATAATTATAGTGCTCAATTTATTATTTATATACATTAATTTGGTGTATGTAAAACACCAAGAAGATTTCCAGAAAAAAGAAAAAAGTTCAAGTAGCATGAATAATTATTAGAGGAACTGATCTCTGGTGCTCTTTAGATCTAGCACCTAGTATTGTGGTGCTTATGTATAAGATGCCAACTTTTAATGCTTTCTGTAATAATATTTTTCTTTTCTGGTGCCTATCTTTGTGAATTTATATTCAGTAAAACTAGTTTTGTTTTCTCCTAAGGGAGCAGTATTTACATAACAATTCAGTTAGAGTTTCTATTCATTGGTATGTTTGTTATCTAATTCACTCATTTCTGCTTTGTTTTTAACTAATTTATTTCCTTCCCTTTTTTTGCCTTTACTGTGTCTGTTCCCGATCTGCCTTACTTAACAGCTTGAAGTATAAAATGAGATCATTTTATTTAATACTCAAATTTAATTGTAAGGAGTCTTTATCCTGCCCATCTCGCTAGTTACTTTGCAATTGTTATAGCTTCTGGTCTGTGACAATGTTCTTCATCTGAAGCCTCAGCCCAGGTTATTACTTTCAGGGAAAACATCTGAAAATTGTATGCAGGTTGCACAGGAGCCTGTGTTCTTCACTGCTGTTGTTCTCACATGCCATCATGACCAGCAGCAGGTCCTGTCCTCTGCATGACTAAAGCAGGTGGCACCACCACCGGTCTGTAAAACTTTATCCAGAGTGTGTAGGAACATAAAGACAGTAAGAAAGGAAATCTGTCTCCTCCAGTGGTTTATTCAGTGACGGTTGATCACAAGTTTTTCTTTACCCATGTCATTGTACGCACAGCTAGTGGTTATTACCTTTTCAGTGAAAACTTAAAATAATACCTTGCACCTTCTAGTCACAAACCAGACATGTATAAACAGGATTTCAACCCCCAGCTACCAAACACTCAGTAAGCAATTTGCAAAACCTTATCAATGTCCCTGCACATAAACATGGGTACATATGAGAAATTACTGCTAAAACTTTACCAGTGGTTTTCAGATGGATAGATCAGAAGTAGCTACAGTAACAACCTCATGCTGGACAGTAACATCCTTCTCTGGAACTCAAGGGTGACCCAGTCTTTGCATAACTGCATAATGGAGGTACTACCAATACTCCCCATTGTAGTAAACTTCCAATACTCCCCATTGTAGTCACCCCACACACATCAGCATCTGTAAGATATACACCATGTGCATAATGATGTGAAGCAGTTCTTCTACTTAGGGCAAAATGAAGGTGAAAAGTTAAGCAAGGTAATTAATTGGGAAGTTGAGGTATGAATCAGTCCACAAAAGATCATAATCAAATGGTGGGTAGGTACTGAGAAGTGGTTGAATTCTGAATACATCTTTAATATAGCATCAACAAGATTTGCTTTTGGATCAGAAAGGATTCTTCCTGAGCTCCACAACTATACATCCAACTAATATATTTCTCTTTCACTTCATCATTCATTTATTCATTTGCCATTGCTTTGTCTCTAGGTGCCAAATACAGGAAAAATGAATTATGCATGTTTCTCTTCTTGAGGAACACACTGAGTAATGGCATAAAGACACACACACACACACACACACACACACACAGTCTATTCAAAACAAATGTATTGTAACAGCACAAAGATGTGCTAAACTAAAATTGTCATAGGAAAATGAAAATGAGACATGAACTATCATTTGAAGAATGAGCAAAAGCTGAAGAAGAGGAAGAAGGCTGCTTTCCGGTTAGGCAACACAAAAACTGAAGATGGCTCAGTTTCTTTTAGTAATTCAATGGGAAAGGAGGCTGAGGCCCAGAAAAAGCAGGGGAATATGCAAATGAATGTATGCCATTATACCAGAATGTATGCAAGTGCACATCCATAAAGAACCATTCTTTTGAAACACAGGAATTCATTACCTACACAATATGCCTCCTGCATCTCCACTCCAAATTGCATAATTGTGGTTGGATAGTGCTTCACAGACCTGTCTCTGTGTTCTGTAATGCTTAAAGGAATTTTATTCCCTTTTCTGAGCAACTCTGTTGCAGTGGTTTTCAACCTTCCTAATGCCACAGTTCCTCTTGTCATGGTGAACCCCCCAACCATAAAATTATTTTTGTTACTACTTCATAACTCTGATTTGCCACTGTTACAAATCATAATGTAAATATCTGATATGAGGGTGTTCTTAGGTGACCCTTGTGAAAGGGTTGTTCCTCCCACAGGGGTTGTGACCACAGTGAAAAGGCTTCTCTATTGACTATCTTCTGTGTACCATATCGCTGCCTCCTGTGCACAGTTAACAAATGATGCCCAAACCCTACCTCACAATTTTCCCAATGCCACATCTGAAGAAAGCAGTTCCAAAACTTCCTAACTTGACATATTCAAATCCTCATGGGTTTTGCTCTTGTGCAAGATGGCAAGAGTACCAACTACAAAGGGACTTTGTGAAGATTTTACCAATAATTAACTTTTTTAGCAGACAGTCTGTTCCATAGTAGAATATCTGTACAGGCTAGTAATCATTATTTGGCAAAAGATAAAGTTATGTTTAACAAGTGGACCCTGGAGACAAATAAAATGAATTTGAAATAAATTTAGCCACTTATTACTCTGGGCAAGTTATTTACTTGTGTAATGTCCAGCATTCTCATATATAAATATGGAGGAATAACAATCTATTCAGCTTTTGAAGACTCCTACAAAGGGGCAACTGAGTTGTATTGTATTTATTTTTCTTTTTTGACTTAATAAATTACAAGAAAGTGAACATTCTTATACAATTCTGCCACTTTTTGTGAGTGTTAATTGCTTAGAGAATAATCAAAATGGAATTCTCATTTCAATGACTACATATAAATTTTGCTGTTAATAGTAAGTTAATCAATTTAAAATTTCACTATGTAGTGTCAAAATGGCCTATTTCTCCATACATATGTTCAGACACTTAAAACATCTATTGTTCTATCATAAAGAAGTTTTGTGATATTTTTCCTCCTGAATAGTCTTTGGAAACATAAGCTATTATGTTTTCTCTTAATATCCTAATATTCTAAGATTTTTATTAATTAATTTAAACTTTAATTTGTTGATTGAACTGTACATTATTTTCAATAAGAAATGCTCATTTGATCTTTCTCTCAAACTATACACTTCAAACCAGTATGATACATTGAGTATTATTCCATTGAATAATTTATATTTTCTTGAGTGATTTCACATTAATATTGCAAATATAGATATCTGTTCTATTATATAGGTTAAATTTTAGTGAAAGAAACTTTGATGAAAGTAAACAGAAACAGAAAATACGTACTATTCAGTTGACAAGTTACTCACATATACTGGGCACTGACCATATCTTGGATGGTGTTGAGTCATCATCCTCTGTGGTCACATTAATATTAGTAGCTATGGATGTGAGCCAATTCCCTAATTTAACCAGCAATTATTTATTGCTCTTTCTAAGTCTATGGGTCATCTGGATAACAACAGTGTAGATAGATAGGCCTGTGTGATAGATAGGAAGGCTCTATATGAAAGGCTCACATCCAGGAGTCTATCTGAAGGGATCACATCCAGGGGTCTATATGAAGGGATCACATTCAGCGGCCTGTGTGGTCCAGATGGAATGTAGAAAGAATGTTGGTACACACCTTTAATTCCATTATTCAGAAGGCAGTGGTAGCACACATCCTTCATTCCCCAAGACAGAAGTGTAGACAGAAACAGAGCTCATAAAGAGTCAGTGTCAGACAGGAAGTGACACCTGAGATGAGTCAGAGTGAAGGGCAGGCAAAGTGACGAATCAGAGGAAGAGCTGGCAGAGTGTAGTCCGAGTGAAGATATGCCCAACTTTCACAATAGAAAACAAGACTCTCTTCT